>OX376375.1:57679467-58279467 GCA_947369275.1 Nemotelus nigrinus
GCATTTGAAACAGTTTGGTCGTAATAAGCAGCACATGTGGTGGAATATGCACTCAAAACCTGCACGATTCTTCTACTGTTCTTCGAGCATTAGTGTTTCTAGCGGTTCAGGTGCGCTAGAGTTTTTTTTTTTTTTTTTTTTTTTGAAAACTGCTGGGAGTCAATTTTGAAATATTCTACAGCAGTTGCATTGAAGCTAACCTATTTTTCTTTGTGCTTGCTGTCCTACCGAATTACTTTCTTCACATTTTACTTTCTATAAAGTAAATGAATCTATCTTTCAAATTTTCCGGTTCGTCGATTTTCCGGAACGACTAATTCTCTCTAAAGATTTCATTCTCTATTAAAATTTCATGTTCTTCTTAAACTCTTAGCTCATCTCATTCTTCGTTGTCCTTTTCGCATTATTATAGTAACCGTAAATTTATAACGTGCCCAATTAATTTTCTTAAAAGCATTTTATTATTATCATCATTCGTTTAGAGTTTGGTACTTTTCTGTCAAAACGCTGCTGGCGTTACTTACCAATTATATTGGCCGGCCACTGTCTCATCAAAGAAAGAGCTTGTCAGGCTTTTAGAACTTTTACTGCGTCCAGCAGAGACGATATTTTGTGTAAAAGGTCATAGCTTTTAAAATTCCATAATAGATGACCGAATATGGTTAACGATATTTTTATGGGTAATTTAATATTCTTGTAAATGATTTAGCCCCATGTAGCGTTGCGAATTAATGAATCGAAATCGAATAATTGGAAATAGATAGTCGTGGCGAAGATAAAAATTCGGGACAAATTTTGTGGCTGGGGAATGACTTTGATAGGTTGGTTTTTTTTACAACGTTTAGTTTTTTGCAACGAAAGTTTAAAGTGTTGTTGTGAAGGATCAAGAGGAAATACCAAGGGAGTGATGCAAATCCATCATATGCTCTATCCTTAAAGAATCCTTGAAAAATATAAAATACAGTGCAACAATTACATAGGCATATTGTTGGTTTGTACGTTCTATAAACTATTTTTACTACTGTTCGAAATTTTAGTGATATTTTCAAAAAAAGTCTAGCGCATCAGAACCGCTAGAAAACTAATTTTCGAAGAAATTGTCTTTGAGTGACAAAAAAATGTGGCCAGACGTTATACACTTTCTTCTAGAATCATATCAACCATTCCTTATCCAAAGAAACAAAACTCAACTATATATATGAAAATGTTCAGTGCTGGCAACACTTTCCCAACGAAGCAGCAATAAGTTTTCCATAACAAGCTCATACTCAAACCAACTTATCCTTTGAATTTCGTTCTCATCGCAGGATTTCATCGAAAGTTTCAGCGGTTAAACGTTGTTTGAGGCTGCCATCCGAAAAATGCTCAAAACTTGGAAAATTTGAAAATTGATTCCTTATTTTTATTGCAAAGGCTTTGCATATGAGAACGTAATTTGAAGCATCTGTTGGTGCAATATTTACGAAAATGGCTAATGCTGGTTACCCTGTGTCAGCGGCAAAGCAAAATATATACCAAATCTGCTTCACGTTAAGTTAAACCCAACCAGTAAATTTCGTTTCGATTGAATCACTGCTCTGGAAGTAATACGGGTGAAAAGAGTTTTAGGGCTACCACCCTCAAAACTTTTCAAATTTTTAAAGCGTTAATATTTGTTTTTAATTTTTATCGCAGGATCATTCCCATTTGCAAATCTAATGACATAATCGCTCAGTAAAGAAATTCTACCAAATTACAAAAATAGTCATAGCTGGCAGTCCTTTCATGATTTTTGTACGAAATTCCTACGACATTTGTTTCACACTAAGGTTCATTTACTGCAAGAACTTCGTTTTGATTTCATGTCTAGAGCGGAAGTTATAGGGAAAAAGCTTTATTTTGCTGACCAAATTTGCAAGATTTATGAGACAAAAATCACCATAGCTGGCAGCTCTATTCTAATTCCTCAGTCAATTTTTCACCAAATGTTATCTAAAGTAAGATCCAAATATTGTGTGAATTTTGTATAAATGTGGTGGCTGAATCGGAAGTTATAGGCCAAAAATCGTTTTTTTCTCAGCGATTTTTCAAGATGGTACCACTGCCACAGGGTTGCCTGCATTTCAAAATCACTTCTATCAGACCTGGTCCTAGCTAATACAAACATGTCCTGTAAGTTTCATTATGCTCGGATTATCCGGTCATCAGTTCTCGTGAACAGAAGTTTCGAGTGCTGAAAACAGAGGTAATTTGGTGATGGGCTGCCGTTCTTGTGCAAATCGGAATTTTACAAATTTCAACTTGACATGAAGGACAAAAAATAAAATTTATAAAAAATTTGAGATTTTTGTCAAAAATCAAAGAGTTTTCAGGAAGGTCAATGATTTGAAGGATTTTTTTTCAGGAGCCTGCCGCAGCTACAGGGTTACCCGCTTTATCTTGAAAATCCATATGTGTTAGATTTTAGTCAACATCAATACGCTCTGTAATTTTCACGATGATCCATTGCTTTTCTTACAAGCAATGACAAATCCAAATTTGAAAAGAAATCCTTGCCTACTTTTAGGCACCCTGCACCCACACCCGGCTCAAAATTTCCAATTCTTTATTATAGACAAGCTTAAAACACAATAAGCTTTCATTTCCAAATATTTCTTTTAACAAAAATTTACACTGCTTGGTACCTGAAAATTCACTAAAACGCTCGCCGCCACCGAAAGGTTTAGGATATCTGAATTCTAGCAAGTCATGGATCTACCTACTATATACGTCTACGTCCTCCGAAAATTTAGTTTCAATCGAATCGGCCAGTCCAGAGATTATCTCTATTAACCATTTTGCTGATATATATATATATATATATATATATATATATATATATATATACATATGTATATATATATATATATATATGTATATATATATATATGTATATATATATATATATATATATATATATGTATATATATATATATATATATATATATATATATATATATATACTATATATATATATATATATATATATATATATATATATATATATATATATATATATATATATATATATATATATATATATATATATATATATATATATATATATATATATGTATAAAGAAATATGAATTTTCGGCAAAACGAGTATAATACTAATTTTCTTCGAAAATTAGTAAAAACTAAGTTGGCGAAATGTATTTCGAGCGTGTTCTTAAAAAAAGATTTGATAAGTTTTTGGAAATTTTTAACCCTTTCTGTTGTGAAATTTGGACAATTCTGTGCCAGTGGTGCCATCTTGAAAAATCATTAAGAAAAATAGCTGCTTTTGAAAAATTAGATTGCAGCTGCCAGCTATGGTAATTTTGGTGTCTAAAATGTTGAAAATTCGTTCAGGAAAATAAAGCTCTCTGCCCTATAGATTCCAGTGCATTCTTGGAATCATAACGATATTCATATGGCAAATCAAACTTATTTTAGGCAATACTAAACAGAAACCTAATTGGAAAAACAATGATAGGGTTGCCAGCTATGGCTGGTTTTGTATTTTTGTTTTTTTTTACATAATTTTAATAAGCGGTTTTATCATAAAATTTTCAAATCATAGTGATCTTGTAGTGAAAATAAACCACAAATATTACGATCTAGGAAGTTTGAACACTTATGCTGGTGGTAGTCTTAAATTTCTTTGCATCCCTCTAACTCCCAATGCAGTAATCGGATCAATACGAAATTCGCAGAGTAGGTTGACTTCAACATGAGGCAGATGTGACATATTTTTGGATTCGGTGCCAGCAAAGGGCTGCCAGCACGAGGTGTTTTTGTTATTTTCGTACATTCACATCGCGTTGATATTCAGGCTGATATCTTCAACTATTCTGTTGATATTTTTTTAGTATCATAAGTAAGGAGATTCGTCTATAGTAGGAAATCAGTTCGGCGTCCTTTAAGGGTTTTAAAATAGGAGTAATGCGAATTCTTAGAAGGCATTTGAGATCAGTCTAATTGGTTACAACTTCATTAAAGGCACTTGTAATTTTAGTAATCCTTTACTGATCAGCGGTTTTAAGTATATCATATGTTATTAAGTCCAATCCAAGGGTCGTTCTTTCATTTTGTATTTTTTCAATAATGATATTGAAAAATGTTGTTTATCTTGGTAAATTATTAAGAGAAAAATAAGTGGATGGACTCTTATTTTGAATCAAGTAGATATATTCTTAATTGTTTGGCGTATCCCCATGAGATAAGTATCTGTTTTTGAAATAGTTTTTCATATTAGAATTTAGTATTTAAAGCTGCATTGGTGATTTTTTTCATCTATATTCGAGTATAGGACGAACTAAAGATATGTATAGATTTTTTGTGACCCATATGCTCTTGAATTCCTTTGCGCGCCTTTTAATAAATCCCAGCTTCTTGCTGTCTCTTGCAAGTACTTTGTCGTATTGAAGATTAAAGCGAAACTTCTTATCCAAAACGACACCGAGATTCATAGCACTATCTACATTCTTCAGCAGCTGATTATTCAGGCGGTAATCAAAATTTACAGTAGAGGTCTTACGGGAAAAGTTTATGGAATGGCATTTGTTATGCCAATGACAAACACGGCGGTTCCAGCGAAGCGTTTCCCGAGACGAAAACCGAGTCGGTTTAGCTATGCATTCATTTAGCACCGCGGTGCGAACCGCCTCTCGGTTTCGGAACCGAGTCAGTACACTGAGAGAAATAATCTTATTTATTTCAAAAATTTTATCATTTTATTTGAAAAGTACAAAAATTTGGTAGTTTTTACAGATGAAACTGTAAAACTTACATAAATTGAATGTATTTTCAAAAATAAGCCCAATCGTATTGATTATAGCCTGCTTTCAATTTCAAATTAAAAAATTATTAAATTCCTGTTCCGATACCATATGTAGCTTCTAAAGCTGGAAAACGTCAAAGTCATGCTTGTCATTTTCAAGAGCTCTACTTGTTAATCCAAAATCAAGATAATTTGTCTTTACATATCTTTATGGCATCGCATGTAATTTCTACAGAAAACAATTTCAATTCTACATACGCTTAATTTTAATTCTACATACGTTTATTTATAGGTTACAATACCAGAATAAAACATACGTAGTTATTTCCATTCTCACACTAGATAAGCACTGCGTTGTAATCAATGTGAGTTGCGAATTGAGTTTTTAAAACTGTGGTGCTATAAACTGCAATGTTGAATTGCGTTTAAAGTGGTGAAAACTATTATCTGACTCGCGTTTAAGGTTTTTATGCGAACATACATATAAAGGAAAGTGAATATAAACTTAGATACGCATCAAATATTGAATTCAACCGAATATGAATTCATATGTGAAAGTGAAAGTGAGGATCTATTTGTGCGACACCTTTGGACTTTTAGATGTGAAACTGAGCATCAATTACACAAAGGATACGCCAGAGCGATTACTTCTTGACTCAATGTGCCTTTAACACTATGTATTAAATCAAATTTGCACTTTGCATATTTACTTAATTCTAAGACTTTTTTCCACGAAGAAATTGTATCCAAAAAGGGTAAACTTTATGAACTAGTGAAAAAAATGAATGCTTTTTAATTTGTAAAAGTTGGCAGATAATAGAATTTTGTAATAAATTCCGTTCCTTATAAATAGGAAAACCGTTACACAGTAAAATAATGTTTTCGAACGAAGTGTATGGTCCCCCAAGCTGTTTTAATTTTTTATGCAATGGACAAAAAGTAGTCCGACAAGAACTATGACAAACTATTAACCTAACAATAAATATTTGAATGTAAATTTTAGGTCTTCCTTATTTTGAATAATATAATAAACTAAAAATAAATGTCAAACGAAATTACATATTTTTGTAAGGAATAATTTTACATTTATTCATACATATTAGCAGTAGTGAAATCAAAAGGACTCCTGTTAGAAATACAGCGCAATCTATTTTGATGGAAAACGAACAATCTTCATTTTGAAGTTTGTGGGGGTTTGCGTTAAAAGTATCCGCTCTGTTAAAACCAAAATGTGTTTGTGAACTTTACATTTTGAATTCATTCCTTTCAAAATAAACATCTTTTAATTTGAAGGCATAGGATCTCTTGGTTTGAATAAACAACACCAACTCGGTTCTTCGAGCGTTTTTCGATTTGTTCATAGCTGCGAAATCCGATCGAGCTGAAATTTTCAGGATGCATTGATGAATGCGTGGGATATAGGAATGAAAATCTGATAAGAAATTTGATTTTTGAAGAATGGCTGGGATACAGTATTGGAAAATGAAACATTTGTGGGCACTTAGTTTCTAAAAGTAGACAATTACAGATTTTCAAAGAAAATTAGTATTAGAATCACTTGGCCCAAAATTCATATGCATATATATACGTACATATATATATATATATATATATATATATATATATATATATATATATATATATATATATATATATATATATATATATATATATATATATATATATATATATATATATAGCGATAAGAGTTTTAACTGTAGAAACTTTGAATCAGATTCCGATTGAATAGTGTGGTACATCTTGAGATCGTCCGCATAAAAAAGATGTGGAATGTCTGATAACACCTCCGATAGATCTGAAATGAAAATAATTTCCTTGGAAATATTCATTTTATTTAAATTTAAAGTTCTGATGGCAACTACTCCTACAATGGTTTTAACGAAGATTTTATGAAATTGTACATGCTTTCTAACCAAAATACAAACTCCACCAACTTTGATGGAGATTCTATTCTTTGTAATTAAGTTAACCCCGTTGATTAGGCTCGATTGATAATTGTAAGAATATGAGAGTCAGATCTGAACATTATTGTGAGGTGAGAGGAGATGGTTACCTAGCAAAGAATTATTGGATTTTTCTTGAAGGAGCAGACCATAGTAGTGTTGTGTTACTCATACAAGATGCATGACAAATGTCCCATACACAGCTACCAAATGTCACATCACCTCAAGCTTCAAATTTGTAGCATCTCATTTTTTTTGTCATTGCTTCTAAGCTTTGAAGCGATTGACTTGAGACACTTGAGGCGCACCGATTGTAGTACACGGGACAAAATGAGTTTATGAATACATCCGAGCTTCGTTTGAGTTTGATTTGTACCACCTCAATTTTTGTCACATTGAGGTGCTGCGGCTAATTTTGAAGCGATTGACTTGTGATACTTGAGGCACAGCGATTGCTGTACAAGGTGAAAATGTGTGCATGTGAGTTTAGTTTTGAGTTTGATTTGCACGATACTTTAACGGAAAATTTGGTGGCAATTACCTACCATTTTTGGGAGATTGTTTAGTAGGTTAGTTTCAGTACTGCTTTCCTTAATGTAAACGTTCTAACTAAATTTTCCTCATTTTTGAGTTCAAAAACGACATACTCTATTACATCAATCTCCAAAATATGAAAATCCTATCTTTTGTGAAAGTATGTTAAAATCAATAATGAAAAATCCCCCATCTATAAAAAAACGTAGCCAGTACTTAGCATAAATGTTCTATCCTACCATAGACAGAACACAGTGGCGGCGGCGGCGTAATGGTATGGCTGCTAGCGGCGCCGGAAACTTATAGATAATTGAAGGAATGCAATATGACACTTCATTTGAAGTATGACATTGTACCACCTCAAATTTGAAAATGAGTAACTCACACAAATAAATAGCAATTTGACTGTCCGACCCAATACTAGACCATAGTGCAGCATTTGTGTGTATTTAAGACTAACTTGTTCATTTGACACTAATCCTCATGCAACGTGAAATTCGATTGCAGTATATAGCACAACTCAATCGACCTTATTCTCGAAAATAGTTTTCGATCGTCTGCAAAGAGAAGGCATTTACAAGAAAAGAGCTGAGAAAGATCGTCTACATAAAATAATAACAGGAGTGGGTTGAATTCTGATCGACAACAGCACCCTCTTAGGATACGTACGTTTGAAGTGGCTGTCGATCGACAGAGGCCTGTCAACAGATGCACCTAGGCACAAAACTGGCCCGTTGTAATGCCACAAACCTCTTAAGATTAAATGAAAATTTTCAACAGGTGAACTGGCGGGAAACTACCTGAATCCCTTACTTTCGTGAGAAAAAAAGTTTGAAAGTCACACTAATGCAAATTACTCTAAATTAACTTGAAGACTGCAATAAAACTTTGCCATATGGTCAACATCATCACACCAATCTTATCCACACTCCAATATGTATCCGAAAACAAGAAAAATCTTAATAAAAACACCACCAACAAACTATATAAGCAAAAAAAATCTTTACCAAGCTATCATAAAAAGTTTTGATAAAGTCTACGCATTTCAGCTACTTCTACTAGTTTTTCCATACCTAGCCTTCTATAACGTATACGAGTCGTTTATAACTCGGAAGTGAAACTTTTGTTGTTTATAATCAAAATACTCGGAAATACGCGATACTACGATAGAGGGAACTTGTTCGGGCAGGAAGTCGTGGCCGTAGCTGCTTCGAAGTGAAATGAAATCGAGTTAGATGAAAGTTTTGTTTGACAACGGGTTTTGTTTCATTGTTCGTAATTAAAGAAATAATTTGAAAAGTTCAACTCAAAATTTGAAATTATAGTAATTATGTAGCTGGAAAGAATTCACTCAATTTCACTTTGATTGGTGAATAAGATAGAATGAAGTAATTGTCACTTTTGAGAGTTAAATGTTGATGAGCTTAGTAGCCTATCCCAAAGATACTTTAAAGTATTTTTCACGGCATGGGACTTTTAGCTAGTTCAAATTGGAATTACTACAGTACTTTAGGTTTGTGATTTCCAGATCAAAAAATAGTCCAGATCAGAAAAGGACCTGTTCAGACCTTCACAAAATACCTAGAAAGCTGAAATCTTCCATATCTCGATTATTTGAATATCTATCGCAAATTTACTTTGCAAAGCTCTATAAAATACTTCGATATAAAATCAAATTGGTATCATCTTCTTTTATACCAAAGCAATTTCCAACTCTAATTCCATATTTCAGAAGCGCTTTACAGCAGTACTTTGTTCCTAAATATTCTATTTTCCATAAGATTGAGTCCATTCGGGTGTCTGATCTCTAAATAAACACGACCAAGTGGAAAAAATTCATGAAATTTTATTTCGAACAATAACAACACTAATCTCAATAATTCGTTTAAATAAAAGCATTTGTTTGCGTTGCTACCATTTTAATTCCATCATTTATTTTTATTTCCATCTCTGGAATAATTTCAGGTTGCAGGTGATAAAAACAATACTCTTATCTTTAACATAAGCGATTCGACAACAGCAACACCGCTAAATAATGATAGCCACCGACCGCAGATATCATTTTTCGTGTGCTTGGCCGGCGATGACTCATTGCGTGAATATTACAAACATTGCATCAATGAAACATTTAGGTAAGAAACTATTTTTTTTTTGCAAATGAGTCTGAAATATGAAGTCTATGAAGCCTTGAGAGATTTTTTTTTGTGCACCTTATTTTTGGTAATAACGGCTACTAATGTATTTTTTTCGCACTCATTTATAAGAAAAAGATTACAAACCGGCGATTGTGATCGCTGATGTTTTGGCGTTTTGTTTGTGATTCTGTTTTTTTTGTTTATTTTTTTTTTGGTTTTTTTTTATATGATGGACAAGATGCGATATGGGGTTTCCTGTTTCATGTTCTCACAATGTTTCTAATTTTTTTATCAGATACACTTTGGGACAACTTTTAACGTCTATTGAACTTGCTGAGGAACAACGTGTTCGGGGCCAATGCCAGAGTCTGTTACGCGTTGCTAGGCGACTGCTGAGGCAAATCGGTAAGTTTTGTTTTTTGTTGGTGTGTGCAAAAGATAATCAGATGGAGATAATTTATAAGTAATGATCTGGTAGGCGGTAAGTAGACTTTTGATTTTTCTTGGCATAATAAAAATAAAATGTCTGCATGCTCGGTTTTGTAGGTAGAACCTGAAATTATTTAAAAATTCTCGATTTTAAAATGCAATCTTTGAAGTCAGTAAATCGAATTGTTTCTCTAACTTAAACGTTTTTCTGCTCCTACATCTATAACGACTTATGTTTTGGAGCCACTTATCTTTTAGATAAACGTGTAACAGTCTCAGCAGCACGTATTAAGTATAATTCGAGATTTCATATGTATAGATACACTTTAACGGTATGTGCGTATGTATACTTAATAAACGATTTGTAATTTTCCTTCAAATCCACTGGGATGGCAATGTATCAAATGGAGAGCTTCTAAAATTTCATTTTCTTTCGATTTCCATCTTCTGTCTGTGCTTTGCTATATCTTCTCCCCTCACTCGCATCAACACATAAAATCAGATTTCATATTGATGATACATTTTGCATAAATCAAGATCGTTTCAAAGGTTAAATATTCATAAACGGAAACATTCATATTGAAAGTACCTATATGAAGAAAAAACTTATCATACTTCCTTCATATCACATAAATCATATCGAAGTATCTGGTTGCTCGTCCTTTTTCATGGCTTATTTCTTGTCGCGCCGTGACTAGGCAGACGAGGCTGTAAATGTTGTGAAAGACATTGAGGAATTCGTTATGATAAGCCCGTGTCGTGACAGCAATATATGGTTTGAGTAAGTCGCAAAATATACACAGCAGAGTAATCAATTCTTCATTAGCCGAAATTTAATGGGATTATCGTTGATTTATCTGAGGAAGATTAGACGAACGAAATGTCTGCGAAAGAGGAAGGAGGAGAGGAGAGTCAGGTTGACTTATACGAAGAGATATTACTGCATGTGAATGTTTAAAGACTGGATCTAATTGAAATTTTAATATGATGTCAGTTTTTGGTGAATGAATAATGTATGGAGGATTAAACTCTGTGTATCATAACAGAGCGATATGACGTATTGCCGTGGATGCAACAAGGAAAAGGATTAAATTTTGCGTGAAAAATGAAGAGTGGAGGAATTATAAGGGTATATAGCTGATATACTGAAAGTGATTTGCATGCTTGACGTTAAGTTGAGTAAGGTTGAATTAAAATTTGGCATGAAGAAACTTTTAACGAACTTTGAAAACGTGTGGTTTCTTATTCAAACAAACTTTCAAGGATTTATTCACTGAAAATCATCAGGCCGTATAATTTTTAGATTGCCTACACGTGCAATGATGGTATGGAACAGAAAAGATAACATAAATAGATGACGTCAGTGTGAGCATTATTTAAAGCAATCGAAAGTTGATTTTACTTGGAATTCGCTCATATAAACCAGATTGTAGTGAATTATGAAATTGGGAGGGCTTTGGCAGAGCACTTCAACCCAACCGAAGTCGAGTCAAGAGCCTGCCATCAACAAGGGCAAAAAACAAAAATTAATTGCTTGTGGAGTTGGTTGCCCTAGAAATGGCCGTGAAAGCCCCCACGGCCGCATTAGTGAACGACCCTTTTATACCACCCCGACAGATGCTAGTGAGGTGAGTCGTGAGATAATGCGGCAGCTATGCTCCAAGAAATAAGTGGGCGCTACGTATTATTCATCCGTCATGAAACAATACAAAAAATTTAATGCAAAAAAACTAATGTTCGAAGAACAGTAGAAGATTTGTGCAGATTTTGAGTGTGTATTCTACCACTAGCTGCTTTTCCTACTTAAGACTAATACACCCCTAGTAATAATAAACCCTAAGCCAATTAAATTTCGATGATTTCATCCAAAAGTAACGATAATCAATATAAACCTAGGTGATTAAACTTAAAATATTTATTTTTCAACATAGTCTCCTAACAAGTTAATACATTTAGTCCATCTTTTTTCCAAACCAGGATACCCCTAGACATTTTTTTTTGACTTCACTCTCCCGAAATGCTCCAACAGCGGCCATCACTTCGATATCATCTTAGAATTTCTTGCCCGAAGATGTTCCTTGAGCCGAGGAAAGAGGTAAAAGTCACTGGGAGCTAGATCTGGCGAATAGGGTGAATGTTCAAGCAGCTCGAATCCTGTTTCTTGAATTGTAGCAATCGCAACTGCAGCCCTGTGAACCGTTGCGTTGTCTTGATAAAACAACACGCCAGCTGGCAGTTTGCCGCGTCTTTTTTTCCTCAATAGCCTCCCGCAATCTTCTTGTTTGGTCTATGTAGTAAGAGCCTGATACAGTGGCCTCCTTTTCCAAATATTCCCACATAATAATTCCTTCAGCGTCCCAAAAAACTGATGCATAACTTTTCCTGTCGAGTTTGACTCCTTGAATTTCTTCGGCATCGGTGAAGAAGGTCGCTTCCAGGTCATCGATTATCGTTTGGTTTCTGGATCAAAATGGTGCATCCAGGTCTCGTCTGTGGCTACAAAACGTGACCAAAACTTCTCCAGATTTTTCTGGAACTTTTCGAGATTTACCCTGTAAATGTCGACTCGTTTCTCCTTTTGATCGTCAGTTAACATTTTCGGCACTAAACGCGCAGAAATCTTCTTCAGATGTAATTTGTTGGCAATGATTTTTCGAACACTACCATATGAAATTCTTGTGACTTTAGCTACATCCCTGATGGTCACTCTTCGATCTGCCAACACAACATCTTCGACTTTTTTGAAACTCTGTGTGGCCTGTAGCAGGGCGATGGAATAGCGCCCACACTCTTCAACCTGGCACTTGAGTTCGCTATTCGGGCAATGAACCTGAACACCAGCGGCACGCTACTTTTTAAGTTGACACAATTGGCAGCGTACGCGGGTGACATTAACATCATGGCTCGAAAACTGACCGATGCAGAAGAGCTTCTGCTTAGACTTGATACCGCAGCAAAGGAAGTTGGACTACGAATCAACGAGGAAAAAACGAAAGTTATGATGCAAACTAGGACAAGGACGCCAGCGCACACGACCATCAACGTAGGGGACCTTTGCATCAAATTCGTGGACAACTTCGTTTACCTGGGTAGCAATCTATCGAGTGACGCCAACGAAACTGACGAAATCAAGCGACGGATACAGCTAGCAAATAAGACATTCTTCTCGGTCCTCCCCATTATGAAATCGAAATATGTGCTCAGAAAAACTAAGCTCCGCGTTTATAAAACTATCATATGACCTGGGCTGTGCTATGTTTGCGAAACATGGACCTTGACCCAAGCCTCCGAAAATAGAATCGACACCTTCGAACGGAAAGTTCTACGGCGGATTTTCGGGGCTGTTCGGGACCGAAATGGATGGCGCATCCGGTACAACAATGAGTTGTACGAACTTTACGATGAGCTGGAAGTCTCCAAGGTCATCAAATTACAACGGTTACAGTGGGCTGGGCATGTGCAACGAATGACGATTGCATGCCAAAACGTGTCATGAACGCCAGACGAGTCGACGGAGCGAGGCCAAGAGAAAGACCAAGAGCTCGTTGGGAGAGCTCCGTGTATGCGGATGCCGGGCAACTATTGCTGCTCCAAGACTGGAGGACGCGGTAACGTGACCGAGACAATTGGAGGAAATCGATCCAGGCGGCCAAGGCCCGACGTTGGGCTGTTGTGCCACGTTGATGATGATGATCTGATAGGATTTCGGTAAACATACGAATAGCCTGGTGATTGTGGCTAGATCTTGAAATAAATCTCATCAAAAAACAAGGCATTCGTAAGTAAATAAGTACGAAGACATTGTACGGATGTTGTTGTTGTTCCATTTCTTCAAATTCAACTATCAATCATATTTATCCATATTTCATGGAATTTTCAAGGTAAAAAACTACCATACTAGTTTCATGTAATAGAAATCATTGGAAAAAAATGTTTGCGCAATTTTAAATATTTTTTTCGGATAGTAGCTCTAATAAAGATTTTAGATACTACTTGTTTGTATGAACTCCACAATTGGTAGAACACGCATTCAAAGTATACATATTTCCTCATCCTTTCTCCTAAAATTAGTCTTTCTAGCGGTTCCTCAGCGCTAGCATTTCATACGGATCAAAAATAAGTCGATCATGTAACATGAGTAAACCTTTTCAACCATTTTCGACTTTTAAACTAAAACATTTTCGGAGTATATCCGGTCAGTCATTCATTCATCCATTAGCTGAGCCTCCTGATGTATTCGATCTGAGCAACAGTTTTAGGTTTCAAACGCCGACGAGCATGACATATTAATTTAATTCTTTAGTCTTTGCTTTTCATGAAACGGTACGTTATCCTTTCAAAATACGTACGTCATGAAACGGTACGTTATCCTGAGATGCTTGTTTACATGCACAAACACCAAAACCCTCTTACGTACAAGCGTACGCATATTTATACTGCCTGTTGCCAGGCAATCGTAAACGCTAAAAGGTATTCCGCCATGTAAAGTTCCAAACCCCAAACATTGTGTTCTACATGGTATTTGCTCATGACTATCAAACTTTCAATGTCTTGCCTAAACCTCTTAGAAAGACAGAAGATTTCGATTTTGATATTGAGAAGCACGTTTATATGGGAAAAAAAGTTTGCAAGGAAGGACTGTACTCGTATGAAAGAAAAGCTTATGTTACTTACTATGTAAATTACAATTACATATGTTGATGTATGTAGATGAAGCAGATGACGTTGTTTCGAACGGAATTTCGACTTATTGCACTTTTCGTTTGAAAACTAAAATGGTAATGTTAAGGTTTTATCCTGAATGTATTATAGAATTGATATATTCCAGCGATTTTAACTTTTCCATAGAAATTTCCGATATTATCGGGCTCTTAGTGTTTTCTATCCAAAAAAAAAAATACACGATATAATTCATTTGATTATTAAATATAAAAATAACAAAATTACCCCGAGGATAAGAACGAAAAATAAGTACATAACGAGTATTTATAATTGAAGATCCGTCAGAGAAACGGAAAATTTCAGCATTTTCATTTGGAATTTTTCCCTTGACAGCGTGGAAATTTTACCTGTTGATAGTCATAGTAACACGAAAAATATGAATGAAATCATTGGTGTTGGGGCTGTGTAAACTACAGAAGGTCAAATTGAAATGCAAAATGAATAGGTACACAGAAAACGTGTTGAAAGTTATGTTTTCATATTCATTTATAAGGAGAAGTTTGAATTATTTATGTTGTTACCTAAGCAAATGAACGAATTCGTAAAAGCGTGTATTGAGAGATATGACGTGACCGTCTCCATTTTGGTAATTTTGCGCTTGAAATTCAACATTTTTAGAAAATACATGTAAATTAAACGTTGAACTGTATTGTATACTGTAAAATATAAACTAGGAAAACTTCATACATACAGTGGCTCGCAGCTTAGTTGGTACAATGCATTTTTTTTTAACTTTGCGCGCATTACAAGTTTAAAATAAGTAGTTTATTTAATGCTCAGACGTCAATTTATTATAAAATGGGTCGCGGACAGCTACCTGAAACCTTGAAATAATTCTACAGAACTATAATAATGAGCAATCAGTTCCAAAGGCTGCTGAAACTGTTAGTTTAAGCTCCTCTACAGTGAACATCAAGCAACATATTTGACGAGCGATACATCGCTAGGAAAATTAAGCCAAACCTGAAGTTGTCGATTAAAAAATTGGTAATTAAGGCCCAGCATGAATAAAAAATATTAATCCATGCTATAACCATCAACCAAGGTGTTGCATCTAGCTTTTGCTCTATCGAGCGTTCGCCAGTTCAGTATATTTGTTGACGAACACCTTGTTTCAAGCCCATCGTGCATGTATTCCGACCGACTAGTTCATTCGGAAGAGCATGAGACACTTAATCTTAGGGTTTGGGTCGTCCCCACGAATACTGCAGCCGAACATTAAATAGATATTTATATTTAGTGTTGGAGGCCTTACTTAATTGTCTATAAATTTCAAATTAATAATTTGAAATTTATAGAAGAGATAATGGAGAAAAATATTTGTTCATATCAATGACTATAAGTGTACTGATGGAGATTATTTCTGCTATGATACCGGTCTAGATTGCACTTAACCTGTAGATTGAAAAACTTGTTTATAGTCCAGATCACACTTAACTTGCAGATTGAGGTTGATGAAACTTCAAGATCATCTCTCCACACTGAAGATGAGTACTAAACTTAAGACCTAACAGCAGCCCTCGGTAGTTTCAGTCTGGTAAATTTAACATCTCCAATATTGATTAATATACTGGCGAGTGTTGCCTGCATACAACAAATTATCAACCCGGCTCATAAAATGCTGGGCTTCATTGTTAGGAACACTCAACATTTTTAGAATTAAAACTCTATTAGAATACTACTTTACTCTTGTTCGAAGTAAACTTGATTATGTTTGTACTTGATTACAGAGTCCACTTTATAATGTACATTCAGACTCAGTTGAAAAAATTCAGGATACGTTTTTACTCATTTGGATTAAAAATTTCAAATTAATGCATCTGATTTTAATTACTCTGAGCTAGTAATGGGCCAAACTGCTGTTTTCAAATAGCAAAAGCAACTACTAAAGCTAATGCTAAACAGCAAATTCAAATAGCAGCTAAAAAAGAGTAGTCTGATGTTTGTTGTGTCGGTGCAACATATTTCATTTATGATTTCTCGCCGGCTCGGTTTCACGTACTATTCAAATGGCAGTTCCTTACACTCCGTGTACACTCCGTAAACCCAAACAGGGAACAGTTTTGATTTGCCGCATTTAATCCTGTGAAAGAAATGTTGTTTACCGCTAAACAAAGGGAAGAAAAAATGGGAGATAACTTTCTCATATAAAATATTTATTCCACATCTACATGCATACATATTTTTAAAAACTTAGTAGGTAATCTTAATTCCAACATACAACAACATCTTTTGATTAATTTTATGTATTTCCATTTATAAAAATTATTGGTTTGACTTTGCTAATGCTCAGACGTCAATTAAGTATGTATAAATAATTTGGTTCTAGCAAACCGATTAAGAGGATCTGAAATAATTTGACCCGTTTTGGAAAAGATCCGCTCACAGAGCTCTGAAGTGGCTACAGTCCTAATATTTTCGCTAGCGATTTCACTTAGATAGAGATAATTTTAAGCATGAGCTTTCAACCATAACAGAGTATCCTGGTTCCGTGGTAAAAGTGGCTCTTCCAAATACCGGTGTACTTCAATTATCGGCCGTGATGGAGAATTTCTCTCTGGCTGAAAATATGCAACTTTTTTATCTAAATATTTGCAAAAGGATTCTTGTTCCTCGTCTAATGCTATAGACTTCTCCACTTCTTGTTGCTGTTCTGTCAAAATTTTTTTCGACAGCTTGCGTGATTAAGTTTATCACCGTTGTTTTTCACGCTTTCAGCGACACTTTCACTTGAATATCGTACACTTTTGAACCGGGAATCCAAACTTGTTGCAACCACATGAGTAATAATAGTTTCCAAGTTTCGCAGTCGAACGTTAATACGCTATCGACAACTTCATTTGCTAGGTCTGAAAAATCACTATCTTTTAAACTAGCATACACGTTTTGCAGCGCTTCTGCGATCACAATGTCTGAAGATAACGTTACATACTTTTCACCGCTTAATTCTTTTGGCCAATCTTCTTTCCCGAGCACTCTTATTTTCTCTGTCAATTCTGATATACTTTTGAACATATAATATACAGAATTCCACCTAGTGGTCACAGATTGTATCAATATCTTCGGTTTATTTCCTTTTTGGCTTGATGTATTTCCTTTTTATGTTTCGATTTCGCTGCACTACTCTTTTTAAAATGCAACACAATTTGACGAGATTTTCCCATAAGATGCTCCACACTTTTCAATCCGTCCTTCACAATTAAGTTAAAAGTGTTGGCTAAACAAACTAAATGTTTCCATTTCACCACGTGTCTCATCGCACCAATAATATTGGGCGCGTTATCCGATACTGTTAAAAATACTTTGTCAGTTAATATCCACTCCATAATGGTGTTCTGAAGTGCTTTTCCGACATTTATGGATGTATGTTTTTCATTGTATTGACTGGTCTCGAGTAAAGTTGATTGAATCTCAAAATCAGGTACAATCCAATGAGCGGTGACTGCAATAAATCCTTCATTATTGCACGACGTCCAACAATCGTTTATAATCGTAATGGAGACGGCATTTTTTTCAATTTTTTCGTTGGTTGAATTATATACCTCCGTAAATTTTGCAGGAAGCATTACGTTTCGCAACATTTTTCTCCTCAGAAACGTATATGAAGGATCTATAAGTACAAAAATCCTTTTTTTTTTGTGAAAATAGGTAAAAATGAACCGTTACCATATCCAGAAGATGCTCATATGTATAGTTTTTTCTTATAAAGCCTATTTTCTGTGGTGCTTTTAAAGTAGCTTGTATAAAGAAGCTTCCGTTTTGCTTCCGCAGAAGAAATGGATGTCGACGCAGATGTTATTCGTACTACACCTTTAACAGCAATTTGTTCCTCTGAAGAGTGCCGTTCCTTCGTTGTCCCAGTATCGCTACTAGTAGGTAGCTCTGTTCTTATATCACAGCTCAAACTTAACTGTATTGACGGGTGCTTTGCTTTTGTATGCGTCTTTAAGTTCGTTGTTGTAGATTGTAAGATAATTTATGCTTACAAAAGTTGCCCAGCCAGCTCGTTTATCATCTTCAGGTGTGAAAAACTTCCATATAGTGGAACTTTTTTTTGTTGAATCCATAACGCGATATCAATTTTTAATCATTTTATTCTGAAATGATGTTCACTTATGTCATTATTAATTAACAATGCAAATTATCCAAAAAATCAACTTACAAGTTTTAATTTTCAGCGAGTTCCGAAGATTTCAAATTTTAAAAATAACTTTAAATTCAACACTTAGTTGCCTAGTTACTGCACTAGTTGACGTTACTTTTTGCTCTTGATGACATAACCAATTTGCTTACTGATAAGCAACTCCACTCCGAACTATAGCAATACTAATAAATAAACGGATATCAAAGTCAAAAACTAACAAATTATTGTTTTTCACAAATCCTCAACTGAAAATGCTTAGCCTACAGAGCACAGAAAATCTCCTGGTACTTTTCTGTTTTTTTAACCCCCCCACTTATTTTCACTTTTTGCTGTTGCAATGCTTCTAAAATTGATTAGAAACTAGTAATTAACCAAAATTATGATGGAGAAACACGTTTTAAAGGAAAAAAAAAATTTTTTAAATTTTTTAATATTTTTTAAAAATTTTTTCCGATTTTAAATTTTTTTTTTCATTTTTATGCGGCAGAATGAGTCTTTTAAAAGTTAATGTGATGTTGTGCCCCCGCTACAACAATAACCCAAAAAAACAATAATCCAAAAAAGATATTAATAATATAAAACTTTTGCCTATTACCAATATCATAATAATATATACATTGCCATTTACATCGAGAGTTCATTATACTGTTTTATAGGCTTTTTCCCATCAAATGCTTTGTTTTTATTTGTTGCCCTACAATTCCTCACATTCCTTGTTTTTTGTGTTATTGGTTGGGGGGGCAGACCTCCCAACAATAAGTTTCTATGAATACATCTCATATTACCGCATAACAATTTAAAAAAAAAATTAAAAAAAATAATTTTTTTTTCTTTAAAACGTGTTTCTCCATCATAATTTTGGTTAATTACTACTTTCTAATCAATTTTAGAAGCATTGCAACAACAAAAATGAAAAAAATGGGGGGGGGGGAACAGAAAAGTACCAATCTTCTTCGTAATCAGTAAATTTATAGCACCCAATTAGCGGGGCAATGCACGAAAAAGAAACTGCGAGCAGGTAGCGAAAAACGAATCTACAGAACACCAACGAGCGGTAAAAAAAACTAGCACCAACAAAACCATACATTTTAAACAGCAATAGAATAGCGGCAATTTAGCATCATACGAAATCCAATTCGAACCCCATTTCAAACGCATAATGCACAAACCTTAATATCTTTTTTATTGTGCTTAATACTGTTGCTGGCTGTTGATATTGCTATTGCCGTTTGCTGTTTGGCGATGCTGTACTCGTTGCAAGTAGTGATGGGCTTAAAAACGCCAAACAGTTTGAAAAAAACGTTTGGCTGCAAAAAACGAAAGAACAGTTTTTCTAAAACGAAATTTTTTTCTAAAACGAACAGCATTTCTAAATCGAACCGCATTTCTACAACGAATACCTTTTCTAAAGCCAATCGTTTTTCTAAAACGGACCAATCTTCTCAAACCAAGATTTTTTCTAAAACGAACAGTTTTCATAAAACTAATCGTTTTTCGTTTTTCTCAAACGAACCGTTTTTTTAAAACGAATCGTTTTTCGTTTTTCTAAAACGAACCGTTTTTTTAAAACGAATCGTTTTTCGTTTTTCTAAAACGAACCGTTTTTTTAAAACGAACCGTTTTTCTTTTTTTTCAACGAACCGTTTTTCGTTTGTTAAAACGAACTGTTTGGCAGTGGAAAGCCGTATTTTCGTACTTGCGAGTATTTTCGTACTTGCAAGTATTTTATTCAAATATTCAAAAAGTTTTAGGGCAAAAGGAGCTAAAATCGGTCAATTTTGGTTTAGAGTGGTTTGGGACATAATGGGCCAAGACCTATTACTGTGATATAAAAATTTCGGTTTTGTAGGGGAGTAAGGAGTTTTTTGGCCATAGTTTGGCAAAAAATGCCTTTACCCCGCTTTCGATGATTGGAAGTGGTCGGGGGGTATATTAGTGATATTTTAAGGGCAAAAAATTTTTGATAGGAGATATTGCGCAAAAACGTCCATTTATTAAAAAAAAAAATTTTTGGTCTAGCATGAATTCGGGCACCTTTCTGAGTTGTTTCGGGTGAAATTTCCATACAAGTCTGGGAAAAAACTAAAAGTAGCCCTAAAAGTGCCAAGGAGGAACAGGTTGAGATCCTTTTTGGTTCATCAGTTGGCATCTCCGGGTGTGCTGAGGCCCTCCTCCTGACTGCAGGTCGCCACGAGGGTGTTTCCAACCCTACTGGGGTTGTAAAATTTACGAGGCCGCGGGAGGTAAGGTGCCCTGGACTCATACCCAGCCTTACGGAAGAGTTTGGCCCCGTAGTGGGTGAATGTTTAATAAACAAAACATTTTTTTTTATTCCTTAATAAAAACTTCATGCTTCAATGAGGCGAAGTGGAAATCCGACTGTTTTAGATTAGCCAGGAAAAGTTTGGTGTCTGAGATCGCTCGATGAAAAGTCATACACAGACAACAGGATTCGTTGGTCCTATCTTAGCAATTTTTTAACTTTCGTAATTTGAACGAATACAGGAGGTGTTTTTTGCATATAATAAAATGAAAAACAAATTAAATTGATTGAATTTGATCGTTTTTCTTTAGATGGCCCCTAGATTGGAGAAAGACTTGCCAAATAAATGACCGACCATTGGAAAGTTACGGACAAGCTGCACAGACTAATGACTCGGTATTCTTTGAAGGTAATCTTGCACCATCACCATTCTAGCTTGGGAACGTTGTGTCTGGAGGGTGGGGTAGGGCATATTAGTCCATTTCATTACATTACTGCAAATCGTATGCATTGGATGTATACATGTACATACTTCAAATAGGTATTTGGAACAGGTATGTTTTCGTCCTCGTACTAGTTATACCTAGTATGTGAAAATCCTAGTACGACCCAACTCTAATTGTCGTACAGCATAAAATTTGCTTCTCTCGTCAATTCAAACTGTTTTTTTCAAACAGTTTTAAAAAACAGTTGTTTTTGAAAAAAACAGTTCGTTTTCGTTTTTTGAAAGCAACAGAAACGCCCATCACTAGTTGCAAGTAATTTATACAGTACCTCACAGATATGGTCGGTAAAATGTGTTGAGCATATTTGAGGGCCGATATTTCAGAAAATAAAAGTTACCCAAATTCTTTTTGTTATAATATTGTTCTCTATTATCTATACTATTATAATGAATAACAAAAACAAAAGTTCTTCAGCCATAAAAAACATATTTTAAAATTTTATATGAAATCGCCAATTTTCGACGTCATAATTAAAATCGGAGTACAATGAAAAAGTTATAAATTTTAATTTTACCAAAGAAGTTAATATTTTGTTGTCAATTGTGTTTTTTAAACGATTTGGGATTGAATTAGCCAACTTTCGACAATATTCCAGCTCAATTTTATTCCATTCGGCTTGCAGGATTTGTTTCGTTTCTTTGATGTTGGAATAAGTCCTTGCCGTTACTTTAACATTTAATCTTTGCCACAAATGTTCAATAACATTGAGGTCTGGAGATTGCGCTGGTGTTTTAATCACCTTTGGACAGTTATAGAGGAGCCATTCTTTGACTATGAGCGCGGAATGTTTCGGATCATTGTCCTGATAAAAGTAGAATTGGTCCAAAATATCCCATTTTGTCAGCGCTTTGACTCATATTTTGCTTCAGTATGTCCAAATACATTTTTTGCCCATTATTCCATCTAAAAAGTGAAGGTTTCCAACACCGGAAGCCGACATACATCCCCTGACCATTACTGATCAACCGCCATGCTTCACAGTTGGCTTTAAATTCTTTTCTTTAAGTTAGGTGTTGGGTTCCCGCCACACATATCGCTGTCCATCGGACCCAAATAAATTGCATTTACTCTCATCAGTGAAAAGGATCTGAGGATACATTAAATTATTTTGATTACAGCTTTTTTTTTAGAAAAAATAATCTATATTACGTTATCCCAGAATGATGCATCTTTCTTTATATATTCTTTTGCAAAGTTAAGACTGTGCCTTTGATTCTTTTTGATGCCAAGGGTTTTTTAATAGCAACTCTACCATTTAATCCATTCTTCCGCAAAACTCTCATCACGGTTTCAGGGTGAACGGAAACACCGTTCCGATCCTTCAGTAAGGACACAAGCTTTTTAGCCCACAAAACCGTTTTTTCGTCAAAACCGTTCATTTTTTGTTGGATCGTTGTTTTCTGGTCTTATTTTCAATAACTTTTTTTTTCATAATTTTCACGATATCACTCGCTGTTTCTCATTCACAAAAAAGGTCAATTATAATTTTTCTTTCATAAACTGTGGTTTGTTTTACTTTTCGCATTTTATGTGTTTTCAGACAAGAAGTTCAACTAAGAATGATGAATAAATTCATTTCACAGCTTCAGAGCGAAAAAACGGTACTTTGTTAGAGCCGCTTAACTGTTCCGACTTTAAGTGCAATTCCGACTTTAAACAATTTTATGTAAAATTTCAATAACTGTTTTTATTGCTGAAGAATTGTTTTTATTATTTATTATAATAGTATAGATAATAAAGAACAATAGTGTAAGAATTAGAATTTGGGTAACTGTTTTATTTTAGGAGATATCGGCGCTCAAATATGCTCACCACATTTTACCTACTTTATGTGTGGGGTACTGTATGTCTTCTTTGCTGTAATACTATTCCAAAAGCATACCAGATAAATAGCACGATATCCGACTCATCAACAGCAAGCTGCTATTGCTGTTTGTGAATAGCAGCCAAAAACTAGTAGTCTGCTATTCAGCAGCCTATCACTCCTTGAGCGTATATCGCTTTCAAATATAACTTCCCATAAAATTACAAGAATGTCCACACATGCATTTTTTTAAAATTTCTGAATGGAAAAATTGATGAAACTCTTTGCAAATATATACATGAGAATTTTTTCCAGATCGACCAGATGCAATGGTATTTTCACCTTCGCAATTATAGAACAAACTATAGTTTACGCTCTCCTTTAGGGTTAATGAAACGAACAGGTTATACTTTAAGGAATTATGTCAAATCATTTGACACATGATTTTACAGTTTTTTTAATCTAAAAATACAACGCTCTTCTAAATTTATGTCTTTTTTCCTACGGTATTTATTGCATAAGCATCAGTAGTATACAGGGTGTTTGGTACTCGGTGGACACTTTTGTAAGGAGGCATTTCTTGATATATTTTGAGCAAAAAATTGTTCTACAGGGTGGTCCGGTTTTCAAAATCTGCGGAGTTACAGGGTGGCCAATAAAAGTGTTTCGGACCTGTACCCTGACTCACTTAAATCGTTATATCTTGAAAACTAATAACCATAACGCAAAGTTTTATGGCTTGTTTTTTATGGAATCAAATTACCTTTGATTTGATGTAACGTTTTAAATTGTAACTGTTACTGATTTTGAGATATTTACTTCAAAACACCAAATTTTGGCACTTCTACCCCGAAAATTTTGTGTTCAACGTCGTTTTTCTCAGAAAACCTTTTTAAAATATGCCATTTTATTTTTATATTTTTATAGGCTATATTGTTGGCTACAAAAATTGCATACATACTTATGACTTAAAATACATATCGCTTAAAAAGTAAATATATCGTAAAGTGGCCCTCGTTGAGAAGAAAATTTTAAATTGTTATTTGTACTTAAGTATTTTTACTGCCCATTAATTACTTTTTAAACTATCAGTAAAATAACCTAAATTAAAATTAGTTTCAAAATAATTGAAGCACCTACTTGGATGTTAAAGGTAAAATTGGGTACAGTTCTTCGCCTTTATTAATGGAATACGTAAACAAATTAAGACCCTATAAAAACAGAACCACTTTCAAATTTTTGTCAGTTTCGGTACATTACTCGAACTACAGCATATCGAAAATTTCAAAAATTAATTCAAAATGTTTCACTACACTAATGCAGATATTATGTACGTATATGGAGAGTGCCGGGGAAGTTCACAAGCGGTGCAATCTTTGTATCAACTGAGATATCCCCATCGACGGATTCCTGGAAGGAGAGTGTTTCAGCAACTATACACAATGATTCGGGAAACTGGCAGCGTTAGGACGAGCCGAGTAAACGCAAATCCTGCGCCTGAAATCGCTGTACGGACCGATGAAGAAATACTGCATGCAGTGGAAACTGACCCATCAATCAGTATTCGACGACTGGCGTTGCAGTTTAACGTGTCTACGTGGAAAGTTTGGAGTATTTTAAAAGCAGCCCGTTTACACCTCTACCATCACACACCAGTGCAGGAGCTGCTACCGATCGATTTGCACAAAAGGATGGAATTCTGCAATTGGCTCCTTGAGAAACAATTAGACAACGAACATTTTTTGAACACCATTCTCTGGACGGATGAGTCCTCATTTACCAGGGACGGTATCACAAACTTTCATAATTTACATACGTGGGCTGATAGCAATCCACACACGAGAAGGACTTCATCGTTTTAGCATAGGTCCAGCGTAAATTTATGGGCAGGAGTGATTGGTAACGATTTAATTGGACCTATTAGGCTCCCGCCTACTTTAAATTGTACCAATTACTTACATTTTTTAAGACATGATCTGCAGGACTTATTGGAGGATATTCCGCTGCAACGATTGGCTTCCATGTTTTACCAACACGATGGTGCTCCAGCTCACTATGGCCGACCAGTCAGAGATTGGTTGAATATCCAATTATACCAATCGCTGGATCGGTAGAAATGGACCAATACACTAGCCTGCGAGATCTCCTGATCTAACAGTTATGGATTTTTTTGTATGGGGATGGATGAAGGCCCTTGTCAACACAACGGAAGTATCAACATTGGAAGACCTAAATACCAGGATCGATGCGGCTGCAACAGAAGTGAGGCAGAAGCTGAGAAGTATGAATATGATAACAACGCTTGCGAAACGAGCTTTAGCGTGTCTTTAAAATGAAGGTGGCCTTTTTGAACATTTACTGTAGCTTAATATTTTTGAAATAAAGCATAAAAACCTTTAATAAATTCATTCAGTTCAAGATAAGAGTGTAGATCGAAAACGAGTGCCACTTTATGGCATATTCACATTTTAAGCGATATGTAGTTTCGCTTACTACTTGCAAAATGGTAAATCCTAAGTTATAAGTATGTATGCATTTTTTGTAGCCAATTATAAGGACTATAAAAATATAAAATGAAAATGGCATATGTTAATGAGGTTTTCTGAGAAAAACGACATTGAAAACAGAATTTTCGGGGTAGAAGTGGCAAAATTTTGTATTTTGAAGTAAATATCTCCATATCAGTAACAGTTACAACTTAAGACGTTACATCAAATTAATTTGATATCGTAAAAAAATAAGCCATAAAACTTATGATTATTAGTTTTTAAGATACAACGATTTAAGTGAGTCAGGGTACAGGTCCGAAAAACTTTTCTTGACCACCCTGTAACTCGGCAGATTCTGAAAACCGGACCACCATGTCGAACGATTTTTTGCTCAAAATATATCAAGAAATGTCTCCTTACGAAAGCGTCCACCGATTACCAAACACCCTGTGTACTACCCTAATATCTATCCTTATCATACTAAACACAATTCTATCACCTTTCATAATTTTTTTTTCAAGTTGAGCTATCCCATAAAAATCACATTATATTAATCAACGATTCCATCAAAATCAATATACACTCGAGAGTCCATTCGAAATCCATTCTACGTCCACTTCACATAGGCTGTCAACAAGACTGCCAACAAATTGATCATGAACTTTTAATGGGCTCTTGTAGCACGTCCAAGCGTCATCCTTATATTGTAACCATCCTTCAACGACATAAAGTGACAAAGATTACTCATAAAATTCAAAATCCTGAATGAATAACAACATTGACGCAAATCTACCTTGACCTCAAACAAGTCATAAAGTTTTGATTACGATTCCTCGGCAAGGATTTTCCTCATTATTATCAAAGACTTTTACGAGCGTCCACTAAAAAACAACAAACATATAAAACTATCAGCCATCACGACTTTCCAATCTACGAATCCTTAAGCAATGTATGCACAAAGATTAAATCCTTAATACATTATGCTAACAATAGCCAAAGTTACGATGTGCAGTTCGTTGCGGGAAGTTTCATAATGCAGTGTGGTGTTTCGAGGAAGCTTGAAATCACGATTGTGATATAATCATTTGGTTTCCGTTATCTTTCGCTGGTCAGAATCTAGATAGACAAAAGGATGTGTGTGCGGGGCTTGAGGAGTTGTGGTATGACATTAGGAAATGGCAAAAGCATTGTTTTGAAAATCGATACGTCTGGATTATTTGATCATTGGCATTATTACACAGAATCGTGAACGAAACTTGGTACTGTTGGAAATTTGGTATTGATGTGAAATTTGCCAAATAAAAAATATCAGATGTATACAGAAAATTAGATCGATTTGTTATTTACCACTTTTTCGGTTCATTTTTCGCCTGAAGCTGACCTGAAATAATTTAGTTGCCTTAATTTGTGACGAATTAATTTTCACCGGAGACTTTAATTCAAATTGATGTATTAAACAATACCGTAATTAAAGTACTATACAGATCTCCCGATTTTTGCTCTATAACATTTCGCGAGGAACTAGAAAAGGATTTGTAATATCTTAGGCAACGCAGTATTGTGATAGTGGGAGATATTAACATATATTTACTAAACGAAGAAAATAATGAGTACATCAATATGCTAAGTGAATTCAGCTTTATTTCATGCTCAAAGCACTCGGAAGAGAAGCAATTGTTTGGACCATATTTTATTTATATTTTATTTTATTATTTTTATTTTATTCATTAACCGAGCAAGGTACAAGTTACATAAACAATACAAAGCAAAATAGAAAATTGAAAACTTAATATGAGTATATAAAAGTAGAACGAAAAAATTAAATAAATCAAATAATTAACAAATAAATCAATAATAATAAATAAATAACGAATATATAAAACATTCTCAAATAGCTTAGCGTAAAAAGTTGCGGATGGCTTGGAAAAGGGAAGATTTGAAGAATAATTTTGAGACCGTTGGGGAATACAGACTACTTATGCCATTGAATATCCTGCAGCATCTATTTATCGACTCAGTAGCTGCGTAAGTAGTGGAGAGTGAATATTCCTTAAGTAAACGAGAGGACCTGGTGCTGCTTAGAGGGTTATTTAACACCATTTTACTATTGAGGAGCTCAACTTTGATAACGCATCTAATGACGTCAAATGTGAAGCAGGCGGAAATCATTTTTCTTCTGGATACAAGTATCAATAAGTTTAGGTGACCCAGTCGAAACTCATATGGAGGAAGGGCACTAAAATCGTAAGGGTTGTATAGATATCTCAATGCAAAAAGTAAGAATTGTTTTTGTATAGACTCGAGTCTGTTACTGTGGGTCTCAAAAGCCGGATTCCAGCAAATGGAAGCATATTCGAGAATGGGGCGTACAAGTGAGATGTATAAGGATCTTGTGACCCACAGGTTACGAAATTCCTTTGCACGTCTTTTGATGAAGCCTAGCTGTTTGTTTGCACGGGAGAGTATTTTATCATAATGCAAGGTGAAGCGGAGTCACCAAGGTCGACAACGTTATCAACTCGAGCTAACAAATTATTCCCGAGGAAGTATGTGTTATGTGAGACGGTGCATTTTCGGGAAAAACTTATAACATGGCACTTAGCAATGTTGAGAGAGAGCTTGTTTTCATTGCACCAATGATCAAGTGAATCAACTTTAGATTGGCGAAAGAGTGCCTCGGATTTAGATTTAATGATGTGAAAGACTTTGAGATCGTCGGCATAAAGTAGATGAGGTATATTTGCTAGGCCGTCAGATAGATTAGAAATGAATATATTAAAAAGAAGTGGGCCAGAGGTGGGCTACCTTGTGGTACACAAGAGGTAGCAGAGATATTTTTCGGTAAGAGTCCTTGAAATTTTACCAATTGTGTTAGATTTCGAGGGTAGGAAGTCAGCCAGCTAAGCAAAGATCCGGCGAATCCGAATTCCTGGAGTTTTATAATTAAGGTAGAGCGGTCAACTTTGTCAAAAGCTAGCTAGTGTTTACGTTAGACAAACTTTTGTAATGGAATACAATCGGCGATGATAAGCACTGAATTATCTGACCATAAGAGCACCACTTTATTTTTATTTTTAAATTTTCAACAAACTGGATGTAATGATAAAGTGCCTAGTATATCTACGAATATACAATAAAAAAAATTATTATGAGCTCTTTAAAAATAAAATAGCCAAAGTATCTTAGAATGAAGTTATGTCTAGTTATAATGTTGACAGCTGTGCAAAGAAAATTCACGGCAAGCTGAGTAGTCTTATTGTCGGCAGTTTATTTAATGTTCACAATCATGCTTCTACTATTAATTATTGTAAACTGAAATCGTTTATAATTTATGATCGAAAGTAAAATGTGAGAATAGCCGAAAAACATGCTCCGGCTTCTCTTTTGGGTACAGTGTTTCACAGGGAGCAGTTTTAGGGCCTATTCTTTTCTTCATTAATTTAACAATCTATTCTAACAGCATATAAAAGGCCAGTTAATTTCAGTTCCTGGTGATACTCTTTGTGGATGATTTTTTGGGGAAATCTGTTAAGTATAAGACTGAGCATAGCCTCACATTATTGAAAGACTGGATGAATTTTCACAGCATCATTCTTAATGTGCCAAAAAAACGAATCACGTAAAGTTTGCTTTGCCTCGCTGTAGTTTTCTTTAAGGAAGTTTATGTAAAGATTCTTTGTGCATATTTTGATTTAAATTGCCAGTTCCCTCTATTAAGCTGCGTAATTCAAACGAAATAATTGGGAATTAGTATCAAACATTTGAAATGGGACATTTAAGGGCAAGGTACAATTAATACATTAAGAAGGTACATAAACTTTCGCCTGGAAGTTCGACCTTTCTTAAACTTGCAAGCTATTCGAGCTCTAAGTTTTGCGCTAATTCAGTCAATTTTGCAATATTCTATAGCTGGTTGGAGAGTTCTATGAAAAATTTCAGTTCATCCGGATTTCAGTTCGTCTGGATTTCAGTTCATCTGGATTTCAGTTCATCCGGATTTACGACCATACGTGAATGGCTACTATTCGGGAAAAAACTGTCATTTGTGGTATCTTCTTCTTGTTTGGGAGCAGAAGCCTTTTTTACTCTATTCTCTTACCACATAATGAATGAAGCTGCTAGTTTTTGGTACGGCTGAGGTTCGCGACCAGACCTAAAATTTTAAATTTTTAACCGCCCAAAACAGTTGCTTTACAGCTGACTATTGACAGCTGGCCAAGCGGCGAATCGCGGTCAATGTGTGGATTGTAGCTTTTGCTACCATTCTTTGTCTTTTAAGTCATAACCTCCAGTTTCAAATCTCCTATATCACCGCATACAAACGTCTTGAGTTGGAACTAGCCACCTTAAGTTTTGACGAGTATACGACAGTGAGGTAGTAGAAATGGAGTGGACATGCCCATAAGATTTACATTGAAGGGGATGGTACTAATTTTTTGTCCACTAAACGTCAAATCTGGTCAAATCCCAGTAGTTCCCCCCCAATTTGATATTCAGGGCGAAATGGCGGAAAGGCAGGTTTAACATGCTTTTTGCACGAGAGGATCAAAGGGGCTAATGGTGGAAAGTTATTCCGTCCGTGTCCACTCCGTTTCTACTATCTCACTGGTATACGATGACTTTCCCCTCGCATTTTTCCTTTAATTCAAGAAAAAAAACAGTACATGCTGCAAATGCTCTTTATTTGGCTCTCTCAATCGATCAAACGGCACTGGTAACCAGTGTGGCTAGATATTTGAGAGAAAATATAGCCCGATTTCAAATTTTCATAGCCCAAAATAGCGAAGATTTTTTATTTATAACCCAAAAACCGCCACACTAAATAACTGTTTTTATAACTTAATCAATTCATTTAACCTGATTAAATTATAATATTTATATCCGTTAAATTCACACCAAGTAACATAAATGCTCTAATTGTAGCACAGAAGTCGTTTGAAACAGTTGAAATTTCCGATACTTGAAGCAGATAAAATTTTATTCATCGTATTTGAAAAGGGAAAGCAGGAAAAATGTGTATAAATTACAGGAACTGTGTGAACATTTTAGAAAAGTCCGCGGAAAAATAAGTGTGGAGGTGCTCTTATTTTTTCAAGGATTGTATTAGAATTTCCACACAAAAAAAAACCTGCAGAAATAACATGCAAATTTGGATGGCACAAAAATTCAATTTGTATAAGAAACAGTCTTAGTGGCTAAAATGGCTGAATGCTTTATTTAAAATGAGTCAAATATTAATATTTTATCCATACGTTCAAATACATACATTCAAAACAATGAAGGCAAGTTTTGAAATAATGTATTATTATTATTTGTTAAAATTGTGTTTAGACATTTAAATACTATCAAAAGAAAACATACGTTAAACAATTCGACTTGCGGGCCTCCAAGCGACGATTCGTGAAAAAATTCAAGCATGCTTTGAAGTAAATTGAATAAAATTGAAATAAATTGCATAAAATGATACGATGTATCATGTTTATATATGTATATTTTATAAATACAGTGAAGTCTTGGAATCCGCACACCTCAGCGTCGCAAATTAAATGGTCCCATTTCACACGTTGTCTAATTTTAAAGATTTAAAAAAGAACATTCAAGAAGTTTTTCCTTATCTTTATTTTTATCGAAGGTTATTGCAAATTATGTTTATTTATTATTATCGCATCTTGACTATTTATTGCAAGAAAAAAAAACAAAATATAGGCTTTTCACGAGAATGTTTTACAAATGTTTAATTTTTCACAGAAACGCATGTTTAGTTTAAAGATTTAAAATAATTATGTATAGAAATCTGCCTATTTGCACTCGTAAGATGTACCTGCTCCATTAGAACTTCACAATCATTTAATGTTTGCAAAGCATTAAATATGTTCCTTTAGAGATCCTAAGCTTTGATGTTCCGTATTTTGTTGATTATGGTGATTATGGAATTAGTATTCTGCTGACGAACTTCATTCACTGTTTCAGAATACTACGATTTGAATTCACCATCGGAATTAACAAAAGCTGATATGGCTTCTTCAGTTGAAACCCCTTCAAAAAAGACATCTTGCAATCTTGCGGGAGATACTCGTTTGAGGTCGTAGATTGATCGACTGCTGCCAAATGTTGAATGTCTGCTAGAGTATTTGAGTTTTATTCACTTTGATTTTGAATTCTGATCACTTTGAATTTGAACTCTCATCACGATTCAGCTTTTGACCCTCAGATTTCGAGGCAACCAACATTTCCAAAAACACTTTTGTAATTGTAAGTGGAGACACTTTATTCCCAACAGATCGTAACCAGCAGAGAGCTTCGAATATAGAAGCTAATTTTGTTGGGTCCGAAGAATGCTCAGTATTTTCCAGAGGAAACAATATAAGGTGATGTAAGGGCTGTAAATGAGAAGTGCAAATAGGTGGGAAAATTGCAGCTTGATGTCTTCCACATTATCATTGATATCGCATTTAGCTTTATCAAAAAAGATGGTGATGTTTCAATTTTGTGTATGCATTTCAATATCAAGAGTGTGCATCCATTCTTCAAAAATAGCACTCGTCATCCAAGATTTTGTATAAGCTTAATGTCAATTATTCCGAACGATCTTGGTATTTTGGCTTTTTTATGATCACCAAATCTTTCTTTTCGCCACTTACACAGCACTGCAATTGTCGCACATTGCTTTAAAAGTTTTTTATCTGTACATGTTTACTATTTCAAGCATAGTGATTTTTGTGGTGTTGCTCTAAAAAAACCAATTCTGTCTCATCAGGATTATAGATATTTGAAGCATTAGAGCCATCACAGAGTATTCTTAGCTGCAACTGAAATTCCTGAACTGTGTCTAAATAAACATCAGCTCCTTCGCCACAAAGTGTACCGAGTGAATATTGTAACCCTTTGTGGATACACAAACACCTACACGTATCTCACTAACATTCCACAACTCACCACACTACTTGACATGAAACACAACACATTTTAATTTAAAAACAAAGTAGGTTAAGAAAAAAATGTTTTATAAAAAATATTGTGGAGTTGTCAATTATTATTGTTCATATGAGTTGTCAAGGTTTTTCAATTTGTTCGAAGACATTTTTGATTGAATTGTGGGATAATAAAAAATTTGAATATCATATTCAACTCTAAAAATTCATAGAACTTTAAATGTCTACAGGCTATGATTTCAAGGTTTTTTGAAGGTGAAATTTAGCTAAAAGTGGTGACCCCGACGTAGGCACGTACGCCTATTCTCAAACAGGAGCTATCGATCGGACTGGAGCGCTAATCTGCCACTGATGCTACACCTACAGGAATGTACATCGTCATCAACTTCAACAGAAACGGCACCAGCAACAAACACAGCGACCAGGACAATACCGTAACGTACGGAGCTGTCATCCAAGTCAACATTTTGCGCGACTATTAGTTTCAAAAGAAATGCAACAACTTAACGAATTTAGTGCTGTAAACCGACAAGGTACGGACTGCGGACCACACCAGATATCACGAACGAAGACTACTTCCGACTAGGAAGGTACGAAAAATTTCGATCAAGTGGTCGTTTTTGCAAGATTTTCACCAAGCTTAACAGCATGAAGATTAATCACTAAAAGTCAAACGAACTAAGCTTCATTTCAAACTTTAATTTAAAAAACAAATTTCCACGAATCGACGTTTTTTGTTTTTATTATATGCTTACATAACTCCTGTTCCAAAATAGTTACATCCAGTCTACTGGTATACAATATAAGAGCAATAGTAGACATATACGAATCGTTGTCGAATTTGAAGGAGAGCATTGGCACCAACGTCGACATTTTTTGTGAAGTATCTGGCCCAACCATATGACCTTATATTCCTTACACGTTCAGGAAACAGGTGTTCAACTCAGAACATAATATCGCTCACCCTGGTATTCGTGCTACAAGAAAGCACATTGCAACCAAATTCTTCTGGCCTTCGATGAATAAGGACATTGCCACTTGGGCCCGAGAATGTCTATCTTGTCAAAAATGCAAGATAACCAGACATGTGGGCAAACCTGTATCGACCTTTCCTACGGTATCCGAACGTTTTAAGGTCATTCACATCGACATAGTTGGTCCTCTAACACACTCGCAGGGATACACTTATTGTCTCACCATAATCGACCGTTTCACACGTTGGCCTGAAGCAATTCCTTTAGCCAGTATTACTGCCAATGACTGTGCTACTGCTTTACTAAGCACCTGGATTGCTAGATTTGGAGTTCCCCAATACATTGTCACCGACCAGGGCAGACAATTCGAGTCAGCGCTCCATGCTGAGCTTGGTCGGCTCTTGGGCTTCGAACGCAATCGTACCACAGCGTACCACCCTCAGGCCAACGGTTTCTTAGAAAGATGGCATCGTACTCTTAAATCGGCTATCATGGCTCACAACGATGTTTCTTGGACTAGAACACTTCCCCTAATTCTTCTTGGATTACGATCTCTAATCCGAGAAGAATTCACAGCATCATCGGCACAACTCCTGTACGGAGAAAACCTGCGTCTTCCTAGTGATTTTCTTCAAGAAAATCCTAGGAAGATTAGCCAAACAGACTTTGCCTCCGAACTAACGGCTACAATGGCAAAACTTCCACCGGTTGATGCTCAACACCACACAACACCGAAGATATTCATCTTCAAGCAACTCGACTCTTGCTCACACGTCTTCGTCAGAGTCGATTTTGTTCGTCCACCACTCATTCCACCGTACGACGGTCCTTTCAAAGTCCTAGCCAGACATACAAATTATTACACTCTGGAAATCAGAAACAAATCCGTCAACGTTTCCATTTACAGGCTCAAGCCTTGTTACACGTCATCCTCTACGGAACCTATCGACAATTCTTCCGAAAACCAACAAGCATCGGCAACCTCGACTGCACCATTAATGCCTTCAGCTCCCGAAAAGAGACCAGCGAGGAAAGTTACATTCGCTCCGTACGTCTCTCTAGCTGGGCGAACCACAAAGGTGCCACTCTCCTACGCCTCGCGATAACGCGTAAAACGCTGGCAGGGGAGTATTGTGGATACACAAACACCTACACGTATCTCACTTACATTCCACAACTCACCACACTACTTGACATGAAACACAACACATTTTAATTTAAAAACAAAGTAGGTTAAGAAAAAAATGTTTTATAAAAAATATTGTGGAGTTGTCAATTATTATTGTTCATATGAGTTGTCAAGGTTTTTCAATTTGTTCGAAGACATTTTTGATTGAATTGTGGGATAGTAAAAAATTTGAATATCATATTCAACTCTAAAAATTAATAGAATTTTAAATGTCTACAGGCTATGATTTCAAGGTTTTTGGAAGGTGAAATTTAGATAAACCTTTTTAAATCACAAAGCTCTAATTTTGTAGCGATTTGACGGGCTTTACTGGGAAGTAGCTGGCCGGATATTGGAAAATTTTTGGAACGTGCCTTATAGAACCATTGGTACAAAAATTTATCTATCTCTCAGTATGGTTAATTTATTTTCAACCGCTTTCTGCTAGTGTCTTCGAAATTTTACAATGTCCGTTTTAGTTGGTTTTTATTTTATAAATACGTTGCACCTGACTTTTGATAATTGTAAAGCTATCAGAAGTTGTTTTTTGGCTGAGCAATTGTTTTTCGGATGCTTGTATTACTTCTAAATAGCTTTTTGCGAACATTTAGTTCGTTGTATTTTGCGTATTGGATTTTTTCAGTTTTTTTGACGTAGCCTGAACAAACATTGATTTATTTACATCATAATTATCAAATAAATTACATTCATAGCTGCTAACAAAGGGCAAATATGCAATAATGCTATAAATTAATATTTTATTATTATCAGAATACCAAAGAAATTGAAGCTATCTATAACGTACCAAATTCTACACATTAAATTAATTTTCAGCAAAATGGTATACAGAAATTATACGAAAAATTATCCTTCATCTTAAACAGTTGAAAAATGCTGGAAAATTCAGTCTTGTACACTTTTTCATGCTGGTCTTAAAACCGTTTTTTGTCGGATTAGCAAGTACTCCTGAACAAATTTTTGTCCAGCTAATCTGGTTCACGGTCCAATTCTAGAGGTTGACCGATTAGAAAGTGAATTTTATTCAAGAAATTGTATGTGTGGTGATGTTATAGTTCAATTGTTCAGTTGGTTCGATCATACAGTGTCCTGATTAGTTGGTTTTACTGTATAACCCAAATATAGTTTTTCATAAAAATAGATAGCCCAAAAACCGCCAACCCACGAAATGAAAAAAACGTCCCGCGAATCCAAATTTTAGATAGCCCAATTGGTGGGAAATAGTCCAAGCTGGCCACAGTGCTGGTAACAGGTAACGCCATAGGACAAAAATGACAGAAGAGATGATACACTATTAACCAATCCTTGGTGGCAGCGCCGTAAATGCCGTGGTGCCATCTTTGTCGCTACAAAATGCTATTCGCTGTTTCGTGAAAAGAAGAGAAGGAGATTGCTTGTTGTTTTTGTGTTGCCTGAGGTATTACTACCATTGTTATTGCTTTTGATTTAAATGAATTTTATATTAACGGAAACGTGGTTTTTTTTTTTTTGTTTGGTGGGCACATTCCAACGCCGTATTTTACAGCGCTTTCTCTTCAAAAAATTTTGAATTATTAATCGCCTCATCTTGTAAATGTCATATTGCTCTTGGTACTACCAATTAATATTCTGGCTCCTCACAACTAACACAATTTTTATTGCCTTAAAAAGAGGAGTTGTGCTAAACATTGTAAATGTATTGTATAATTATGAAATAAATGCACTATTAAACAACAACAAAACATTAAATATATCGTCAAAACCATTTTTTCAATGAACTCATTAAAGATTGGCACTAAGCAGATAGCGGTAACAGTTCAAATTAAATTCACACCTTGTTTGCATTTTTGAGATTATCGTGAAATAATAAAATTACATCAGAGGTTAAAACGGCCTTGATGATAACGTGCAGATGTAGATAAGATTGGTATGAAGGCCACTATGGTACTGAGTAATTGATCCATATATTCATGAGACAAGGCATCAGTGTTGCCAATTTAGCATATTTTATGCTAGATTTGGCATATTATCATGTTACTTAGCATATTTTTTCGGTGTTTGGCATATAGCATATTTTTTAGCATAAATTTGCTAGAGTCTGGCCAACGAGTTTTGTCCACCTTAAATAACGCTAATTTTAAAAATCGAAATTATCGGTAGCTAAGCAACACAAATAATGCGCTGAATGGCCCAGTTGATACTACAATAAAGTCATTGATTATCATTCGAAAATGAAATAGTGTCTGCTCGGTTTAAATTTGGAGTTTTCGGCTGCGATTTTTTAAAATTCCCGCCCTTTCCTGTGAATAACTTTTGTTTGCATGCACAATTGAACTACAATCTAAAAGCAAACCATTAAGCTAAAAACTAAGGAAACTTTGAAACTCACTGTACGCGAGGGAAGCAAACATCCTTTCAAAATCTACTTCCCCTTCCCGTCTTTTGTTTCCAGCGAGCGACGACTTATTAATTAGTTCAACTGCAAATATCAGCGTAGAGGTGTAGATGGATTTTTTTAGGCTCTCAGATGTGCGATTAGAACATAAATATATATATAATATGCGAGCTGAAATGGCACTCCTCCATGTTTCTACGCCTTTGCCACTTGTAAAACGGTCATCAAAAATATACAAGCGAAGCATCTTTCATACATTCCGGGAATTTTCCATTCATTTATCGAGAAAATTGAAATTCAAGTTCATTCAATGTTCTACCGCGTACATACCGATACGTGATTTTCATTCAAATTCAAAGCTGTTACGTAGTGAAAAGTGTTTAAAGTGTTTGATTAACCCAACATGCCGCCCAAATACAGTCAGCATTACAGGTCGGACTGGGAAAAAGTGCCGGATTTTAAAATGTGGTTGCAACCTGTTGAAAATGATTCGACGAAAGCGTACTGTAAGTACTGCAAATGTGATATTATTGCAAAAGTGCATGGCCTAAAGTTACATACCTCATCAGCAAAACATAAAAAAGCCATACAACCAATGAAGAGTCAGAGTGTAATAAAGTTTCCCAAAAAAAGTGATGTAAATACAGAGAGAGCAAGTGCTGAAGCTTCATTAGCTATGTTTGTGTGCGCACATTGTTCAATTATGGCTGTTGACCATTTATCCGAGCTATGTAAAACAGATTTGGTGATAGCAAAAGCGGAGACTTGCGAGTACATCGCACAAAATGTACTAATATCATAAAAAATGTATTGCTGCCGCATTTCATTAAAGAAATAGTGTCAGATTTGGGAGATCATAATTATAGTCTCTTACTGGATGAGTCTACAGATATTTCCGTCAGTAAAATGTTGGGAGTATCGATAAGATATTTCAGCCGATCCTTGAAGACTATAATATCCACCTTCTTGGGGTTAGTCGAAATTGAAGATGGCACTGCAACGAGCATCGTCAATGGCATTCGAGGATTATTGTCTGCCCTCAACTTTGATATAAAAAAATTGATAGGCATCGGCACAGATAACGCTACGGTAATAACACTTTATAAAATGTACAATGATCCTGTGAATCACTTATACTTGTTGTATTTAAAGCCGGTTTTGGATGAAGTTCAAGTAGTGAACAAGCTGTTCGAAAGCAACAATGTTGACTCAACAAAACTATATAAGGATTTGCGTGGCTTAGTTCAATCTATATGTGGACGTATCTTGAAACCAACTGCGAGAGTTGATATCTTTTCACAAAATATAGAGAGTTATTTGGATCCTAGACCATACATGGGATATGCTTTTGAGACGAAATTACGGGAGTGCAAACTTCTTCCAGAAGTGGAAAATAATTTGCGTCAACGGTGCATTAATTTCACGCTGAAACTTGTAAGAGAACTACGTTCTAGACTACCGATTAATTTTAAAATACTAGAAAAAGTATCTTCGTTTTCTGTGCAAGAAACTTTAAAGGTAGTCAAACCTTCTATAGTTGATATTGCTAAAGAGTTCCGAATTAATGAATCTATAATAGACCGGCTCATGTCCCAATGGAGAAACATAGTGCACATTAAATGGGAATGCACATCTTCCACTGTAGAGTTTTGGAATGAAGTAGTTAATTATAAAGATGCAGCAGGCAATAACCCCTTTGCAGATTTATCATCGTTAGCAATATCATTATTAGCATTACCACATTCTAATGCGGATATTGAACGTATTTTCAGCCAAATGAATATTGTCAAAACAAAACTTCGCAACCGTTTGTCGGTAAAAACTTTAAATGCCATTTTACATATCAGATTCGGCCTAAAGAGGGTAGGAAAATGCTGCTTTTCTTACACGGTTCCGGACAACGTACTGCGCTCTATAGGTACCAAGGAGAGTTACAGTTTTGACAGTGAGCCTGGCATTTCTACTTCCATATCAGCTGCAGATGAAGACATTGACATATTATTCCATAACATAGTCGATTAAAACATGTACTTAATCTAAATTAAGTGTGTTAATAAACAATTCAAATTAAATGGCGTTTTATTTGGCACAACGAAATTTTAGCATAATTTTTGGCATTAATTTAATAACCGTTGGCATATTTTTGGCAAATTTTCACCGCATTTTAGCATATTTTATACTTCACTTGTTGGCAACACTGCAAGGCATTGAGTCGAACGTGAGAATCACACTCACACATTACATAAGTTTATATGCATGCGTACATGTATGAAATGATCCGTTATACATTTTCGTATATTGAGAAAAACACAATTTCCTTGCTATGTGTATTACGGTAGAAGCCAACACTGATCCAGTCATATAGTCATGGTTTTTGCATTCTGTTAGTATTTACGTTCATACAACCGTATATTTTACCATAATGCAAAAGTATTATACACCCATATCATATCCTGACATCATACACAATCTTTTGCATCGTGCAATATTCGCTATCAACATCATGTGTTATGCAGAATATCAACAACGTCATGTGAACAGATGCATGCAAATATGATGCTTCTGTTTTTATTTTCAAGATTCAGATATCTTCCAATAAAGTGCTTATTGAAGAACTCATAGATATTTGTTCTGAAATTTTCTACAACTACATCCTTTTCCGCCTAGAAACAATTTGCAACATAATTTTAGTATAAAAAAAAAATAAATTCTTTGCAAATCTGTTCCAATGAATAAAGAATGTAAATAAGGCTAGGAAACAAAAAAGTTCATCTTAATAAAATTATATATTTTAGTGCATATTCATAACTTTACAGTCATCCAACTACAAGTACCAAACCACAATAAAATAGTACAACCAAAACTTAAGGACATATCTTTCAAACTACACACTATTATGGCTTCGAGCGTATTCTGTTACTTTTGTAATACTGAACAACTTAAAATATCTACTATCTTCATGTCGAACTTCTCGAATACGAATCTGTGAGTCGACTTCTTCACTGAAATATCTTTTATCTGAATGTCCTCAAAGTTTTATTCTTTTTCTTTCCGTATATCCATGTCTCGAACTCAACAGCAGCGAGCGATGAACGCAATCCTTGGGAAAACTTATTGGATAATTCGAGAATTTCGAGCATAGATTACATAATACGATTTGTGGGTTATGGTAGCTTGCGAGGATTTGATGTGACACAGAATAAACGACGACCGGTTGGTTTATTCGTTTTGCGGTGCATATAATCTAGATGATGGTCAGCTTTAAGAGAGTTTTTAAATTCAGATTTTGTTTGATATAGGGTGGAAGGACATGATTTACGCACGACATTGTGATGTCAGACGGAAGTGACAATGTGATTTTATAGTTGCGCGCAGTGTGGATTTTACAATCATTATTTTTTTACGACAATCTGTTGGAGTTTTGACATATTATTTATTACAATCTGTTAGAACTTTGACATGAGATGTCTGTTGTATTGATCCAAGCGGCAATCAGTTGTTTTTGTGTGGATACAGAAATTCTAATAAAATATATTTCGTTTGAAACATTCGAAGTTTAAAGAAACGATTACCCACGCTGGGCGCCGTTTTTTTGTTAATAATCTAACAGTAGAATTGAAACAATTTCTGCATTTTCAGCCGTCTTTTAATTTTACTATTTTAAATAAATGAATTTAGTATCTTACTTCATTGAATACATGTTATATTTGATTTATAAAGCTGAAATCATCAAATTAGTGGACAAAAGATGCATTTTCTTATTTTTTAACCTAATCATCTTTAAATTCTTTAGCCCGGCTGTAAATGATTTCTACTCCAAATCATTTTTAACACGCGATTCTGCTTTCCAAAATCCAGGCACACTAGCTTCAATCTAAAGCAAATTTTATATAGTTGAACCGTTGCCAATTTTTCATTTAAAAATTCATCTCGACTCCAGACCAGATATCGCCCTACAATTCAGTTTTTCGGAACTTTCGACTCGACGTTCAAGCATAAGCTAAATGGTAGCATAGAGCTACTGCACATTGAATTACATTTTCCATATAGGTGCCAACGAAAAGGACTCGTTTTGAAGCTCAGTTGAATTTGGCAAACTCATGAGCTCGTAATTCATAGACGTCGCGTCGGTGAAAACAAAATATTCGGAGCAGAGCTCTTAAAAAGAATCACAGTTGCTCATTCTGGATATATTTTTTGTCCTGTGGTCAAAGAAATGAAATTTTTCTCAGATTAGTTTCGAATGTCATCACAGGTTAAAAATTTGGATTTCAGAGAGTTCCAACAATTTTGCGAACAGTCTCAAAATAAATTAAATTCTCAGCTAGACCAAGGATGCTTCCTCTGTCTAATAGCTGCTTATCATATGTCTTATCGCTAGCACAAAAACGAGTGTTCGTCATGGAAATGCTTTCACGAAATTTCAAAGAACATTTCGAACAATAAACTCATACTTTGTCAACTTCAAATAGCTAAAACCATAAAGTCGTTGCCACAGTGAAAATACCTTTTTTTTTCACCTTCTTCCGAAATCTGCTTACTCGTGCTTATGATTTCAGGTAAACACAAAAGAATATTATTTTCTGTTTTCAACGATGCTTTACTGCAAACAATAAACTCACTTCGAAGAAATGGAGAAAATTATTTCCTTCCTTTGTGCGAATAAAGCACGATCTTAATGGAAACCGTATTACTAATATATTTGCATTATTATTTCACATCAGATTTCCGTTTAAAATTGTCATCGTTTTCTATTTGCTTTGATGTTGTTTTCTGAGAAATATAGTTTTTTTTTTATAAATACCATTGCACGAACGAAGTGAAGACGATTTCAAAGAGCTCTATGAATCCTATTAAATTCAAAGGCAAGAAAATACGTTGCGAGTCTACACTCCCAGTCAGTGTGATGGATGTACTACGAATTTGGTTATTTTACTGAAAATATCAGCTGCTTTATTCTGAAAATATCATACCGTTATTCCTTTCCCTTCTTGTTTGTTTTATTGCATGCGACGACGCATTTTGATGCCATTAGACATCAACTTACAAGGAACTGAAACACTGCATGGTTTTAGATATTATCAGTAAGCCGACAAAAGAAAAAACCCACAACATTTCTAGTGTGCAAAATGTTTGTACCTCGTGCATTGTAGAACTAAAATAGAAGATCCGATGAAGCGACAGAGTTCCGTATAATGTACAAGTTGGCAGGAATTTGACGACACAAAATCTTATTGCTCGATTTCTAGTGTATGCGTTATTTATGGCTGGTTTGACACAACAAAATCTTGTGGCGAAAACAAACAATATTTATTAATAAAAAAATGTGGCAATTGCGGTAATGACCATCTTGCCTTTTCCAACTGCTGGAAGAAAAAATAGTTCGACCTCAAAATCGGACTACTTTGAATTCCGCAGAGAACGGACCACGTAAGCGAATACTACATTCAAGCAAAATTATTGTGTCTAAGGGAAAAGACGTGTCACTTGTTATTTCGCTTTTTTATTGCCCGCCGAAATACAATATCTCAAAGGCGAAATTCGATGGCTTTTTCTCATCCCTGGAAAACAAGTTCATTGTAACAAGTGACTTTAATGCTGAACACAAGCTTCGATGCTCTCGACTCTTAACTACCAGAAGTAACTGACGACCCAATGTATTGACCATCGGATGCTAACAAACTTCCAGATTTCATTGGCTTCAAAAGGAAATACCACTTCCCATTAGCAGTTTTTTGTTTCAGACCACTCTCCTACCATTATTTTTCTGGACATGGAACTTCACTTGGCTAGGCTTAAATGCACTATATATAATAATATCAACTGAGACGTATTCAAGGGACACCTTAATAACTCAATTTCCCTACACGTATTGTTTGATTTTCCACAGATAATTTTTTCAATTCCACAGATAATTTTTTCAATTACATTGCCAAGCATGTAGCGCCACACCAAATCCTAAAGCACAGACTTCTTTACATAATTTGATTCATCGATTCGAATCCTATTCCAGGACTAACAGAGCACAATGAGTTGCCACTTTCATCATTCTTGGAGAATCTTACTCCAAACAAAAATACTGACTACTCGCTGTGGAAAGCAGTTAAAAAAGTCCACAAACCTACCACCAGGGTAGCACTACTGAGAACTTCAAATGGAAGCTGGGCCAGAAGTGAAAAAGAGAAAGCCACTATATTCGCAGTTCATTTGGAGCAATCTTTTACAACTTTTAATGTGATAACATAAATCTGAGTTCAATATCTACCACAAATTAAAACTTCTTAAAATTTCTTTTAATGAAGTTCCAAATATTATCATTGAGGAAACAGGCTCAACAAAGTTTCCAGGCATTGATCTCATCACCGACGCCATACTCAAGCAGTTACCTTTACTACCCTTTACTATCGTATCTTTTCAATACTATCTTCAGAATTGGATATTTACCAGATGCATAGGAACCGGGAAAATACACGACTCAAGTAAAATCATATAAATCTACTAGTCTGCTACCTAGCGTCTCCAAAATATTGAATAGAGCTTTATTAAAAAAAATTCCTTCAATACTCGAGAATGAGCACCAATCTGGAGCACCAATTTTGATTCCGAAAACAACATAGTATAATTCAGCAAGATCATAGAATTGTGGCAGACATCAAAAAAGCATTCGGCAAAGTTTGGCACCAAGACTTGATCTACTTAATCAAGCCTATGCCTCCAAAATACTTTCATACGGAACTTTTATCTTACCTAACTGATCGGGTATTACAGGTTCGACATAAAAGCTTCACAGCTGAAAAATATCAAGTACAAGCTGGAGTTCCACAAAGGAGTGTTTAAGGACCTGTGGGTTATACAATATTTACTTATTACCTTCCAATAAGTGACGCAACAACCACTTCAAAATTTTCGCAGACAATGTCGCTATATTATAAACCAACTCAGATCCAGATATGGTTTTTCAAATTTTGCAAGAGCACATCTCGCATATTAAAAACTGGCTTTTAAAGTGAAAAATAAGTCTAAATGTGTCCACCCTTCTTTCACTTTGTTAAAAAAACTTAAAATAAGTCAAAAATATAACAATACCTCAAAAAAACGAAGTCAAATACCTCAAATTTCATCTAAACAGGAGATTCACCTGAAAATTAACCATTCAAGCTTAAAATCAGTAGTTAAAGCTCAAGTTCATCAGCTTGAAATTGATGCCAGACCGATTATTAGCGAGGTAGAAAGACATCCTCCGGGCCCTTGAGCGGGAGTACCTTAGCGACCGAAGGTTGCTCGACGATACCGTTGACGGAGTCAAAAGAAAGGATGATATTTCAGGTGCGGCCCAAGGGTCGATCTTAGGACATGACCTGTGGATCATTATCTACGATGATCTGCTGCGCCTGTCGATGTGTGCGGATGTGCTCTTGGTAGGTTACGCTGATGATGTCACAGTGGTTATCATTTCCAGATCCGTCGATTTCGCTCAACTCAGACTTAACTAATCATGAGGAAGACTTAACTAATCATGAGGAGGAGGAACCAAACTAGCAGTCTCAAAAACAAAAATTGTTATATCCATGAAAGTTGACTCCGTGGAGGTGTAGTCCAACAAGCCAGTCAGGTATCTGGGGGTGACCTAGGACACCAAGCTTACGTATTGGAATCATATCCGCAGGGCATGTGTCATCGCTTTGCTCAGTAGCCTCAGTAGGCCCCAGTGAGACGAGATGAAGGATGTTGATGGTAACGACCGATTCCATTTTGCTATATGGAGCCGAGATTTGAGGAGATGCGGTCTGAACAAAGAAGTTCCGAAGGCGCATTGCCAGGGCCCAGCGCAAAGGTGCCCTACATCGTCTCAGAAGAGGCTGATATGATGAAAGCGAGAGTAATCCCGATCGATATACTAGAGTGAAAATGTCTGGGCAGAACTGAGGCTCTTACCCTCCAATTTTGGCAACAACGTTGGAGTGAAAGTGATTAAGGACGCTGGACAGCTAAGCTAATCGGTCTTATTGAGCCGTGGCTTAACCGGAGCCGCGGAGAGGTAAACTATTATCTTGTCAATTCTCGGCGGGGCACGGTTTCTGCAGGAAATACCTGAATAGAATGGGTAAGGTGGTCACACCGTACTGCCGGTACTGTATGGCTGAAATCGATGATGTTCGGCACACATTCTCAGTTTAAGGCGTACCATTGAGTCCACACTCAGCCTCGTAATGCCTGAGACGATCGTGCATGCAATGTTGCGAAACGAAGAGAACTGAGAAAATACTGCGCATATTGTACTGCAGTACTGAACGTTGAGAAAGTATTGCGTATAAAGCGGGACTAGAGTTGCCTTACCGACCCCTGAGCTGTAGTCGTTTCTGAAGTCCGTGCTTACCGATAGGTGAGCCAGCACGACCAGGTTGAAGTAGTGCTTAGGCGGGTTCCAACTCGGAACTTCGTGGGCTTGTAGATGATCTTTCTTAGTGAGTCAAACTTCACATACCCCTTGGTGATAGGTCACTCGGAAATCTAATAAGCAGATTTTTTGTGGCCGTCTAGATAAGGGATAAAGGAAATTAGAACTCACATGCGATTCCAAAGTACATAAATCATAAAGCCCATTTGAACTTACGGTTTGCAGCTCGGAGGAGCTGCTCGTCCGTAAAAAATAAACATCATTTACGGTAACAAATCATTGTCCTAAGATTCATTACAGCCGACACGATTGCAGGGGAAATTAAAAGTCACAGTAGAAACACCATCCATCCATAAAGCAGAATACGTCATAATCCAGAAAAAACTATAAATCAGCAAAAACCCGAAAAGAAATCACCAAAGTGACTATGATTGTGTGGACGGCTTCACACGTATTCAAGAAAGAAAGGGGGAAAACATTAATAACAAAGTAAACATAAAATATTAAATGCTTTTGCTGCAGAAATAAAACAACTCTTCTCCATCTTAAAAGTTGAATTTTCTCATAAAATTGACGAATATCCTTCACACCATACAGCACATATGAAAAACATGAAAAATAACCTATTACTAGATAAATTCCCAGTACTTATAAAACATTCGTCCTTACCTCAAATGAAGAAATATTCATCAAATAACAATTTTAAATTTCCCTTGATATTTCGGTAAGTTTTCAAGTCAAAAGCAATAGAATCAAAAAATCATATTTTCAAAACGCTCAATCGCTATCTTTCATCATGCTTGGACCAAAAAAAATTATTCGTTGGTAAACACTTTAAATTAGCTAATTGAAGTACTTTTTTTTTTGAATGCTTTCTAACCCCAGACAATACTTTCGAGAAGTTATCACAAAAACGGAATGAAACGAAGGACAGCAACTTGCGACAATTATGCTTGGAGGAAATTCAAAGAATACTCATTTGTTCTTCCAAGCTCCTCTTCTTCAGGCCATAAACAGCAATTCTAATGTCCCTTTTCTCATGTTTTCTTCCAGTACTTTGCTACTGGCCGGAGGGTAATGGAATCAATTTGAAATTAAATCCTCTGAAACAGCAATGATAAATGGCCTGTTAAAGCGTATACAAGCAATTCTATGAGAAAGAATTTATATGACTCCATCATTTTGCGATTGTATCTCATTTCTAGAATTAAATTGTGTTTTTGCGTATGCTGCAGAAGCAATAAGTGTTTCCAAATAGAAATCGGATACACCCGAAATAGTGGGAAGATGGAATTGAATGTGTAGCGCAATCAATTCATTTGTCGTTTTTGTTAAGCTTCAATTACTTGTTTGTACTATCCCGAGCCGACCTTGAGGCTGTTTTGGAAATGTTTTTTGTAAACTTCTGGCAAATACAAACAAATATTCCGCTCCACATTTTCAATCAATAACCGTCCAAAGTTCCATTTCACTAAATGACAAATGGTCCCGTTGTGCGATGTGGGTTTAAAAAAAATAAATTGAAAGCTTATACGTTGTATTTCATGACAAAACATTACAGTGAAATTTCAGCATTTCTCCCGTATACTGTCGAATCCTTAAGGATTCTGTAGTATGCACAATGTTGCGTACCATCATTTTGCGTGAAATGGCTGGCTGAAATGGCTTCAACCACTTTTCATACCACTTAGCTTTCACATCAAAACTATGGTCGATCGTTGAACTACCACAGAGTTTTCAAGGCATCCGAATTTCCCAAAAGTCAATGTACTGACCAGGAATTTCATCCGAAACGACCGGCCATCCATGTAATTGTGGCATAAACCTAACTTTGAAATTTGTACTAAAACTCTAATGACAGTAGGGACGAATGATTTGATAGGCGATGTTAAAATATAAGATAATTATATTCGCCTGCAAAAAATGTTTTCCTAACTTTAGGGCGCGTTTTTAATTGATTTAAAGTTATTTCCAAGTAAAACAGTTTCATTTGGTTAAATATGTAAATTACTACCTGTTATCGTTATTACGATATTTTTCAATAAAACAGTCAGAGAATTAGAGTTGGGTCGTACTCGGATTTTTACATACTAGGTATTCCGAATACGAGTACAAAAAAATACCTGTTCCAAATACCTGTTCCAAAAATACTAGCTAGTATTTTTTGAAGTATGTACATATGTACACACAAGTACATGCGATTTGCAGTGATGTAATGAAACGGTATGATATGCCCTCCCCCATCCACCAGAGACAAAGTTCCCAGGCTAGAATGGTGATGGTGCAGTTGACCGTGAAAGGATACGAGCCATTAGTCCGTGCAGATTGTCCGTAACTATCCAATGGTCGGTCACTTATTTGGCAAGTGTTTCTCCAATCTAGGAGCCATCTAAGGGAAAACAAGCAAATTCAATCAATTTAATTTGATTTTCATTTTAATATATGCACAAAACACCTCCTATATTCGTTCAAACTACCAGTGTCGAAAAATTTACTATGATAGGACCAACTAATCCTGTTGTCATCTATATGACTTTTCATCGATCGATGCCTGATACCAAACTTTTCCTGGCTAATCTAAAACAGTCGGTTTTCCACTTCGCCTCACTGAAGCATGAATTTGTCGAAAATTTTATTAAGAAATGATAAAACGTCTATTAAACATGCACCCACTAGGGGGCCAACCTTTTCGGTAAAGCTGGACATGAGTCACAACCCCGGTAGGGTTGGAGTGCAGTCACGAGGAGAGCTTCAGCACAGCCGGAGAAGCCAACTGGCTAACCAAAAAGGATCTAAACATTTTTAGTGTTACTTTCAGTTTTCCCGGCGGATTTAATTTTACCGTATCTTAGAAACTAGGCCGCTTTTTCCCATATTTGTATGGGAACAACTCAGAAAGATCCTCAAATTCATGCTAGACCAAAAAAAAAAGTTTTTTTTGGAAAAAATGGACGTTTTTGCCTAATTTCCCCTATAAAAAAATTTGTTCGCCCTTAAAATATTACTATTGAACTCGCCGATCACTTTCAATCATCGAAATCGCTGTAAAGGCAGTTTTTGCCAAACTACGGCCAAAAAACCCCTTACTCCCCTACAAAACCGAAATTTTTGTATCACAGCAATAGGTCTTGGCCAGTTATGCCCCAAACCACTCTAACCCAAAATTGGCCGATTTTGCCCGATTTCAGCTACTTTTGCCCTAAAACCTTTTTGAATAATTGAATAAAATACTTTCCCAATTTCTCCTATCAAAAATTTTTTCGTCCTTAAAATATCACTAATATACTTCCCGGCCACTTTCAATCATCAAAAGCGCTGTAAAGGCAGTTTTTGCCAAACTATGGCCAAAAAAACCCCTTACTCCCCTACAAAACGTAAATTTTTGTAACACAGCAATAGGTCTTGGCCCGTTATGTCGCAAACAACTCTAACTCAAACTTGGCCGATTTTGTCCGATTTCAGCTACTTTTGCCCTAAAAACCTAAACCTAAAGTCCCAAAATACTCGCAAGCACGAAAATACTCTATACAAAAATATGCGATACGAAAATACTTGCAAGTTCCAAAATACTCGATACGAGTATATAAGTTTTATTTTCAGACTCCACTTAGTACAAAAAAAATAAATAGTAAAGCAATTAAAACTTTAGTGTTTTTACTTTTATTTTGTACGATTCAATAAAGTTCTTAACCGTAACACACTCTAATTAAGACTGACCCAATCGTCTACGTACATTCAAAATGTCAATTATCTTAGCTTACTGTTTAATTAAGTTTATTTAGAACATAATTCAGTGTTGAGTGTTTATAATAGTTAATTCAGTGTTGAGTGTTTATAATAGTCAATTCAGTGTTGAGTGTTTATAATACCATACAATTGTGTAGGTGTCATATACATAACTTGTATGATAGTTTTGCAATGTATGAAATTATGATTAAATGATATTTGATTTAGGTTCTGACATTGTAACCCCTCCACCGCAAGATTGAGGCTCCGACGAAATTATGTGTTTACAACTTTTGTTAATGATTTTTCGTCTTAATATAATTTTCTTACATATGACATAGAGTATTGCTATGATAGCGATTGAAATAATAGTCGTATTGATTCCTATGTTTGTAACATGGTAAGTATGATTTTTATATTCAAGTTTTTGTAATAAGTTTCTATTATGAATATTCTCTAAGTACAGTTCTCTTAAGTTTAATTCTTTTACTACTTCATGTTCCTTAGTTCTGGTTACAAAGTTTGGTAAAATTATTTTATCCAATACAGTATTTTCATAATTCGTAAAAGTTTTATTTTTAATAGAAATTTTGCAATTTTTGAATTTGATGAGGTAATTCCCACTAATATCGACATTTATTTTACTACAATTATTTATTACATTAGTTCTAACTAGGTTTTTTGTAATGATGATACCGGAGATAATTTCTTTGATTTCTTCATTTGTTACTATGGTTTTGTTACATAATGCTTCCTTTGAGTTAATAATGCCCTCTATGCAACTGTCAATCAACGGTATTAAGTTTTTTTCCAAGCTTTCCTTGACCGGTAACTTATATATATTATTATTGTCGTCAATTAGGACTTCGTTAGTGTGTAACGACAAGGACTTCTTATTTGAGTCAGGAATGGGTTCAATGAGTACTTTAGAGTATTTTAGATTCGAAAGTTGGGGTATGAGTAAAGCTATTACAATTGTATCTTGGTAAGTTGTAACAACGGTTTTAATATTTTGGTAACTTTCTAAATTTGGAATGAATTCTAACTCTTCTGCTGAGAGTATGTTTTTTGACAATATTCCGAGTCTGCTGGAGAGAAGTACTTGTTCAATGTCGTCTATATGGTTTTTAAGTAATGTTATGTCGTAGTTTATATGGTATGCATACTGCATGAGTTTTACTTCGTCTTCCAATGTCGTAATGCGGTTAGCGTATTCGTTAGTGAAATTGTCTATATATTGTTTCAGATATTTTTGTTGATGATTGATGTGAGTGGTTATATTTTCGATTTGATCCGATATCTGTCTATTTATTGAAATTTGTCTATTGTTTTCCTCGATTAGTTTTCCGTTGTTATTGTATAGTTCGTTAAGTCTGGTCTCAATTTCTATTTCGTCTTCATGGTCCATGGTTCCAGCAATAATTTTTAAACCTTTGCCTATTACATTGATGAGTCCGCGTTTGTTCCTAAAGTGAGGCTTGATACTTTTAATTTTGTTTTCCAATAAGATGAAACTTTGGTTTAGAGTTTGATATATATGTCCTATTAATTCAGGTTTTGATTGAAGCGCCATAAAAGTGGATTTTATATAATTTGCTGAAGTTTCATATGTTGTTAAGTTAACTATATGTAACACTTTGTGATAGTGGTTGATCATGCTAATAGTTCCAAGATCGAGGGTAATATATCCGTTGTTGCTGTTCAGGTCATTAACATGAATTTCCTGACTTTGGGCATAAAATGTGTTGGTGAAGAGTAAGAATGTTGATAGAAACCAAATCATCATTGTGGTATTTTTCATTTGCCTGTAAAAAGTTATGAGTTCTGTTAGTCTCAATGTGTCTGTATTAGTTTTAGTTTAAGTAACGCATATTGGTATTTACAATATGGAGGGTATAGAAAGAAATAATTTTTTCCCTATGGTAAACGGTTATGAAAGAAGTTTTCCTTGGATTATTTCAAGTATCATACGGTTTCGTAAGTAAGGAATGTCTGTTTGCGTAAATGTAAGTTCACGTCCTTTTGTAATATATTCAGCTATTATGCAACTAAATACACCGCAGTCACTTGTGTTCGTTTGTCTTGGTGTGTCGAGTACATTTTCTTTTGTGAAATGAGTTGTGTCGTAGTTTGATTTAAGTTTATCAATTGATTCCTTCTTTAAGTAATCTTCTATGCTATGTAAGAGACTAGTATTCTGTCCGCCTAACGAGTCGTAATATTTAATTGTTTTAGTTCTAAAATCTATAATGGCTAGGCACCAATGTGAATTGTTGATATGAACCGGTATAATTATCATATCGTAAGAGAAAATGTTTATCGTTTGAGTCCAGGATCTGACTCCTTCGTAGCCAGATTGTAAAAGTTTTAATGTGAAAAAGGTATTCATCGCATATACACGAATTCTATCGGAGCCTGCTTTATTATTTTCACTTCTATCCTGAATGAGTTTTACATAAAAATTCAAAATATTGCCATTAAGCCAATTACTGCCTATAAGTGTGGAAATGTCACGTCTAGTGATTTGTAAACCAAATTTGGAGATAAGCGTCTCATTTTCTGGGCCTTGATATTTCGCCTTTTGTATCAGGGAATTTTGTTCGTTAGTAAATGGTGGAAATTCTTTCAAAACAGACGGTTTTTCGCGATTATAACAGGGGTCGTCAAAGGTAGTTAGCTTTTTCGATTTGTGTTTTCTACGTTTCGGTTTACATTTAAGGCTAATAGTAGGGCTTTCAATGGTTTGGTACTTCTTTTTCCGTTTTACGTGTGATTTGTAATATTTGTATCCAGAGTCAGTCACAATGTGGTCTTCATCGAATTTTCTTGCTGATACTTTCCTAAATTTGGCATGGTTTTTTCCGCCTCTGACTTCTTTCAGGAAGACTGGCCCTTCTTGTATGCTTGTTTCTTCGCGATCTTTGTTTGCTTTGCTAATGGCTTTTTCTTTCAATTTAATCATTCTTTCTTTGATGCTCGGATAGTCTGCTGGAGTTACGATGCCCGAAAGGAAATCCTTAGGTCTAAATCCTGTAGTAGAGTGTATGGTGTTATTGTAGAACATAACGGCCTTGAGTACTTTAGTTTCTACTGTATCAGTATCTTTTTCTGGGTCATGCCTTAACAATCGTATGTGTCCATTTAGTGTGTTATGAAACCGATTTATGTCTGCGTTAGAGGTGTGGTTGTTATTGGACGTATAATGGATTTCAATATTACGTTCTTTGAAAAACTCCTGGAGGGGGAGTGCTTTGCAGCCTAATTCATTGTCAATTATCAACTTTTTTATTTGTCCCACTACACCTAGATACTGTAGAGTGACACGCTTAAATTCTGTCCAAGTTCTGCCGATTATTTTGAAAGCTTGCGCAAATTTAGAGAATCGGTCTATGAAGGTAAAAAATATTGTTTTATCAAGACTATAATAAACATCTGCTTGTATTATGTCTCCGGGTGCGTTCGGGGTTTCGGTGATTTTAAATTTTTCTTTTATCGGATGGCGGTCGTATTTTTCAACATTACATATTTCGCAATTATTAATGAATTGTGTCACACGGATTTTCAGTTTAGGGTTATAAAATTTCATTTTGAGCTCTCTAAATACTTCGTCTATCCCTCTGTGGTTGTTACGAAGGTGTTCCTTTTTTATCTCTTCTACTAGTTTTTCTTCGTCTAGAATATCTTCGAGTAATGTTTCGCAGCGTATTAGCTTGAAATTATCGTTATTTGAAAAGTTTTGGTAATAAGCGTCCTGAAGTGTTTGAAAGAACTCGTCATCTTTGACAAGTACTGCGTTAAGTCCTTTGGGGTTGAAATGGTTTTTCAAGAGGGTTATCGCTGTTTGATGATCGAATATTTTGACGAATACCTTTGTTCTATTTTTATCGAAAACTTTCTCTTTCTTTACTCTCAAGGACCCTGAGGTAGATTTGTAAATAACAATTTGGTTTTTGAAGACGTTGATGGCTGATTTGCTTGTCGGGAAATCATGGTTATTTTCGATTAGGTTAAGTTCTAGATTTTCAATCCTGGACAACGCATCTGCTGCACTATTTGCGGTTCCTTTTCTATATTGGACCGTATATTCAAATTCTGATAGCTTTAAGCGCCATCTAACCAATTTCGAGTTAGGCTCTTTAATAGAAAATAACCAGGACAGTGGTCTATGGTCTGTCTCAACGATAAACTTTCGTCCAAACAGATATGGGCGAAAATATTTCGTGGCCCACACAATTGCCAACAATTCTTTTTCGATTGTGCTGTAATTGACTTCATGCTCGTTTAGTGTCACGCTAGCGTAGGAAATGGGATGACCTTCTTGGGACAATATTGCACCTAAGGCATATTGGCTAGCATCGGTGGTTAGCGTAAAGATTTTGTTGAAGTCAGGGTACCGCAATATAGGATCGTTAGTGAGGAAGGTTTTCAGAGTTTGGAAACTAGTGAGATATTCTGGGTCGGATAGGTTTAATTTCGAATCTTTCTTTAAGTATTTAGTCATAGGTTTTGCGATTTTTGAATAGTCTTTTATAAATTTCCGGTAAAATCCGGTTAGGCCAAGAAATTGCTTTATTTGTTTAGGGGTTTTAGGTAAAGGGAAGTTTTTGACACATTCGATTTTTTGGGGATTTGGTTTAATACCATCGGGTGTCACGATATGCCCGAGGAACTCCGTTTCCTTCTTTAAGAATTCAGACTTGTCCATTTGGACTTTTAAATTTACTTCTTTTAATCGCTTGAAAATTTTATTTAGAGAATCTATGTGTTCTTGAAGGGAAGTAGAAAAGATGATAATATCGTCGAGATATACTAAACAGATTTTATTGATATAGTCACTAAGAACGAAATTCATAAGTCGTTGAAACGTGGCGGGTGCCGTTTTTAGCCCAAACGGCATACGCAAAAACTCGTAGTGTCCGTTTTCCACACGGAAAGCAGTTTTGTGTATGTCGCGTTCATCGATCTCAATCTGGTGAAAGCCTTTTGCCAGGTCGAGAGTCGTGAAGTATTGGCAGTTTCCCAGTTTTTCCAGTATTTCATCAATATTGGGGATTGGAAACTTGTCGTCAACGGTGATCTCGTTTAACCTCCTGTAGTCAATGACAAGCCTCCATTTGGTCTTTCCACTGGCATCGGCCTTCTTAGGCACGATCCAGATCGGTGCACAGTATGGTGAATTACTAGGTCGTATGATATTTTGGTCTAACATTTCACGAATCTGTTTCTCTACTTCAGTTTTATGTACATATGGATATCGGTAAGTTTTACAATGGATCGGAATGTCATCAACGGTTCGGATTCTGTGTTTAATGACGTTAGTAAATGTTAGATCTGAATCTTCGTTGTAGAATATACTATTGTATTTTTTTATTAATTTCGTAAGTGAAGAACGCTCTTCAGAATTCAGATGGTCGATCCTCAGTTGATCGATTATAGGGATAGCATCAGTTTGTTCTATTATATTGAAATTAAAGTCGTTCACTTCAACCACTTTCAACGGTTGAGGGATACATATTCTATTGGAACATGCTCTTAATCTTTTTACACTTGCGTTTGTTTGGAAGTTATCAACGTCGTAAATGCCTTCCCGTATGAGATACGATCCATCTTCGGCTCGGGTCTCCGGTATAAGGGCCAATCCGTTCTTCTGTGATACGGATAAATTCATTACGATATCTTCGAAAGCATTCGCTTCAGATTTAAGCTTAATTTCCGTACAAAAATTGAGTTTTATTTTTCTAACTCCAATAATTAAATGTTCGTTTTTGAAGTCGATAAGAGCATTGATTCGGTGCAAAATATTGTTTCCAATTATACCGTCGTATTCGTCATGGAACTTACAGACTAAAAACTCTGCTTTTTCGTCTGGGTTTCCTAGCTCTTGGAAGAGCGGTATATTTACTTTACGATCAATTTGGACAGTATGGTTAAGGGTTTTTAAGGTTAGAGGGTTTTCTAAAACTATTTCCCATTTCGGGTGGCAAATTTCAGGATTTATAACTGAGTGTGTTGCGCCTGTGTCGATTATGAATTTTAGAGGCTTGGTGTTTGATTTTACTATTATATGGGGTAAACCGTGTCCGAGGCTGCGGACTGAAAATTCTCAGAATGGATGTTTGTTGGTTGGTTAGAAACTTTTGCCAGGTCAACTTCCATGGGTTCTGGCCTATTTTGATTAGTATTATTGCTCTGTTGGTGGAAGTTTTTATTCGGATTCGAATAGTTATTTTGGTAGCCATTAAAACTTTGTGGGTTGGTATAGTCGAAAGACCTACTTGTATTATATGGGTTTGATTGGTTTTGGTTTGATCTATTGTTGGGCTGATAGTTCGTTTTGTTGTTACCGTGTTTGTTCGGATGGTAGTGTTTTTGTCCGTCATGCCGAAATTTATTGTTATGGGAATATGACTGGGTGGATTTGGTTTTTGATTGGTCTGAAGTATTAGACCATTGGTCTCGACGGTTGTTTTTATTTTTATTTTTATGAAATTCTCTACTGTTGGGATTCTGATTAGAAAAATCGGTGTTTTTACCAAAGGGATTGAAGAAAGCATATCCACTTTCATGTAGTATGTTGATACTTTCCTCAAGGGAACTCGGATTTCTACAGAAAAGAATAGAACGCATTGGTTCAGGTAATTTATTTTTGAATACACATAGAGCGGAAGATTTGTTAGCTTCTATATTAGTTGTAACCAAAGTTTCGTCTGTTAGACCTTGTTTAGTTTTTATGTTAAGGCGACGCAAAATGCCTTTTATCTCGTTAAAGAAATCTACACTATTGGATTTGAATTTACACGCTCGTAACTCATCGAACAATTCTTCGACGGTTCGTCTGTCACCGAAATTTTGTATTAGGGTCGATTTGATACTACACCACGTTGTCATGTGGACATTGATTTCGACTACTTCTCTCGCTCTGCCTTTTAATTTCGACTTTATCATGTCGGAAAAAACACTTTGTGATAGCTCGTCATACCTTATGAGCAATGGGTGCACTTTGTCTATTAAATCGATAAAATTCTGGAGTTCTCTATAGTCTCCATTAAATTCCGGAAGTCTAGAGAGATACCTTAAGGGGTCTATGTTTAGAGATAACATAGTTGTATCTTGAGGTTGATCAGAAAAGAAATTGCTTATTATCTGTGAAAGCTGGTGTGATTGACTTCTTGCAGTTTCGAGTTGATCAAGAAGGCTGGTTGAATTAGACTCTGACATAGAGACAACCACATACAATTAAAGAAATAGGGAAAAACAAGCAGTATAGCTTGGCAAAAAGGAGATACGCGGTCGTGAAAATTGCAGAAAAGGCACGCACATCAAAACAAGTAACACTCGCGGAACGTTTTCACACTAAAATCACTACACAAAACCTGTACACTTCCAATAAATTCTAACAATCAATTCAGAAAAAAAAAATTTTATAGATATATTTTGTATTTTTTAAATATTCAATAAATAAATTTTCAATAATATTCGCTTTTAGCTATTTTTTTTTATATATTCTACCACAGTGAAATCTATGATTTAACGACAATATTCAATTTTTAGCTTATCAATAAAATTCAAATACAAATTTAAAGTTGAATTGTAATAAATCGAACAAATTAATACATCTGACCTTTTTCCAACGGGAGATGCTTTTCCTTTTTCAACAAGAGGTGCTCTTCAACGGTAGGTGCTTTTCCTTTTCGAACGGGAGTTGCTGTTCCTTTTGTACAGGATATGTTCTTCCTTCTTGAACGGGAGGTGCTCTTCTTCTTCAACGAGAGATGCTCTTCTTCTTCAACGGGAGATCGAACAAATTACAAATTTGCAAATTCCGTCCGTAATTGGTCGTTGTTTTAAGTCGTGGGACACCAACTAATGTACTTCAGGTGTTTGCGGCGTATACGTACGCGAACGAATCTTCTCGACGCGGATACGTTTACTGAGTCGCGGAGTCGATAAAAATTTTAATTCGGATCACACGCTAAAATATTAAAATATACGCGTATCTTTTCGCGGCGTGGATCCTACCGACTGCGCCAGTTTTATTTTCAGACTCCACTTAGTACAAAAAAAATAAATAGTAAAGCAATTAAAACTTTAGTGTTTTTACTTTTATTTTGTACGATTCAATAAAGTTCTTAACCGTAACACACTCTAATTAAGACTGACCCAATCGTCTACGTACATTCAAAATGTCAATTATCTTAGCTTACTGTTTAATTAAGTTTATTTAGAACATAATTCAGTGTTGAGTGTTTATAATAGTTAATTCAGTGTTGAGTGTTTATAATAGTCAATTCAGTGTTGAGTGTTTATAATACCATACAATTGTGTAGGTGTCATATACATAACTTGTATGATAGTTTTGCAATGTATGAAATTATGATTAAATGATATTTGATTTAGGTTCTGACATTGTAACCTATATACTCGTATCGAATATTTTGGAACGATACATTATTTTCGTATTCGAATATTTTGGAACGATACGTTATTTTCGTATTCGAATATTTTGGAACGATACGTTATTTTCGTATTCGAATATTTTGGAACGATACGTTATTTTCGTATTCGAATATTTTGGAACGATACGTTATTTTCGTATTCGAATATTTTGGAACGATATGAGTATATTCGTATTCGAATATTTTGGAACGATATGAGTATATACTCGTATCGAGTATTTTCGTACTTGCAAATATTTTCGTCTCGCGTACGAGATACTCGTGAGTATGAAAGCACTTGCAAGTATGAAATACGAGTTTATATTAATATTAGGATACTATTACGTCACTGTTTGATTGAAATGAATTAAATGGACGAAATTTATTGTGTAAATTCTTGATTACATGTATAGTCCACAAAAATACTCGTACCTAGTATTTTTGAATTTCGTACTAGGTACTGGCTGTTCCAAAAAAATACCTGTTCCATATACCTGTTCCAGTATATACGCCTCATCTCTACAGAGAATATTTCAAGTATATGAACTGTTGTTTTCTTCAAATTGCTCCATTCAAGTAGTTTTGAATTTTATTTTATCAAAAATCCGATCCTTTCTAAAAACGGATGAAATTCATTAAGTGCGCGAAAGTATAAAAATCATTAGACTTTTAAGGGGGCAGGTACACTTGGAATTTTTAGAAAATCGATTTTATTTTCTTTACATTTTCTAAAAGTAGCATATTCCAAGAGTATTCTCTGCAAATTTTAGCCGATTCGGACTATTTTTCATGGAGATAAATAACTTTGAATGAAGTCGTCTCTATTGCATAAAGCGTTTTTCGCATGCTTTAAAAGCATTTTTCTCGAAACTATGTTTTCGAAGTCGGTGATCACTGTAACTTGAAATCGGCTTTATCGATCAGCATGAAATTTTCCTCACTTATTTGATATGTAATTATCCTCCGGAAGAACGAAGGATTTTTCGATTGGACGATACTCTTTTTTCCAATAGCCGAAAATGTGAGTGAAATTTTGGTCGAAAATACAATTTTGACTTTCAACAACCGCCATTTTTCGAAAAATCATAATCTGCCAAAGTCCTTCGTCCATTCGGAGCACTATGTTATTAACTAATAATCCCCGTTTTTTTATTTCGGATGATCCAGTGACAAGCTACAGTGATCACGGCAAAACAATTTTTTTTTTGGACCCTTCGAAAATTTACTCTATTTCGACTAATTTTCAACCTTGTGCCTTATAAAAACTACAATAGCTTCTACAAATATATTTCTTTCAAGTAAAAAAACATTTGTTATTAATAACTTTAATGTGTGTCTAAAAAAAAAAATCCTGAAAAAGAGCTTTTTCTGGACGTCCCAAGTGTACCTGACCCCTTAATTGAAGACCTCTATTAAAGGTTGGACGAAATATTAGCTGCATCAAATTAATTTATAAGATATTATTTCATAGCAAAAAAAGTAGCATTTAAAGGACGAGTCTTATTAATTTCAATGGTAACTACACAGACAATGAAAGCTCGCATCAAATATTTGTGACCATTTTCCATTATATCATACCTCTGTTCAGGATATATCTCGTAGAAAAAATTTCTTTTCTCATCTCATGCAACTTTCGTGGAAAATTTTTAGATTTCACTGTAAAATGCATGTGAAATGAATTATAAGATACGAGTACATATTGCGCTTAAGTGCTTCGTACGAAGAAGTAAGCTCTTGAATAATATCCTGATAATTCTCAAATTTCTTTTTTCTTAGAAAATAATGACTCATTTTCGAATATAGGCTATTAAGCTCTATAAAGTGGAAACCTTTGAAAATAAGTAACTTTTTGTCTTTTGTCTGTCTGAATAAATGCTGAACGAATTTTCTCTATCTCATCTAAGGAGTAATAATATAATTAATTTATATAGTTGAATCTTTTCGCCTTCTTATTGGGTGAAAGCCCGTAAGGATTTCTCTTTTCCAGGGTCCACATTGGTTTGGCTGGCCTACTTGTAGGGAGAAATCTTAGCCACTTTAAACATCATCCGGGACCAGTGTTTTATCAACATCAGGGGCCAGAGACTGTGTTCTTCAACCCGGGGTCGTTTTCGAGATGGAGGCATATTTTCCCTGCTAGGTTTTTTTTTGTTTTTTTTCAACTCCCTTCTTTTTGCTGGCATACGTGCTTTGATACGTCTTGACTGGGTCTGGCTTGTAAGCCCACGCCTGAGAGCTGCTTCTGGACCTTTACGGAAATTAACCCCTTTCCCTTGTTACTAATGTTCGAAGAAGAACATTAGTATTAAAATCACTTTGGCCAAAAATTCATATTTCTATATATATATATATATATATATATATATATATATATATATATATATATATATATATATATATATATATATATATATATATATATATATATATATATATCATCAAAAAATTTCAGTGAAAAAATCTCAGGAACGCGCCATCCGATTGAACTGAAATTTTCAGGACAATTTGGTGTATATGCAGAATAGTGCCAGGTCTCACAAAAAGTTGAAAATCTTTAACCATTTGGCGCCGGCGGCCATTTTAGTGATATTTTTAATATACCTATTATTCCGTACACAAATAATTTTCGCAAAAATAAAGTTGACTAAATAAATTTCGAACGTGTTTTACATGTGAATCAGATAATGTTTTGGAATTTTTTAACCCCATGTGTGCGCTGGGTGTCTAAAAAGAGAACGGGAAAATTTGAAAATTTTTAAATTGCGATAACTTTTGACAAAGCTATTCAATCATTACGGGACATGGGACATATTGGTATTATTTCGTTGTAGATTTGTGTAGCTTTTAATGAGCGTGCTAGCAACCCTGTAGCTAAGGCAGGCACTGAAAGTGAAAACCTCCAAATCATCGTCTCTCTTGAAAAAATGCCGCTTCTTCAAAAAAAAGCCACTCATATGTAAATCTTGTGCTTTGTTTACATAGACAATAAAAAAAATTTGATATGGTATAACGGGCACGCCTGGTAGCCCTTGCCCAATTTACCTATATTTTTAGCATCAAAAACTTCTGTTCACGGAAACTCACGATCCGATGATCAGAATTAATTGAAATTCACAGAATGTATTGGTATTAATTAGGACCAGGTCTGATAGAAGTGATTTTGAAATGCAGGCAATTCTGCGCCAGTGGTGCCATATTGAAAAATCACTAAAAAAGATAACTGCTTTTAGCCCTATAAATTCTGATTGAATCGTTCGATTTTAAACCACGTTTGGTAGAAATTTCATTGAAAAATTCGGTTGAAGCTGCCAGCTATGATAATTTTGGTGTCTTAAATTTGAAAAAATAAAAATTTGGAAGTGAAAACATTCAAACCATCGAATATCCTTAAAAATGTCCGTTTCTTACAATAAAACCAATCTGTATACAAATCTTATGCTTTATCTACACGTTCAAAGTAAAACTTTGGAAATTTCATGTCGGACAAGAACGGTAACCCTTTCCCAGTTAACCTATATTTTTAGCATCAAAAACTTCTGTTCACGGGAACTCACGAGCCAATAATCAGATACAACTGAAATTTACAGAATGCATTGGACTTAAGTAGGACTAAGTCTGATAGAAGCGATTTTGAATTGTGGGCAACTCTGTGCGAGTGGTGCCATCTTGAAAAATAACAAAGAAAAAAAAACTGCTTTTTGCCCTATGAAATGTAAATAAGTAACCAGATTTTCATGAAATTGACACAGTAGCTGAACCTTACTTTAATCTCTGTTTGGTAGAAATTTGGTTGAAAAATTCGATTGGTGCTGCCAGCTTTGGTAATTTTTGTGTCTTTGGTTTTGAAAATTCGCTCAGGAAAATAAAACTTTTTGCCCTATAACTTCCAGTGCAGTCATGAAATCAATACGAATTTCATACAATTAATGGAACCTACTATAAACATTATTCAGGCCAAATTTGGTTGAAAAGCCACGATAGGGTTGCCAGCTATTGTTGGTTTTGTGTTTTTTTGCAATATCTTTATTGAGCGGTTTTATCGTAGAATTTTCAATTGGTAATGATATTGTAGTGATAATAAACAGCAAATATTAAGCTTTCGATTATTTGAAAAAAACTCGCTGCAGGTAACCCTAAATTTCTTTATACTCCTATAACTTCGAATGTAATATAACAACGTGAAGCAGATGTGATATATTCTTGGCTTTGATACTGGCAAAAGGTTGCCAGCACGAGTCGGTTGTGCTACTTTTGTATCAATAAATGCTTACAGTTAGTATTCATACCGGAAACATTTACAATGAAAATAAATAACCGATGTTTCAATTCCCAAAGTTGTGCAAATTTTTTGGATCGCAGCCCCAAACACCAACTTCAGTTACAGTGCTGCAGGCACTGAGCATTTTCTTCATTGATGTTATATGAGATGCTGCTTTGAAAATTTTTGTGAAATAAGAAACTGATAACGAATATAAGTAACAAATGTTGCTTTCATAAACTTTGAAATTCATGCCACTGGTAATATCTGAAACCTTTCCACCATATGAGCTATAAGACCAAACTAAAACCTGGCGTTTGAAACAGTTTGGCTGTAATAAGCAGCTCGTGTGGTAGAATATGCACTCAAAATCTGCACGATTCTTCTACTGTTCTTCGAACATTAGTTGTTCTAGCGGTTCAGGTGCGCTAGAGTTTTTTTTTATATCTTGCCGCTGGCATTATTTCATGACAAATGAATAATACGTAGTGTCCCTCGTTTCTCGGAGTCTATCCACCCCATTATTTGAAGACCCATCACATATGACGACACCCCAGCATCTGTCAGGCTCGGATAAAAGAGTGCTTCGCTAATGTGGACCAGTGCTGCCATTTCAGCATTATGAATGCTAGATCTAGCATTATTTTTTCCAAAACGGAATTCGAAATTCGGAGTTAGCATCTAGCATTATTTTTAGCATTTAAATTTAGATTTCGGAATAATCTGGCACTCATCTATTTACAATCTCGCTCTTCAAATTTTTCTCTATAATAGCTCTGTTCGTGTATTTTCAGTCGCGTTCATGAAAGGAAACTTCCTGAATCATGTGGTGGCGGAAATTCATGAAAAATACAAAAACGTGCTCATGGCATTTTGTTAGAAGTGACAACCACAAGTGACAGTTATCTGATTTTGAAATAATGATAGTGATTATAAAGTCTAAAATATAAAGATTATAAAGTCACCTATATTGCTTTAAATATGGTAACGTTCAATTAAATCGTGATGATGCTAAAAATCAGTGATATGGTCCCATCCACTTCAGATTCCCAGGAGCCTCGGGCATCTACAAGTTCAAGTTAGATATTTTTTCCTGAATAATGTGAATCAATTGTTTTGTCAGGGCTTCAAATGCAAGCAATCGCACGGATAACGCTGGAGAAAAATCTTCGTTATCCGACACTAATACTTTTTCTTCACTTAAAAATAAATAATTGTTGCTGTTTTGATTGTGAGATTCCAAAACGATGTTTTGAAAAATATTGGTAGAAATGAGCTTTACACAAAAAAAGAAGATTTATATATAACTGATATGTCTGTAATAGATATAGAATCATTTTGAGATGTAAATTTTAAACTTCTAATTTGTTTTTGTTATACATACGAGAGTTGATTAATAAGTAATGATAATGAAAATAAACCAAGGTGATTAAACTTTAAAGAGATACCCTTAGAAAAAAATTCTTTATCTGGACTCTCCCAAAATGCTTCAACAGCGGCCATAACTTCCCTATCATTTTCAAATTTCTTATTCCGAAGGTGTTGTTTGAGCCGAAGAAAGAGGTAGAAGCCACTGGGAGCTAGATCTGGCGAATAAGGTGGATGTTCAACCAATTCGAATCCTTTTTCTTTAATTGCATCCATCGCAACTGCAGCCTTGTGAACCGGTGCGTTATTTTCAAGAAACAGAACTCCGGATCGCAGTTTGCCGTGTTTTTTCTCTTTCATTGCCCCTTGCAATCTTCTTATTTGGTCTGCATAGTAAGAGCCTGATATAGTGGCTCCCTTTTCCAAATATTCCATCATAATAATTTCTTCAGCGTCCCAAAAAACGGAACTTGACACTTTGAATTTCTTCGGCGTCGATGAAGGGGGTCGCTTCCATCGTGGATCTAGGTCTCGTCCACGGTCAAGAAATGTGACAAAAAATTCTCCTGATCTGCCTGGAACTTTTCGAGATTCATCCTTGAAATATCGACTCGTTTCTTCTTATGCTCGTCTGTTAACATTCTCGGTATCCAACGCGCAGAGACCTTCTTCATATGTAATTTGTTGGTGAACATTTTTCGAACACTACCATAAGAGATCCCTGTGACCTCACTTACATGCCTGAGAATCACTCTTTGATCTGCCAACACGACATCTTCGACTTTTTTTACGTTGTCTTCAGTGAAGGATGTGAATGGACGTCCTTCGCGGTGTTCATCTTCAGTGGATGTTCTTCCCAGCTTAAACTCCTTGGCCTAGCGTGCAACGGTGGAATATGGAGGAGCAGAGTCATCTAATATTTCCACAATGTTGCCGTGTGCCTCAGGTAGACAGTTTTTTCAAACAGAGGTACTTAATGGCAGCTTTAATTTCGTTTTTCCCCATTTTGATTGTCTCTCTTCGACTGTTCGTATCATTGATATAAAAGTATAGAGGATATGCGAATAGCATATACGTATACTGTACGTGACTGTTGCCAGAAACATTTGTTTGAATATGCGTGAAAACGAAGTGTTCTGACATTCCCAGGTGTTTCATCGTCGTTCCAGTACCTGGGACTGTCAGCGCGACTTTTATAAAATTGAATGTCTTCATGCCGCGCATTTCTAAAATGTCTTAAAAATCGTAATCGGGTAGTGCATTAAAAAAAATGATAAATTCTGTCTCTTATGCATATCAGTGGCAGTGCCGAGTGATTGTTTAATTAAGTTAATATTTGTACATAGCTAGGCAAATCAGATTTCATGTTGTGCGGTTTGGTTATTGTGAAAACGAATAAAGTTTACGAGTGAACGGTTTAGTATTATTTCAATAAAACTATTGATTAAGAATGCGTGAAGTGTTTCAATTACAAATACGCCGGTTTATTTCATTTGCGTGAAGATTAGCTATGTAATCGTCGCGAGTGCAATATCATCCCTCGGTTTGTTTACATTTTAGCTAATGTGACATATCGAGCTTTTGAGTAGGTCAAAGCGGGTACTAAATTAATAACTAATAGGGACCGTTTTCAGCATATGCCCAGGTATATAAATAAAATTGAAAAAAATATTTTTGAAGCCAAGAACAGTTAATTGTTAAAACAGCACTGTAAATCTGCCGTAGCCGGTCCCAAGCCCGGTTTAGAAAAGAGGAGGGAGGTGTGAAACTGTGATAATAGTTGCGTCTTAGTGCTTCTATCGAGTATGTATTTATATATCAATAGTAGCATTGGAAACAACAATAACAAGAGCAGGAGTTTTCGTTCGTTTCAATGCAACTATCCTAACCAGCTCTCGATAGAATCGCGCAAAACTGCAATTTATATAATTAACTAAGGGGTTCATAAATATATATGTTTGCATCAAATTTTCTTATAAATGTTTATGGAGTATGTTATATAATGATACACATGTACAAATAAAGTTGTGCATACTTTGTATGTATATAAAGACATATATATATATATATATATATATATATATATATATATATATATATATATATATATATATACATATATATATACATATATATACATATATATATATATATACATACATACATTTTTATATATATATATGCAGTGAAACCTCCGCTCGCGGACCCCTCTAATAAGCGGACACCTCCCATATCCGGACAAATTTTCTTTACACACGCTTGTGGATTCGTTTTGGGATCAAATTGACCTCCAACAAGCGGACTCTCTAATGAACGGACGCGGACACCATATTTTCGTACATTCGATACAAAAAACCTCTCACAAGCGGACACAAAACGTGTTTTATCAAATATTAATATGAAAATTGAAATCAAATCGGGGATCCTTCTTATAAGATTGTTGTTGTTGGCTGTTTCTGAAAATCGTTGGCTGGAATGTAAAGAGGGACTCCCTATTTTAGAAAATAAATTGTTTTGTGTGTGACTGTTATTCGATACTTTGGTTTTATTCTATATGCTTCAGCATAGTTCGCGTGTATTATACGGTGATTCATATGTGCAGATATCAGTATGGCTACACGAAACGTTATTTCTTTAAATGAAAAAAATTAAATAATTAACGTACTTGAAAAGGAAAAGCTGTCAGTTCGAGAATTAGCTAAGAGGTGATTTTTGGTTTTTAAGGGAAGTGAAAAGACTATATTTTTCTTCATTGAAAGGTTTGGTATTGGGAAAACTCAAGCAGCAAATATTGTGAAAAAAAATATTGTGAATTTTTGGCGTCGAATCGATGGCTAGAAAAATGGGTTATGTCAGTTCTAGGTTTTCCGAAATAAAACTCCCGTGGCTTGGGTTGTCGTTGTTTTATTTCACTACAAAATATTCAAATTTAAATTCAATATAATTTACAGAAATAATCTTACACTTGTCTGGCTCCTTGAACTGGCAAAGCGAAAAGAATGAAAAATGACAAATGACTTATAAAATTGAATTTGCAAAGGTTGCTTTGCCAGAAAGTTTAATAAGAAAAACTACTTGTTTATAATTAACAGGTTACAAGGCACAATATAAAATTCAAGTGCACAACTGACGAAGCTTCAGTTATACGTTGACCAGTTTAGGGCCAAATTGCCCACTATGTTGTCTGGATATAAACCCGAGGATATTTATAATGCTGATGAGAGTTGCCTGTTTTTTTGTGCTTTGCCCGATAAAACTTTCGCCTTGAAATCCGAAAAATGTACTGGTGGTAAACTGTCGAAAGAAAGGCTGACAGTTTTATTTTGTGTGAATATGGCAGGGGAAAAGGAGATGCTATTAGTCATAGGAAAAGCAGCCCGTCCTCCTGCATTCAAAACTCTTGGCTTGCAAGATTTACCTGCCAATTGGAAATCGAACCAAAAAATGTGTATGACGCGGGATATTATGTCCGAATGGCTGTAGCAATTGGACAGGAAAATAAAAATTCAAAATAGAAAAGTTCTTTTGTTTTTGGACAATGCAGCATATCATCCTAGAGATTTAAAATAAACACATGTTAGCAGAATTTTCTAACCGGCTAGCTCTAAAACTTGAAATTATACAAAATTTCAAGTTTTATTATAGAGGATTAAATCTCGAACACATTCTTTCGAAAATTGACAGAACCAAGTCAGCATCAGAACTAGAAAAAGCAATAGATGTTCTTGACTCTTAATACTTCATCAAATCCTCCTGGGATAAAGTTGATGAAGTGACTATCAAAAATTGTTTTAGAAAAGCAGCATTCGAACAAACAACTCAAAATATTTTAGAATTTGATGCCAAAGATGAATTGCCCTTATCAACGTTAATAAATTTACAAAAAGTGTTGGTGGATTTAAAGAACCAAAATTTGAAAGAATTTTTTAACATTGATAACACAGTGCACCCTGAAAATGACGATATTCAGATTTGACTTGAAAATGAAATTGACACTGTGGACGAAAACGATTCCAATGACGAGGAAACCATTCAAGATATTGATCCAATAAAGTCATATGATGAGGCCCTGAAGCAAATCGTTCGTTTGAAGCAATTCGCAAAAGATGACTATGTAGCATTTCAACACTTGAAAAGACTAGAGAATCAATTTGAACAACAACAGCTCAAATGGAAACAAACCAAACTTCAGCAACCGAAAATTGATCATTTTTTATATTGGATTATTCCTCTGCATAGTATGTAACACATATATAACCTAGTCATTACTATAAAAACGAGGAAAATGTACATATAAATATAAGTTCCTTTATATGTATCTACATATATAAATATTAATAAACACGAAGTAATTATAATTGAAATATGTACTTCTTTACATTAATACATAAACACATAAGTATGTATTTAATAAGCATAGAAAATTCTAAATTTTATTCGATGCCTCCGATAAGCGGACACCTCCCATAGCCGGACAACAAGACTGGTACCATGAGTGTCCGCCTATGAGAGGTTTCACTATATATATATATATATATATATATATATATATATATATATATATATATATATATATATATATATATATGTATATATATATATATATATGTATATATATATATATATATATATATATATATATATACATATATACATATATATACATACATATATACACATATGCAAGTACAAATGAGTTAAAATGAGTTAAACGGAGTTATTATTATCAATAACATTGGTTTATAACGCGCACTGATTTGTGTAGCATTTTCTCGGTATAAAATTCAGAAATTTATTCAAATCATCGATTTAATTTCTTCTATTTGAATGCATCACAAATGTTAATGCATAAAATTTCCACGTGCAATTATTCACAAGCTTTGACAGCGAAATGTTTTGTATTTCATCACTAACTTTTTATAGATATTGTGAATGTATTTTACTATTAAATCCTTCCACTTAAATCGAAACACAGTTTTAATATACCTAAAATAAATTGGCCCCTTTAATTATACGAAATCGTGTAATCACTACACCTTTGTATTTTTAAGCCAGTTGCATGTATTCACTACGACTATCAAACAATTCAAAAAATGGCAACATAAATTTCGCTATGCCCATATCCTCTATACTTTTATATCAATGGTTCGTATTCAAATGAATGTAGCTTAGTGAGTATATGTAGTAGCAAAAAATTTTTTATTTTGAATTTTATGCGAACAGGAAATAACCGATTACCATTACTTATTGATCAACCCTCATGTAAATATACATATTGTTTTCATATTCAACCACGTTTATTTCAATTAGATAAGCAGCATTATTTAGCATTATAATTTTACAAGATCTAGCATTATTTAGCATTAAATAAAATTGAATCTAGCATTATTTCAAAAAAATAAATGGCAGCACTGGTGGACGAAGAACCTTCTCGGTCATTTCTAGTCTTAAAGATCGCTACTAGATAGATGGTTGCATAACCAATCAAAAGGTGGATTGAAACATCCAATACGTTGTAGTTACAGCGAACAAATTCGACATTTGCTATATCCAAACTATAGAACAATCTTTATAGATTACATAGACAGAAAGAGAGAAAGTAAGAGAGGTAACAACATAACTATCAGCGTTAGATTTTCTTTTCATAGATCCGCACTGGTGGGAGATAGCTGCCGAATTTAATGGAGGAATCAAGGAGTTCATGTTTCTCATTTGAGAATGGCATCCTTCAGTACCGAAGTGACAAATATATTCAGCGCTGCCAACAGTGCCACAATCAAAACTCTATCACACCTGTTTCGCTTTAGTATCAACTAACCCTATGAATTGACCCGATAGTTACGTAAGAAGCTATGAGAATAGAAAACATTTTTGGCGATGGCACTGACAAAATTTGTAAATTTAAACAAATATTGCTTATTGATATCAGAAGATGCTTATCGTATGCCTCGTATGTAGTTTTGATAGTAGTATGTGCTCATATTCAAATGGCAAAAATTACACATGCTGGCAACCTTTTGCTAATATCACATCCAAAATTTGCTTCATACAAAATTAAAAATATTAAATTTACTTCAGTTTGAGATGAACGTATCTTGGAAATTCCGTCTAGAACCCGCGACTGCAGCGGAAGCTATGCCAGAAAATTTTTGAAAGCTATCGCTCGCAAATAAAGCTTAAAATTTATTAATCATTTCAGATTTCCTAAAAATATAAATAGAAGACTCGATAGTTTGAAGGATTTAGGTTTAGGTGGCTGTCATAGTTACAGAGTTGAAAACCATACAGGCTTTTTCTTTATGTCCTGTAATGATGATCTAATGACTCAGGGGAGGAGTAAGCGAAATTTGAAATTTTTCAAATTTTCTTAGGCTACTTTTAGGCACTTAGCGCCCATATAAGGTCAAACATTTCCAAAATATTATTAAAGCTTAAGGCAAGCCTAAAGCACAGACAAGCTTAAAACCGATACAATGTGTCTTATAAACTTCGTGTTGTCGAATCTAATGACTTTGCCGCGAGTTATCAAAAAGCTTGAAAAATTTTCCATTTCTATTTCCAGGCACCCGCATAAGGTTAAAAAAAATCCCAAAACGTTATCATAAAATAACTAAAGACAGGAATAGTTGTTGTTTTGCATATTTTTTTTTTTGTGATTGATATCTGGAAAATTTCTCCATAAATATGTATCCCCTTAAATTTTTTTCAATTCAATTTTCCCTATTTGTTAATTTTCCCTATTTTGGGGACCAAATTCCCGAGCCTGGCAGCCCTATTTAACACAGACCTACTGCTTGTATAACTACTCCTACTTCTAATTCTTAAATTTTTAGCTCGATTGGATAACGAAATTCTTGAGATGAGCCGTGATTTTTTGTTTAAAATGATTTTAAATTCTAGGAAAATCAGTAAAAAAAGCTTTGCACTCGCGTATGAAATCAGTTCTTTACTTAAAATAGAAAAATACACGAGCTTCACAGCTAAACATCCGCTCATTGTGAAGTACGAATAACAACGACCATTTGCTGAAGATAGCTTTCTAAATTTTAATATATTTGCGCACAATTCCTTGAAATAGCCTTTTAAATCTCCGTTTATAGCCTGACAGGTCCTAAATAAATTTCTTAATGATAGCACTTCATTAAAAATCTGGCAGGTGTAAAATTCAACCAACTTTATTAAATCATTGAAAACTTTAACTTTCCCGTTTCACATAAAACGTCTGCAGAACGGCGACCGGTCGTAGTGGCATCAAGAAATTGAAAAATCCTCCTTCTAAATGGTACTTTCAATTCGATGAAATCGTGCGTAAAAAACCCTGGCCTTCTAACCTCTTTCGACGAATATCTCTGAGTCAATTTATTCAAGGATCGATTTTCAGGATGAAACCATTAATCGTGATAGCGATAGCTTCATCGAACGACTTTAAAGCATGCAATGTTGTTATCAGGTTCCTCTCGGCGCGTTCAGGAGACGATTAGGAGGTTAATTTGAATTTTTTGCATGAACATCGCAATCGGAAACCGTTGAAAATACACCTGCCATATTTATTCAGATGATTTTTGGTTGGTGAAATATTGTTAATAGCTAGTTTTAGGATGAGAATGCCCTCTTGTCGAATCGATTCATTGATACATGTTATTTTTACAGGTGATTTGGGTCAATTGCTGCGAGGTGTTATGGCCGAGGCAAAGGATCTGGCCGGAGCTGAACGATGTTCATTGTTTCTCGTCGACAAGGATACGGGCGAATTAGTGTCGAAAGTATTCGATGGCGATGAGGTGAGTTGTTTGATTAAATGTATTTAATTAATTAGGGAGTTTATTGCTGGTGGCGTTGCTATCAACGTAACATGATAATGTAGCATTAATCAATTTCAAGGATATTATTAGTATAGATTATGAGCAATAACTGAATTATCCTTAAATGATATATCAACATGAATTTATCTATTTGAAGGCAACTCATGAGGTTCGTATCGAACACGGTAAAGGTATTGCTGGTCATGTGGCGTCATCGGGCAAATTATTGAACATCCGAAATGCTTATCAACATCCATTGTTTTACAAAGGTGTCGACGAATCGACAGGCTTCAAAACAAGGTATGTAACCAAATTGAATTTTATCTGATTCGATTGATTGACATTTTAATTAGTTCAGGATTTATTCAGAGCTGAGTGTGTGTATGGTCGTATAGTAATGAAGTTTGTGGTCTGGTCTTACTTACAGGAATATACTCTGCTTTCCGATCTGTGATGAATATGGTATTATTGGTGTCGCTCAATTATGTAATAAGGTAAATTTGTCGTAAAATAGTTTTTTTTTTTGTGAAAAATCAAGTTAATGGAAATGTAGAAAAAGTTAAAGCTTATAGTAGTATTCAATTTTTTTGCGATGTAAACGGAAAAAATTTTTAATATATTTTACCCAATTTTATGTATCACTTATCCTATAGTGTATAGGGTATATATGGACAGTGACCATTTATAGTATTTTTATACATAGTTGCATAGTAGAACGCTATGAGATATTTGAATATAGTTTTATGGTTAAAGTTTCCATAAGCTATAGGACTTTTGTCTGCGAGTCTTGGCGAACGTAGAGATACACGATAGTATTTCTTACAATAACTTATTTGATAACATACAAAATGATTTAGATTCCAATAACCAAAACATGTTAACTTTCCCATGTTTCCTTGAACAAATTGCTAGTAAGCATAGCCACTACACTGCAGTGCACTGCATCCTTTAGGCTAATTTCTAAAAACACTGCACACTGCATCAGTTGGCATTTGTTTGACAGTAGCTTACCGGGCAAGAACAATTTCAATTTTGATGATAATTTGGTTCGAAGCATTAAAGTGAAAATGAACCAGAAATGAATTGAGCAAGTGCAAGAAAAATCATTTTTATATGATAAAAGAGAAAGAAAAAAGAAAAGAAAAAATATATGACTGCTTTCAATGTGGTTTACCATGCGTTCACTGCTTCGGCACTGCACTGCATTGCAATGCGTTTCATTAGCATACATACATTTACTTACATACAACGTACATGCAGCGTCATACAACATAATATAAGGACTTGTAGTCATGGGCGTTTCTGTTATTTTCAAAACACGAAAATGAACTGTTTATTTTAAAAAAAAAAACTGTTAAAGAAATGAAACAAATTAAAGAAATGAAACAAATTTTATGCTGTATGACAATTAGAGTTGGGTCGTACTAGGCTTTTCACATACAAGGCATAACTAGTACGAGTACGAAAAAATACCTGTTCCAAATACCTATTTGAAGTATGTACATACAATGCATACGATTTGCAGTGATGTAATGGAACGGACTGATATGCCCTCCCCCACCCTCCAGACACAACGTTCCTAAGCTAGAATGGTGATGGTGCAAGATGACCTTCAAAAAATACCGAGTCATTCGTCTGTGCAACTTGTCCGTAACTTTCCAATGGTCAGTCATTTATTTGGCAAGTCTTCCTCCAATCTAGGGGCCATCTAAAAGAAAACGATCAAATTCAATCAATTTAATTTGTTTTTCATTTTATTATATGCAAAATACACCTCCTGTATTCGTCCAAATGACCAAAGTAAAAAAAACTACTAAGATAGGACCAACTAATGCTTTTGTCATCTATATGACTTTTCATCGAGCGATCTCAGATACCAAACTTTTCCTGGCTAATCTAAAACAGTCGGATTTCTACTTCGCCTCACTGAAGCATGAAGTTTGTCGAAAATTTTATTAAGAAATGGTAACAAAAAATGTTTCGTTTATTAAACATGCACCCACTAGGGGGCCAACCTCTTTCGTAAGGCTGGACATGAGTCCTGGGGCACCTTACCTCCCGCGGCCTCGTACATTTTATAACCCCGGTAGGGTTGGAGACACCGTCGTGGCGACCTGCAGGAGACGTCAACTGGTGAGCCAAAAAGAATCTCAAGCTTTTCCTCCTTGGCACTTTTAGTGCTACTTTTAGTTTTTCCGCCGGATTTCATTTTGCCGTATCTTCGAAACTAGGCCGCTTTTTTCCCCAGACTTGCATGGCAATTTCGCCCGAAACAACTCATAAAGGTCTCCGAATTCATGCAAGACCAAAAATTTTTTTTGGAAAACTTTGACGTTTTTGCCCAAATTCCCATTAAAAAAAAATGTCCCCCTATAAAAAATTTTTCGCCGAAATTTCGCAAATTTTTTTACAATATCACTATTGTACTCCCCGACCATTTCCAGTAATCGAAAGTGCCGTAAAGTTAGTTTTTACCAAAATATGGCCAAAAAACCCCTTACTCCCTTACAAAACCGAAATTTTCGCATCACAGGAGGCCCGTTATGTCCGAAACCACTCTAACCCGAAATTGGCGGATTTTGTCTGATTTCAGCACCTCTTGCCCTAAAAACTTTTTGAATATTTGAATAAAATACTTGCAAGTTCGAAAATGCTCGTAAGTACGAAAATATTGTTTTCCGCAGCTTAACAGTTTTCCACTGCCAAACAGTTCGTTTTAACGAACGAAAAACGGTTGGTTTTTAAAAAAAACGAAAAACGGTGAAAAATGATTCGTTTCAAAAAAGCGAAAAACGATTCGTTTTAAAAAAATGATTCGTTTTAGAAAAACGAAAAACTATTCGCTGTGTAAAAACGATTCGTTTTCAAAAAACAGTTCGTTTTAAAAAACGATTCGTTTTAGAAAAAGAAAAAAGATTCGTTTTCGAAAAACGATTGGCTTTAGAAAAACTATTCGTTGTAGAAAAATGGTTTGTTTTAGTGGTGTTTGTTTTAGAAAAATAATTTCGTTTTAGAAAAGCTGTTTGTCGCTATTTGGAAAAACTATTCGTTCATTTTTGCAGCCAAACGTTTTTTTTAAACTGTTTGGCGTTTTTGAGCCCATCACTAGACTTCACAGCATAACATGAATATGAATTATATCGAACAGCGAACCGAACACAATATTGCTATGTAGCATATGAACCTTCTATGATAGAATAGGAGACAGCACTTAGAACGTGGATACAACATTAGACCTTTTAATAGTAATAGATATCATACTGTAGGGTTGAAATCATTTTAATAACATGAACAATGCTTATAAAGAAAAGTAAAGTTTATTGTTATTTATGAGGGAAGCAACCATACACTTTTCTGTAAACAGAACCTTTTAGTATGTAGTTGGAATCCATTACACATAATAAGACATTCTTAATGTTGCTTTTATTATGTTGCTATGAAAAATACATTTAAAGGGGTAGTACCGGTTATAATTTTGTATTTTATTTTTTTTTATTTTGCATTTTTCAATTTATTATACCTTCAGAAATCACGTCTCAAAATTTTTTTAAGCTATCCCCAAAACTAAAAAAGTCACGGCAATTTAAAAGAAAAAGATGAAGAGCGCATAAAACGGCCCACAGACGAGAGATCTGGTCGACAACTAGATCAGCAATATGCGATATCTGCAACGAAAATCTCTGTCTGTGGGCTAGTCTCAGGTTGCATTTTTATTCTCTGCAACGGTTGCAGTAAATATCAAAATTTTTTGATATTTGGTGGGCGGAGCTAGTGGTCAACGACCACGTTGCTGTGTCTGTTGTGATTTTGAGACTAGAATGGAGATCTCATTTGAATTCAGTATCCTTTGGAGCTAGTGATTTGCAATTGAATCTCTGCTAATAGAATATTTTTAATGAAGTCGATAAAGCCTTTAAATTGGTGTATAATGATAAATTTACTTCAGAAGATATTGCATGAATTAATGATGCAATTGAAGAAAATTTTAAATTAAGAAAAGAAGACAGATTCTTGAGAAACCTCGTACCATTTTAGGGTTTGCAGGATCTGATACTCTAGCTGGGGCAATATCTATGTAGCATAATAAGGGTTCTGATGCTGCAATATTTGATAATAAAGAAGAGCAAGAGTATTTGGTTTTGCGATGGCTAGCTTGCTAAAAGATCTTGTTGCTCTTGGACCAGTATTGATTTATTTATTTCATAGGATTAGTATATCTCTTGATGGCACTCTATCTAGTATCGTTCTTGATGAGGCATGGGCAATAATAGATAATCCAGTTTTTGTGCTCCATTTCGATTTATCAAAGTAGCTTGACTAGCTTTGTTTATCTGTTTTAACGCTCCACTAAACGGATATCTTATTGTTCAACGATATCAATTTCAATTTGCAAAGCACCAAATCAGTAAATACACCTCTAATACGCACAAGTGCTGCCTGCGCATGATGACCGCAAATTAAAATTCAATTAAAAAATATTTAGAGGGCTACATGTGCCTGAACCAGAATACCCGTACATACCTGTTCGAAATAACTTTACGTGAAACATAATTTTAAACCCTATTAAGGCACAAATGCTGCCAGCTCATGATACATACAATTTTATAATTTTCTTCGAAAATCAGTAAATACACCCCTAATACGAACAATCACTGCCTGGTTATGAGGACCGCCAATTAAAAATTATTGAGAGGGATCTATGACTAGGCTACAGATGCCTGAAGCAGAAAGTACAAATACCTCATATACCCGTGTATACCTGTTCGAAATTACATGATGTAGAACATCATTTGCTAACAATGCTTACAATTTATGTCCTCCATTTTCTTACAACGAAAATGACCTGAAAATACCCATTCCAAAGCGTGTGATGCCTCAACGAAAACAACGTTCGAATGAGATTGCAATTCAAGTTTCTGTGTCTGTGGCAAATCAATTGAGATCCAGTCGACGACCAGATATCCGTGTCTGTGGGCCGTTTAACTCAGGCAGAAAAAGCGGCAAAGGAAGCGCGTTTGGCCAAAAAAAACTGCCCAACTGCAAGAGCAACTAGCTTATGAGGACTCACGAGCGCTTATGTATGGTCCAGTGATTGCAGAATGAGCAATCGCAAGTGATCAAAATATAAATTTTTAAATAATATTCAATAAATAAATGGAAAAAAACTTTAAACGCGTTTTTCTCGAAATTACGTTTTTTCAAACTGCGGACACTTATTCTCCGGATTGGCCGAACCGATTTAAATCAAATTTGGTGAATCCTGTGTGGTAATCTATCACAATATAGGCCAAAAGTTAACCCACAAAAATTTGGCAAGCAAAACAAAGTGAAAAACTCTAGCGCACCTGAACCGCTAGAAACACTAATGTTCGAAGAACAGTAGAAGAATCGTGCAGGTTTTGAGTGCATATTCCACCACATGTGCTGCTTATTACGACCAAATTGTTTCAAATGCCACGTTTTACTTTGGTCTCAAGAATGCATTATAACTCATATGGTGGAAGGTTTCAGATATTACCACTGGCATGAATTTCAACGTTTATGAGAGCAAAACACGGGTTAATTATATTCGTTATCAGTTGCTTATTTCACATAATTTTGAAAGCAGCATCTCATATAACATCAATGAAGAAAATGCTCAGTGCCCGCAGCACTGTAACTGAAGTTGGTGTTTGGGGCTGCGATCCGAAAAATTTGCAGAACTTTGCGAATTGCAACATTGATTATTTATTTTAATTGTAAATGTTTCCGGTATGAATACTAACTGTAAGCGTTTATTGATACAAAAGTAGCACAACCGACTCGTGCTGGCAACCTTCTGCCAGTATCAAACCCAAGAATATATCACATCTGCTTCACGTTGTTATATAACATTCCAAGTTAAAGGAGTATAAAGAAATTTAGAGTTACCTGCAGCGAGTTTTTTCAAATAATCGAAAACTTAATATTTGCTGTTTATTGTCACTACAATATCATTACCATTTGAAAATTCTACGATAAAACCGCTTAATAAAGATATTGCAATTAAACACAAAACCAACAATAGCTGGCAACCCTATCGTGGCTTTTCAACCAAATTTGGCCTGAATAATGTTTATGACAGGTTTCATTAATTGCATGAAATTCGTATTGATTCCATGACTGCACTGGAAGTTATAGTGCAAAAAATTTTATTTTCCTGAGCGAATTTTCAAAACAAAAGACACAAAAATTACCATAGCTGGTAGCACCAATCAAATTTTTCAACCAAATTTCCATCAAACAGAGATTAGAGTTAGGTTTAGCTACTGTGCCAATTTCATGAAAATCTGGTAACTTATACACATTTCATAGGGCAAAAAGCAGTTTTTTTTCTTTGTAATTTTTCAAGATGGCACCACTGGCACAGAATTGCCCACAATTCAAAATCGCTTCTATCAGACCTGGTCCTACTTAAGTCCAATGCATTCTGTAAATTTCAATGGTATCTGATTATTGGTTCGTGAGTTTCCGTGAACAGAAGTTTTTGATGCTAAAAATATAGGTTAACTGGGAGAGGGTTACCGTTCTTGTCCGACATGAAATTTCCAAAGTTTTATTTTGAACGTGTAGATAAAACATAAGATTTGTATACAGATTGGTTTTATTGTAGGAAACGGACATTTTTTTGAATATTCGACGGTTTGAATGTTTTCACTTCCAAATTTTTTTTTTTCAAAATGAAGACACCAAAATTAACATAGCTGGCAACTCCAACCGAATTTTTCAACCAAATTTCTACCAAACGTGGCTTAAAGTAAGGTCCAGCAGTTGTGTGAGTTTCGTCAAAATCGAACGATTCAATCAGAATTTATAGGGCTAAAAACAGTTATCTTTTTTAGTGGTTTTTCAAGATGGCACCACTGGCACAGAATCGCCCGCATTTCAAAATCACTTCTATCAGACCTGGTCTTATTTAAGACCAATACATTCTGTAAATTTCAATTAATTCTGCTCATCGGATCGTGAGTTTCCGTGAACAGAAGTTTTTGATGCTTAAAATATAGGTAAATTGGGCAAGGGTTACCAGGCGTGCCCGTTATACCATATCTTTTTTTTTTTTTGGTTATGTAAACAAAGCACAAGATTTACATATGAGTGGCTTTTTTTTGAAGAAACGGCATTTTTTCAAGAGAGACGATGATTTGGAGGTTTTCACTTTCAGTGCCCGCCCTAGCTACAGAGTTGCCAGCACGCTCATAAAAAGCTACACAAATCTACAACTAGATAATACCAATATGTTCTGTAAATTTCGTAATGATTGAATTACTCTGTCAAAAGTTATCGCAATTTAAAAATTTTCAAATTTTCCCGTCCTCTTTTTAGGCACCCAGCGCACACATAGGGTTAAAAAATTCCAAAGCATTATCTGATTCATATGTAAAACACGTTTGAAATTTATTTCGTTAACTTTATTTTTGCGAAAATTATTTGTGCACGAAATAATAGGTATATTAAAAATATCACTTAAATGGCCGCCGGCGCCAAAAGGTTAACAATAACTGACATTTAAAGAGACGTGGACCTATTCTGCATATACACCAATGTATCCTGAAAGTTTCAGCTCAATCGGATGGCGCGTTCCCGAGATTATCTCACTGAAATTTTTTGATGATATATATATATATATATATATAAAGAAATATGAATTTTTGGCCGAATCGATTTTAATACTAATGTTCTTCGAACATTAGTAAAAAAATAGATTTTTCGAAAAAAATTTCAAACAACCGAAATTTTTTTTCCATGTTTTTAAAATATTCTGGTAGATTACCACGTAAGAAACATTCCTCTTTAAAACGCGGTGTGGCTTTTTTGTTTCAGATTCTTCATTCCTGAGATTATCTGTCCGCAGTATGACGAAAAATTTTTCCAGACATCAACTTTGGCGCCCTCTATAAATAAGTAGAAAAATGAAAAAAATCTCCAAGATGTGCATTTTATGCATGCAAATTTTAAAATTTATGCACAACAAAGGAGCTGGAAAGAAAAATAATGAAAATTAGGCTGTTTTTTTAGCATTCTAATCGGTACTACTCCCTTAAGTATAGTGCGGTTGAACATAAATATGCGAACTTTTACGGCTAAACAATGCATTTTTTCCCAAATTCAGTGTCACAAATTTATTGGAATATTAACCAAGAAAATTTTTCTCAGTGTAAGTTGTACTTAAGAAGACTTACTCAGAATTTGTTTAACATTTAATGATATATAAAAACATCTTCATATAAGCCATGCAATAAGCTATAATTTATTCGAGAGTGCACACATCTATTAGCTCCTATATAAATGTAAACACATTAACGACTATTTATGTCTGATATTTGACAACAACTAAGAAGAACTGGTAATTTGAAATCACATTATGAAAAGTATGTCTTCGAGGTCTCATCTGATAGAAACAATAGCTCATCCTCCATACCGTCACCGCTTAATGTCATAGTCGCGATCATTAAACTATTGATGTCTCTTTAATTCATTTGCTAATTGAATCCATTATGTATTTACGCATAACTACTTCAATCTAAAGAAATCAATCTAAAAAATCCAATGAATTTAACTATAAAATTTGGCATTTTAACAACCGAGCTATTAAACATATACACGCAACGCAGACAGACCTTAGTCTGACTTACTTAATTTTTTACTGGCGCAAATATAGTTTGTATTTAATTGCATCAGTTTATGTCTGTCATTAATTTAATAGCGAAAACGAAACTACATCGTATTATTAGCTTGGCACTAGTGTTGAATGCCACGAGATATATTTAATCGAAGAGCTCTGGGGACAACTGCGTTGAAAATTGCTGCAGTGACTGGAAGGTTCAGCCTCAAGAGAAATTGTGCCAAAAGTTTGAAAATATTTTAAATATTCTGGTTGAAACATTCATAGTAAATGGAAACTTGGCGTAATACAGGATATGAAAAAGAGGATGTTGAGGTAATCTCGGCGATATTTCGACGAAAACACGGAGGGTGCTTTTTCGGTAAAAATATGCTATTACAATGGAAAATTTCGAACAGCACATGGAACATTTGACGTGAAGCGGACAACAAAAAAAATTCTAGCGCATCAGAACCGATAGAAAACTAATTTTTATAGAAATTGTCTTTGAGTGACAACAAAATGTGGAAAGACGTTATACACTTTTTTGCAGAATCATATCAACCATTCCTTATCCAAAGCAACAAAACTCAACTATAACACAAATGATGAAAATGTTCAGTGCTCGCAACACTTTCCCAACGAAAAAGCAATAAATTTGCCATAATAAGCTCATACTTAAATCAACTTATCCTTTGAATTTCGATCTCATCAGAGGATTTCATCGAAAGTTTCAGCGGTTAAACGTTGTTTGAGGCTGCCATCCGAAAAACTTTCAAAACTCGAAAAATTTAAAAATTGGTTTCTTACTTTTATTGCAAATGCTTTGCATATGAGTATGTAATTTGAAGCATGTGTTGGTGCAATATTTACGAAAATGGCTAATGCAGGTTACCCTCTGTTAGCAGCAAAGCAAAATATATACCAAATCTGCTTCACGTTAAGTTAAACCCAACCAGTAAATTTCGTTTCGATTGAATCACTGCGCTGGAAGTTATACGGGTGAAAAGAATTTTAGGATTACCACCCTCAAACCTTCTCAAATTTTTAAAGCGTTAATATTTGTTATTAATTTTCATTTTAGGATCATTCCTATTTGCAAATCAAATGACATAATCGCTTAGTTAAGAAATTCAAAAAAATTACAAAAATTGTCCAAGATTTTTGTACGAAATTCCTACGACATGTGGTTCACATTAAGGTCCATGTACTGCATGAAATTCGTTTTGTTTTGATGACTGGACCGGAAGTTATAGGGAAACAAATTTATTTTGCTGAGCAAATTTGCAAGATTTAGGAGACAAAAATCACCAACTCTATTCTAATTTTTCTGCCAAATTTTCACCAAATGTTTTCTAAAGTAAGATCCAAATATTCTATGAATTTCGCTTAAATGTGATGGCTGAATCGGAAGTTGTAGGCCAAAAAGCTGTTTTTTTTTCTCAGTAATTTTTCAAGATGGTACCTCTGCCACAGGGTTGCCCACATTTCAAAATCACTTCTATCAAACCTGGTCCTAGTTAATACCCATATGTCCTGTAAATTTCATTATGATCGGATAATCCGGTCGTCAGTTCTTGTGAACAGAACTTTCGAGTGCTGAAAATAGAGGTAATTTGGTGATGGGTTGCCGTTCTTGTGCAAATCGGAATTTTAAAAATTTCAATTTAACATGATGGACAAAGGTTAAAATTTATCAATTATATGAATTTTTGTCAAAACTCAAAAATTTTTCAGGAGGGTCAATGATTTGAAGGATTTTTTTTTCAGGAGCCTGCCTTAGCTACAGGGTTACCTGCACTTGAAAATCCATGTGTGCTAAATCTTAGTCAACATATATACTGTTACCCTCCCGGCCTAGGGATGATGTCCGGCTGAGGCTCCTTTTGGGTCCCGGTTGAACTCGTCGAAGACGGGTCGTGGGCGCCATTTGCTCACCCTAAATTTGAGCCTCTAGAGCCGCGAGCAAGACTCGGCTCGCCGTATATCACCTAAAGTCGTGCCCTCAACTAAACCCTTGATCTCGGGGTCAATTTTGATTTCCCGAGATTCCCTTTGCCACGTCTCACCACGACGTATCCCCACTCGAACTCCACTTCCCGCGAAAAACCCAATGTACCTCGGGGCCCTTCACATTCAATTACCTCTGGCCGAGCTTTGACACAACTATTTTTCCAAGATCTCCGCCAAAACCCACTCAGTCCGCCTAAAGAAAGAACGCCTTCGACTCACCAACACGAACTCCAAATTAACGTAATTTAATTTATTTTATAAATCCAAGTCCTATCTCGAACCAAATCTCCTACTCTATGATCATGCACGATATGCCTTAAATCACTAATACCGACACGCCAGTACGACCACGATCTACTACAATTCTTAATTTATCTTTATCATTCAACGTCGTTTCTCCCACTGGCGAATTTTTTACGTCTAATTTTCCAAACGCCGAGATTTATGTAATGCCACCACTCAGTTCTCACAAAATTCGCACAAATTCGATAAAATATTCACGGTTCATTTATATATCATGAGAAAAATTAAATAATAATGTAGATTATTCACTACCCTTACAAATAAAAAAAAAACAAAATAAGCCAGCTCTGCTTCCACTTCCAGTTGTAGGCTCAGAATTGTGTTATTCACTCACCGACCTACAGGGAAATTCGTATACAGTCGCCAGTCACTTCATCATGGCCTGGGCCTCGAACCCCGACCTGCCTAACTCGAAGTGGGTGCGCTACCGTAGTGCTACAGAGCTTCTGATAATCGTCGATCACGTTCGTCGGTCCCCCATCAAGAATGGGATCCAGAACCGGCACTGCTTAGCCCGCTTCACTTTGTCCACTGGTTTTTGTTGCATAAAACTCCTCCGATCAACCTTGTCCACTGGTTTTTGTTCTAAAATTCCTCCGATTAGTTTTGTTCACATTACTCGCCAGTCACAGTAAGAATATTTGATTTCCTCATCAATTTTTCCGCAATATGTACCTGGTTTTTGTTATAAAATTACTCCGTAACAGTACGCTCTGCAATTTTCACGATGATCCAATGTTTTTGTCAGAAGTAATGACAAATCAAAATTTGAAAAAAGTCCTTGCCTACTTTTAGGTACTCTGCACCCACACACGGCTCAAAATTTCTAATTTTTTATCATAAACAAGCTTAGAACATAATAAGATTTCATTCCCAAACATTTTTTTACCAAAAATTCACACTGCTTCGAAATATAGGAGTACCTGAAAATTGACTAAAACGCTCGCCGCCGCCAAAAGAATTAGAATTAGGACCTACCTACTATATACATCTACGTCCTCCGAAAATTTCAGCCCAATCGGATCGGCCACTCCAGAGATTATCTCCCTTAATTATTTAGCTGATATATATATATATATATATATATATATATATATATATATATATATATATATATATATATATATATATATATATATATATATATATATATATATATATATATATATATATATATATATATATATATATATATATATATATATATATATATATATATTATATTTACTTCGAAAATTAGTAAAAAGTTCTGGGTTATGGATTCCGTTCTTATTGTGCATAATAGTACTTCTAGAGGATATGGACGTGGACTTACAACTTTTTTCTATGAGGTTTAGTTCCCGTTTTTTTTCGAAACCGATTTTTAGATAAAAAAAAAACAAATTTAAAAATGTTTAACTAACTGATTAGTATAGAAAAATAACTGCTTTTTAATTTTAAAATAAGATTTGCAACAAAATTCCTGTGTGAAACAGGAAGTAATCATTTTTTTGGTGGTGAATACAAAAAAAAAATAGGTGAATTTCAATGCATACAAATCTTAGGAAGCGTGGTACCGGGAGCATGATTACGACAGCTAGTGAGTATGAAAATAAAATAATTGTATTAAAACTATTGCTATATTGCTTACATAAAGAAGCTAAAATATTCAAAATTACTAATGCTAATTTACTTAATGAAAAAAAAAAACTACTTTTTTTTGTGGAAAAATCAAATTATTTCACGATTTTTACAATTTTACCCTCGTTACTTTAACTAGTTTTTTTATAAGAAGGCCTTCAGTGACTGGAATAAAACAGTGGGATCTCTTAGACCCTGGAATAGTAATAAAGGAATGAAACCGTGGTGCTAAAAATGTTCTCTGACTTTCAAGTTCCTCTGACGAGCAGTAGTAAGTGGCTGTTAGTGTTGATGACGATTCTGCCCAATTATTTAAACGTAAAGGTGTGGTAATAGCTCTACTAAGCTAGCTCTCTAACTATAGCTCTACTAGGAGGTAACTGTAAGCTTACACGTGTTGCCAGTCGTTTCAAATCGCCAACGAGACCATCACATGGGTATTTTCTATGCGAAATCGCGTGAAAATGAAGTTAATAATCTGTCTTGAAATCAGTTTTGTGACAAAATAGATTTGCAAAATTAAATCTATTCTTAAAAAGTTATGGGGCGTCATTTGTAATAAATATAATTTAAGACACAGTTATTGCTTTTTCAGGGGGCTCGGTAGCTCTGCTTGCTAAGGCGTCAGGCCGAAAAGTGGCCTGCTACGGGGCCTGCGAGTTCGAATCCCGCCAGTGCCATGGCTGTAAGTGTGAATGCGTGTGATTGGCTATGAGGGTGGCAAGGGAGGGTGGTGGCCTAATGCTGGCCGCGTTCCCGGCAGACCTCTCCTTTAACCTTACCTAACCTATTGCTTTTTCATGACATATGTTTGTGAAGCATTTTTTGGATTATTCCATGCATTCATCAATGCATCCTGAAAATTTCAGCTCGATCGGACTACGAAGCAATGAAAAAATCGAAAAACGCTCGAAGAACCGAGTCGGTAGATCATTTCTCTCGTCTACCGATTCGGTTCCGAAACCGAGAGGCGGTCCGCACCGCGGTGTGTGTCATAACAATGCTAAATGAATGCACGGCTAAACCGATTCGGTTTTCCTGTCGGGAAACGCTTCGCTGGAACCGCCGTGTTTGTCATTGGCCTTATCAGCGTGTTCGCGTCGTCGCGTTGTTTAAGACGCTTTTTTGTTTGTGTTGTCAAGTGGTATATTGAAGTCAAACCCACCATAAACGTGTGTTGTCGAAACCGATGGCTGATACGAATTGTTGTAAGCCAACCTAATCCTCGTAAAACAGGATATCGTGCTACAAAAAATATATACCGATATCTTTTTAATAAAAAAAATCGACTGAAAATTGCAATACTTGACATTTTATATGTCAGAAACCAGCAAAATGTCCGCTTTTCTCCATCGTCAACATTTTCGCTCCAAGAAAATGACCAAATAATCTTCACGATTAAGTCAATACCAGTCTTCACAATAAAAAAGCAGTTGGAAACTAAGTGATCAGGTAGGAAGACAGCTCCGTCGAAAATCATTCGTAAACTAAAACAGGATTGTTACAAGGGATATAGATTGATGCAACCACTAAAGTTTTGGATGAGACTAAAGAGATCCGAACAAGAACACCTTCAACGAAGGAAGGAACGAAGGGATCGATAGCCTTAGGACTTCCATCGATAGCCTTAGAACGTCGCCGATATCAGATTTGCTGCAGGCAAAGCGGTCGCCGTCTTTAAGGAAGATATGCAAAGGAAGCAGTTTATTGTTATAGACATTTTCAAGTTTTTGCTCAGCAAACAATGTCATCAGAGACTAAGGTAGAGTTGAACCGCATGTCTTCTGTTTTGGTCCTCAGACCGCGGAGGTTTTGGTAGTAGGTTTACAAACCAATTTTGATGTTAGAGAAATCTTTGGTTTTATGGGACGAGCATGTTTACGAGGTTTCCTAGTAAATTCCACGAACAGAGAGGCTGAAGGCCAGAAATCGCTATTGAAATGTAGGAAATAAGCTTTGAACATGATTTTCCCCAATCTTCTGTATAGTCTAGATTCGCATATGAAATTCTTAGGGCAACACTTTATCTTCCTACTCCTATTGATATTTTATTTTAATTTTCTGAAATACCACCTATCTCTAAATATTACTCCATTTGTCAAAGACATTCACACTGATGACTCCATAAGAAAAATTAACGGTTTTTTTACTAATGTTCGAAGAACATTAGTTTTAAAATCGATTTGGCAAAAAATTCATATTTCCACATATATATATATATATATATATATATATATATATATATATATATATATACATATATATATATATATATATATATATATATATATATATATATATATATATATATATATATATATATATATATATATATATATAATCAAAAAAATTCAGTGACTATTTCTCGGGAACGCGCCATCCGATTTAGCTGAAACTTTCAGGATACATTGGTGTATATGCAGAATAGGTCCAAATGTTAATTATCTTCAACCCTTTGGCGCCGGCGGCCATTTTAGTGATATTTTTAATATACCTATTATTCCGTCCACAAATAATTTTTGCAAAAACTAAGGTAGCGGAATAAATTTCGAACGTGTTTTAAATATGAATCGGATAATGTTTTGGAATTTTTTTATCCCATGTGTGCGCTAAGTGCCTAAAAAGAAAACGAGAAAATTTGAAAAGTTTTAAATTGCAATAACTTTTGGCAGTGCTATTAGATCATTATGAAACTTTCAGGACGTATTGCTATTAGTGAGTTGTAAATTTGTGTAGTTCTTAATGAGTATGTTGGCAACCCTGTAGTTAAGGCAGGCGCTGAAAGTGAAAACCTTCAAATCATTGACCCTCCTGAAAAAATGTTGCTTCTTGGAGAAAAAGCCACTCATATATAAATCTTATGCTTTGTCTACATAACCAAAGCAAAAAATTTGAAATTTTACAATGGGCATGCCTGGTAACCATATCCCAATTTACCTCTATTTTTAGCATCAAAAACTTCTGTTCACGGAAACTCACGACCCGATCATCAGAACTAGTTGAAATTTACAGAATATATTGGTCTTAAGTAGGACCAGGTTTGATAGAAGTGATTTTGAAATGTGGGCAATTTTGTGCCAGTGGTGCCATTTTGAAAAATCACTAAGAAAAATAACTGGTTTTGGCCCTATAAATGCTGATTCAGTCATTCGATTGTGACGAAATTCACACAGTAGCTGAACTTTACTTTACACCACGTTTGGTAGAAACTTGGTTGAAAAATTCGGCTTGTGCTGCCAGCTATGGTAAATTTGGTGTCTTTAATTTTGAAAATTCCTGAGGAAAATAAAGCTCTTTGCCCTATAGCTTCCAGTACAGTCATGGAATCAAAACGAAATTCAAATAGAAAATTAAACTTATTATAGGCAATATTCAGTAGGAATTTAATTTCAAAACAATGATAGGGTTGCCAGCTATGGTTGTTTTTGTATTTTTTGGCATTCCTTTAGCAAGCGATTTTAGCATAGAAAATCTTAGTGATCTTAGAGTGAAAATAAACACCAAATATTAAGACCTGGAAAATTTGAAAACTCTTGCGAATGGTAACCCTAAATTAATTTGCATCCCAATAACTTCCAATGCAGTCATCGGATCAACACAAAATTCGCAGAGCAGGTTGACTTTAATGTGAGACAGATGCTACATATTTTTTGTTTCGGTGCTATCAAAGGGCTCCCCGCACTACGGCTTTTTGTTATTTTCGCACCAATAAATGCTTGCATTAAGTATTTTCACCGCAAACATTTGCAATGAAAATAAGTAAACCATGTTTAAGTTTTCTAAGATCTGCACATTTTTCGGATGGCATCCCCAAACACCTTTCGTTCGCTGTAATTTTCGATGAAGTCATCGAAATTAAATTGGCTTAGGGTCTATTATTACTAGGGGTATATTAGCTTAAGTAGGAAAAGCTACTAGTGGTAGAATACACTTTCAAAACGTGCACAAATCCTCTACTGTTCTTCGAACATTAGTTTTTCTAGCGGTTCTGATGCGCTAGGGGGGTTTTTTTTTAAAAATATTTATCGTTACATGTGTAGTCGATATTACAAGAAATTCCGAAATTAAATTTAAAAAAAAAAGTTCTTAGTAGAATTCTTTGTGTTTTTTATGAAAATATTTGATAAACGTAGTTGAAATACTGTAAAGGATTGATTCAACGTGGCTCCACATTCAACAGTAATATTTTAAAACATAACGATTATTTTCCATGGTTTGCCTAAGCAGATACGTCGGCTTCATATTAGAATCAGTTGGAATGCATATTATGTCACGTCCAGAAACGTCCTAACTAAATTTGCCCGAATTGATAAATTTACACAATTAGAGCACTTAAATTTGAAAGCAGGGCCACATTCATATTATGCCACTATCAAATTTTGAGGCGAGTAGCTTCACTATTCACCTTTTAGTTACAACGCTAATCGCCACGTCCAATTGAACATAAAACGCATTTATATGATGTAGTCTTTTAATTGAATGAATCGCGTGACTCTGCTCCGATATGCACATACTCCCGTCATCAGATATAAATCGAAATCAAGTTCAAACACGAGATCCCATGAAAGCAATCAAATATTTCGTAATGAAATCAAGTTGACGTTTGAAACATTTAATCGACCGGTACAAAATTATTATGTAAATGAAAGCTTTGGTGTGTGAATTTCGTAGGAAATTAGCAAATAACTACATGATTATATCGGATAAATAATCATGAAGAATGGTAGGGGATTGGTTTTAGGGTGTATTAAATTTGGGGAGCATTTAGTTCAACTTTGTACAGTATCTTGTTAAAGTGTTATCTAAGATCAAGCTTTTGTACAAAAGTAAGCACATATTTGTTTTCCTGCTTGGTATTACCCTTCCAAACACAATTTGTTGTAAATATTGGTTATAAAACACTATGAGCTGAGTTTTTTTTCATATTATACTACATATGTATGAAACTATGCATAGATATTTTACGATTTAATTAATTTTTCCTCTTCCAGTTAGGAGGCTTTTACTTCGATAAATGTGACGAAGAAGTCGCTACAGCATTCTCGATCTATTGCGGTATTGCAATTATGCATGCACTTGGACATAAGCGCGTTCAAAAAGCCGAAGCACGTCATAAATTGTCACAGGAACTACTCATCTATCATATGAAAGTGCCGGAAGAGGATGTTCATAGTTTATTGCATACACTCGATCAGCCGGCGCCAATTGTCGAAGATTTTGCATCGTTTACATTTTGCCCGCGTGATATCGATCGATCGATATTGGTGAATTTAGCGATGAAAATGTTTGTCGATTTGGACTTTGTACGACGATTTAAAATGCGTCGCGATAAATTGGCAAGGTTCCTATTAGTTGTGCAGAAAGGATATCGAGATACGATTCCATATCATAATTGGTTGCATGCATTCTCGGCAGCACATTTTGCGTATTGTTTGCTGAAGAGTTTGAGATTAATCGAGCGAGGACTGTTAAGGTAAGTTATAATTGGATATTATATGTTTTTCTATTCCCCACAGCTCTTTAAATTTGCATATTCTTCTGTCCAAGATTAAATAAAATGTCCGAATATAATTTCAGTTCATAAATTTTTATCTTATTCAAATACTCATGAGCTTGAACTCCCTCGGACCGACTATGAAAACCCTTACCAGCAAAATCAATTTACAAACCGTATTATTAACATAATTTGTTCGCATTGGGTAAAATCCTTTTTTCTGCACTGGCCTTGTAGCTGTACATAAGATAAATTAATCCTGACGGAAAAGTGGCGACAATGACTGACGGACTGGCTGGCTGGTTGACTGGGTTTTATAACAAGTCCAAGCATTTTCCATCATACTTCTGTGATAAGGGTAACATGATGGCACTTGAGGCCCTCTTCACTTTTCACCATGACATCATCGGCCAGTCGTGAACTAAATCGAAGGAATGGTCCTTACAGTAGTCGATGGTGGTGGTGGTGACGTTATTGAAAATACAAAATAGAATATAATTCCATTGGCCATAAGTAAACATAGGGAGCAGCAGTCTATTAGATTCCCAGCATCTATCTTGCAAGGCATAGTATTTATGGTGGTAGAGTAAAAAAATGTTAGATATTATGGCGACATGTGGAATTAGCGATTCGTGACTGAGCTAAATAAGTTTGCTTCTTTCTAGTGAATAAGAAAAGTTTCATTCAAGCATCGATAAAAAAATCAAAAATAAAAGAAAATTTTAGATATCCGAAAACCCCTACTTTCTGTATAATATTCTATTTTCGAATTCTTCATAAGGACATCAGCGACCTTTACAGCCAGCAAAGGGTTGATGGTTATATAATGATACCTTCCGTTTCAACATGTCATATCATTGCACCCAATAGGAACTGAACTGGCTTATCATTATGTGAATGAAATCAATATTTTATATTTTGAAATCAATTTGTATTTATCAATGCTTGTCGTTTTCATCCTGAGTTGAATAAAAGTATTGGGCCTTTTTACACTTGTATTCTTGATGCACTCCTGAAACTGGTTTTACACAATCAACATTTCCACACTTGGTGTGCATCAGCAACGGAAGCGTTCATATACCGATTATGCATATGAATGTGTGCGTGTTGTTGTTTTCTCATTTCGACTTGAGTGTTTCATGAAAAATTCCTGACCCGTGAACTATGTTTATAGTTTTTAGTGATTTGCATCAGTTTCAATCAGTTTCAAAAGTGATGAAAAATTCTCTCCAAGTGCCTCACTTTTTGGAGAGATTTCTCCTCGATTCTTCTGCCTCTTGCCCAGAAAACCGGTTATAGGACTGCATCAAGAATACAAGTCTAAAAAGGCCCATTGACAGATGACTGCACTAGGAAAACGAATGACAGTCGAAATTTTGGTGAAATTCGGTAACTTCTTTTGTGACTTAAAGGACGATAATCCACCATATTTTTGTAAAAATAATTATTGTTTTTTTTTGAACGGTAATCAATTCTTAGTGGCTATTCGTGTTTTGTTTTTGTTGTTTTTGTTTGCTTTAAGATATTCTTACAAAATACGTACAATCTTCAATTTATTTATTTACTCTTTTAATGCATTTTCAATTCTACAGGCAAACTGCCCAATTACAGATATGATACAAAAAAAAACAAATACGTGAAAAATAAAAATAAAAATGAAAAATAACATTAATTAGGAAACATTTCCGCTTTTCTCATTGTCAAAATTTTCGCTCCAAAAAATTACCTAATAATCTTCACGATTAAGTCAATACCAACCAGTCTTAACAATAGAGAAGCAGTTGGAAACTGAGTGATCAAGTAGGAAGACAGCTCCGTCGAAAATGGTTCGTAAACTAAAACAGGATTACGAACAGGTTTACGAAAATCGTTCGTAAACTAAAACGATATAGATAAACGCAACAACTAAAGTTTTGGATGAGACTAAGGAGATTCGAACAAAAACACCTTCGACGAGGGAGTGAACGAAGGGAAAGCCTTCCATCGATAGCCTTAGTACGTCACCGACATCATATTTGCTGCAGGCATAGCAGTCACCGTCTTTAAGGAGGATATGCAAAAGGAAGCAGTTTATTGTTATAGACATTTTCAAGTTTTTGCTCAGCAAACAATGTCATTAGAGACTAAGGTAGAGTTGAAAATTTTAATACGAACTTGATTTTTGGAGATGGCAATAGAAGGACGAGGACCAAATTGAAGACTATTGTGAAAAATGTATCAGTACGAGCAAGAAGTACTTCAAACACAATGGATGACCTGTGGCTCGTTTTTCTAGCTTGAGTGGAGAAAAATCTCTATCCGATAACGTCATGCAAATTTATTTTAGCAGTTTCTGCACAGTGTAGTAGTGAATTATGTATTGAAATGTGTATGTAGGGATAGAACGCGAAAATCTCAAACAAAAATTGCATGATATAAATTTCAAAATTGTGTGTTCTAATATTTCTAATGGAGAGTGACGTAAAAATGACGTCAAATAGAGAAGTGTAGGGGATAAAAAGTACAGCAAGAAAGTGCTTAGACTGAATTAGTTGAACTTGACTTCTCCCACATGTGTCTCCCTATTGCCATTGCTAAGCATACGTTTCAAAGAGTAATTCTCTGAGCTTTGAGATTATAATAGGGAATTGAAACTAGTGTTTCCTGTTTTCCGATGTCATTCACCCACATTTTCTCTATTCGTAAGTTACAGGAACGAACCACTGATTAGCCTTACGTGTTGCCGCTTAATTACTAAAAATGTTACAGAGAAAGATAAGTAACTACGACGGATTTTGAGGAGGAAACACTAGTTTCAATTCCCTATTATAATCTCAAAGCTCAGAGAATTACTCTTTGAAACGTATGCTTAGCAACGGCAATAGGGAGACACATGTGGGAGAAGCCGAGCTCAATTATTTCAGTCTAAGCACTTCCTTGCTACACTTTATTTCCTGGAGCCCTTATCTTATACCCAGTCATCGTTAAAGCTACAATGTGACAATTAATTAATGGAGCGCTGATGCTATGGCCAGCCGCCGGCTCTTTAGACACCACAAGACGAACAAATAAAACAATGAGTATACGGTGGGATTCAAACCCACGGGCTGTAGAGTGCGACTTCAGCCTGACGACTAGAGCCACTGACCTCTCATCCAAGTAAACTCTGCACTGCTCGAAGAGAGATATATTTAACAGAGAAAAACGCCCACTGTGAAATAGATACGGAAGACAATATTTATAAAGTAATGCCGAATTTACACTCTCCCAAATGGTGCCAAGCCGAGAGTGTAAATGGTCACCCCGTCTATTCTCGCCTGTTTTTGACATACCAAGCACGAGATTGTGAATGGCTTCCCCGTCGACTCTCGCCTGTTTTATGAGGGTTACTGAGAGTTTATGAAGACTTCGTCTAAGTTCGTGGATGCTCGAAATTTTGTCGGTTTTACGTATCAAATCGATAGGATTTGAAAAGTGATCTGGAGCTGGGTCCGATCATATTTTTAAACCGATTCGATTTGCCGGCGAAATCATGGACAAGATGCATCATATCGCATAAGATGCATCATACCGGACAAAATGCATGAGTGCGGATGAGGACGATGTGCACTGTTCGAATATTTTTGATACAAATTTCTGAACAGAGAAAATGCTACCTAGTACCTACCTACACCACATGCGCACTTAAAGTCAACACCTTTTAAATCTTCCCAATGTTGACAGGAATAGTTTTATGGCGTACCGAAATAAAAAAAGGGTATATCGCTTAAATAAACAGTTTTAGTGAAAACTTTGATTACTCGTCAAATTTTCTGGGAAGTTATTTCCCAAGTTGTTCGACGAAACGTTCGGGGAGAGTGTAAATTCGACATAAGATGCGAGCAAACCTCCAATGAACTGATTCAACAGCATCTAAAAGGTATTTCAAGCAAGGACACCATACTTTATTAAAATATTAAAGTAAACCATTGACTTGTCTAATAAACAGTAACAATATGTAGAAATACTAGAGGAATTGTGGCAGGAGCGAATGACAAAACCAGCAATACAAGAATGGACATGAATATCGAATTTCAGCTTTCGATCAAAGGTTCGCTAAAGGACTTGGGAAAATTAAAATTAAACAATTCAAGTTACACCAACGAGGGAGACCCGGAAGAATTTTAAATCATCTACATAGAGAAGACAAGATAACGTAAAGCACCAGGAAGATTATTGATGGAGAGATAAAATAAAATTGGTTCAAGGATGGATGGTTGTGGCACATCGCAAGAGGAGAAAAAAAGTAAGAATGTTATTCTAAAGAGGGAGACAACACAAGTACGATTCCTTAAAAATGAAGATCCAGGCTCATAGATACAATCATGATTTAGTTTGACTAGAAGTACGAGTAGCTCATAATTAACAGAGTTAAAAGCTTTTGCAACGTCAGTTTAGATGACGTCAACTTAACCGTTGCCGTCAATTGCAGAAACAATTAAACGGCCCACAGAAACGGAGATCTGGTCGTCGACTTGGTTGCAGATATGCGATATCTGCAACCAAATTCATTGTCTGTGGGCTAGTCTCAGATCTAGTTTGTTCGCAAATATCGCAAGTCTCCAACCAAGTCGGCAACCAGATCTCCGTGTCTGTGGGCCGTTTTACATGTGAAAATTCAACTAGGTTCGTACAGATGCAGCTTTTGTTGTTGCGAAAACACACTTGAGGTCATCATAGATTCTATTGAAATGAAGCGTTCAAAATATTTTGAAAGGCGAGATAGAATTGAGGTAGGACAATAGTTCGAAGCAATGGTCTGTTACCCGATTTGTTTATAATGTTTGATAGCTTTCAAGAAGAGACAAATTTATTAACACAGAGTCTGGCATTTAATAATATGGATAAAGAGGCATAGATGAAGACACAAGTTTTTTCACAATGAAAATTGTGAATGTCATTCGGACTTGAGGAGCAATTAGAGTCAAGTGAAGACAATAGCAATTTAACGTCAAGAAGGCGAGTCACGATAGAAAAGAGACAAGGAGAAAAATCAAGAAACAAGAATTAATGGGTCAATGTAAGCTGAAGTGAGAAGTTTTGAAATGTCTAGACGGTTAATAGCAGAACAAGCATTGAATTCTATGGTGACAGGAGGAGTGGACGAAGAAAAGACCAGAAATTTTCAACGTCTCTTCAGTTCAGAGAAGATTCAATAAAAGTGGAATAGTTATGCAAAGCTAATCTTATTTTCTTCTTGGTAGATGAAAGTTAACTAAAAAAAAGTAGAGTTAAAAAATGTCGATTTTTTTATTTTTATTTTATCCTCTCGGTAAACCTAGGAGCATTTGTCAGCGAAATCACCGACAATATCCAGGTTAATATGTAAAATTATTTCAAAAGAAGGTGCATAGCTCCTAAACTGGCATTCTTTCGTTAATTTGACAGTCAAAAATAGGAAGAGTGTGTCATGCAGCTTAAATGCCTTCAAAAAGCAAACAATTAAAAATTACAAAACTATGAAAAATCTTTTATAGAAAAGAAACTAATACTTCAGTTCTTGGTCAAAAATAAAATCCAAAATTCATTTCATTTAGCAAGAAAAAAATTAAATTCATATCAAACTCAGAAAATATGAATTCACTGAATAGGCCTTAACTATAGTTATAATAATTTTCAAATGTTATGAAATTTATATATAATATTTTGTGAGGTAATCAGATTGTTTTAAATCAGCCTTGAGATGGCCAGGCATACTCGTAGAATGTACCAACTGTTGAGCATCCCATTTCTGTTGTGGTGCGCTTTTAAGCTCATTTTTACTCGTGATCTGATGTTTTCTAATTCACTCTATTAGTTTGGACCATAAATGATCAGCTTAGCTTGAATCCGGCAACTGTTTTAACTTGATATGGGCAATTTAATTCAGAGATGTAAAGGGCAGTTCAATTGATTGTTTGTGGGTGTTTTCTTTGTAAAATGATAAATTGCTCTTCAGATTTAATTTTATATACAGGCTATCTAGGCTTCTTATGAACTTGACTAAATGATTTTTATAATGACTTAGCTGAAAGGTAGAGCAGAGCCAAAGAGCTATAATCTACGTCTCGCTAGTGCTTGACAGTATGTGAGAAGGTGCTCTACACTCTCTCCGATTTTTACTAATGTTCGAAGAACAATAGTATTAAACTCGTTTCGCCGAAAATTCATATTTCTTTATATATATATGTATATATATACATATATATATATATATATATATATATATATATATATATATATATATATATATATATATATATATATATATATATATATATATATATATATATATATATATATATATATATATATATATATATATATATATATATATATATATATATATATATATATATATATATATATATATATATATATATATATATATGTATATATCAGCAAAATTATTAAGGGAGATAATCTCTGGAAAGGCCGATCCGATTGAGCTGAAATTTTCGGAGAACGTAGATGTATATAGTAGGTAGGTCCATAACTTTCTCAAATTCAGATATCCTAAACCTTTTGGCGGCGGCGAGCGTTTTAGTGAATTTTGAGGAATTTACAGGATATGTTGGTATTAGCTAGGACCAGGTCTGATAGAAGTGATTTTGAAATGTGGGCAACCCTGTGGCAGTGGAACCATCTTGAAAAACTACTGAGAAAAAAAACAACTTTTTGGCCTATAACTTCCGATTCAGCCATCAGATTTTAACAAAATTTACACAATACTTGGATGTTACTTTATATAACGTTTGGTGAAAATTTGGTTGAAAAATTAGTATAGCGCTGGCAGCTGTGGTGATTTTTGTCTCATAAATCTTGCAAATTTGCTCAGCAAAATAAAGCTTTTTTCCCTATAACTTCCGGTCCAGTGTAGAAATCAAAACGAAGTTCATGCAGTAAATGGACCTTAATCTAAAGTAAATGTTGTAGGAATTTCGTACAAAAATCCTGAAAGGGCTGCCAGCTATGACCATTTTTGTAATATTGTGGAATTTCTTTACTGAGCGATTATGTCATTCGATTTCCAATTGAGAATGATCCTGCAATGAAAATTAACAACAAATATTAACGCTTTAAAAATTTGAAAAGTTTTGAGGGTGGTAAACCTAAAATTCTTTTCACCCGTGTACCTTCCAGCGCACTGATTCAATCGAAACGAAATTTACTGGTTGGGTTTAACTTAACGTGAAGCAGATTTGGTATGTATTTTGCTTTGCTGCTGACACAGGCTAACCAGCAATGTGCCATTTCCGTTAATACTGATGCTTCAAATTACGTTCTCATATGCAAAGCATTTGCAATAAAAATAAGGAATCAATTTTGAAAGTTTTCGAGTTTTGGACATTTTTCGGATGGCAGCCTCAAACAACGTTTAGCCGCTGAAACTTTCGTGAAATCCTGCGATGAGAGCGAAATTCAGAGAATAAGTTGATTTGAGTATGAGCTTGTGATGGTAAACTTATTGCTGCTTCGTTTGGAAAGTGTGACCAGCACTGAACATTTTCATCATTTGTGTTATAGTTGAGTTTTGTTGCTTTGGATAAGGAATGGTTGATATGATTCTACAAAACAGTGTATTACGTCTTTCCACACTTTTTTGTCACTCAAAGACAATTTCTTCGAAAATTAGTTTTCTAGCGGTTCAGGTGCGCTAGAGTTTTTTCACAGTAAGTAAGCAGTATTTTTCTGCAATTTAGAGAGAGGTAACACATGAGTGAAGCAATCAAAATAAGTCAATCACTCGCAACTAACTCGTATGTCGACACACTCTATTCTGAGTGAATTGCCTCACAAGCATTTCTTCACTTGCAGTGATCATGTATTATTTCCTGTGGCCGACACTTTTGTATCCACACATTCGTGATAAACAACTTGTTAGTGAGACAATCAAATTGAGGCAATCAAAATGAGGTAAGCAATTGATACGATTATGAGCTTTTTTGCTTTGGCCGATACTTTTGTGTGAGCACAGGGACGAGCCAATCACTGTACATCAGCAATCATTTGCGTACTTCTGTAAATCCTTTTACTGATTTTCGCTTTTGATTATCTCAGGAATGCGTGGTCTGATAAAGCTGATATTTTTGGAGGTTATAGATGTATATAAGTCGTAGGTTTTTCAATATTCTGGCAAACATATTTTTGATCATTTGATCATCAAAAAAACCTAGAAAACCAGTATGCCATATGATAATTCATAATGTTGTTGACTGCCTAAAATGAAGGGGGTAATATTTTTCGAAATTTCGAATTGTCTTAGCTTCTGACTCAGTTATCAGATTAGTACGAAATTTGCAGAATATGTTGGCTACAGATTGATTACAGATTATTGACAAATACGTGAATGCAAAGGCTCACGCGCTGGTTATGTTGATCCTCAATTTAAGAGACAACCCATTTTCGAACGCGTTTCCGTTCGCTGTATAGTGTAGTCTAGTGAATAGAGGACTAGCTTCTGGTGTGTGGGGTTCCAGGTTCGAACCCAGATCGAAACGAGAGATCGTGCACCGAGCTTTGGATTCATCTAGCTCTGAATAGTTACCTGAGTTAATCAGAGGTAAAGTGAGTCGTGGAACTAATCACTCCACACTCGTGTTCACGTAGATTCTAAGTCTCTGATGCTATCTTCTATTACTGTTTTTTACTTTTGATGCAGCAAACAGCACAGTGGTAAACACATCATCACTTCTTTGACAGAAATTTGACGAAACAATAAAGATAAGGTTTCAATAAGACATCGTTGATGCAGGAACAACTGAAAGCGAAATATATTTGCAAGAACCTATCCAAGAAAAATCAGCTAATTCACTTATCGTGTGCTAAAAGGAACCAAGTATACCCTCGGTTCTTTAAGATAGTTTTGTTGAAAACAGTAAAAGTCGTTGGTACTTTTTTTACCGGCTTGGTTCACAGAAAGTATCAAAAATACTAATGCTAATTATAAGTAGCGCAAAAATAAATTGTGAAGATACGTTTTTTTGGGTTTACTTAATTCGTACAATAAAGTTGTGTTTATGCCTGTCAATCGCTACTTCTAGTATCTTCATTTATTCAATATTTTCTTTTACAGGTTGACTGGCAACCAAAAATTTTGGAAACTGCCACTGGTGCCAAGGTTTCGTCATGCTGCGGAGCATGGGCTTAGATTGTAAAATAAAAGTTTTTAGGTGGTTGTCTACGACTGCCATGGCAGTTGACCTGTTCAATAATAACCTGAAATGTAATCCTGTTCGATACCAACAGAATGTTTCAATCAAAAACTGATTGGCACATTAGATTGACTGACACTGATTGGCTCATTTGAATGAATGATTTGGAGTCTAGAGATGGGACTGCTCCTGCGATCACTGCTACTAATCGCACCGTTCTTTGAAAAGAGCAGTGAACAGTGCGATTGCTGTCTGCTCATGCTGTTCAACTGCTCACTGCTCTTTTGCAGAGCAGAAAGTTTTGTGAAGTGCAGTGAGCAATTTGGTTGTTTTCTGCTCATGCTGTTTTGCAGAACAGAAAATTTTCATTGCTCATCTATTCAGTTTCTTTTCTTTCTACCCTATGCTGTCGGCTTTGCATGTACATAGATGTAATACACTACGGTCGCGCTGATCGCTGGTATCGTGAATTCGGTATGCGTGTTTTATCTAGTAGAGGAAAGTCATTTAGAACCATAGAAAATGAATTGTTTAAATGAGACTGTTGATAAGATAATTATTTGTGTTCTGCGCCTGCAACTGTACATTTTCTTTTGAAATTCTAAGAGATTGCTTTTTTGTTGCTGCAATAAATTTTTTAAGTCCTTTAGCTCAAAAGTCTGAATATTTCATTACTCACATTATACGTAGGATAATGATATATAACATTTTTCGGTTATTAGTTATCGTTCAGAGTTTTTTTGTGAGAACATCGGAAGTGGGTAAGAAAATAGTTGAAAATGGAGCACAAGGTAACTAATATTGTGTGGTCACATTTTGAAAAAGTGGACAGTAAAGTGGCTCGCTGTGATTGTTATAAGCAAACTTTGTCTTACAAAACTTCAATAACCAACTTGAAGTTTCACCTTTCTGTAGTTCGATCCAGGAGAATAATTGGCAATCTTGTTGCTTTCACAAGCACGGGTACATCCATTCAGGCGGAAGTGGTTGAAGTTCCTTCAACCCAAGATTCGGTCGCACAAATTGTGGATCAGGTATTGGTCGCAAGTGCAGTCGAGGTATCGCAGTCAAGTATAAGGATTAGTATGACCCAGCAGAGCATTCAACATTTTACACCGCGAATTCTTTTGACGGAGCAAAAAAGACTGGGTAAACAAATTGCTAATGACTTTATTCATTAAAAATTATCAGCCCTTCTCAATCGTTGTGGAGCTAATTTAATACTTAGCTTTGAATTATCAAATACCGAACTGGAAATACTTGTCGTCCACAATATTGGATTCGATGTTCGATGAATGCCACTTAAAATTGATGGACAGGTTATCTTGTGGGTAACCACTGATTGTTGGACTTCCCAAAAAAAAAAACGAAAACTATATAGGTGTTACAATTCACTATATAGACGATGATTTCAAAATGCGTACTTCTCCCCTTGAGTGCATTAAGTTTGGTGGTTCGCATATATGTATATATATACAGCGATAGCAGACGAGCTACAGAAAACGCTGATGTCATGGAGTTTACTTGACAAAGTAGAAATAACTATCACTGACAGTGCTCCAATCGTTGTCAAAGCGTTGAAATCTGGCATACAAAAGCCCCACTAAATTTGTGTGTACAAACTTCTTTACAGTCAAATGGAAATAATGATGAGCAAGATCTGAGTGATGAAAATACGTTGAGAACTAGAGTTGGGTCGTACTCGGATTTTTACATACTAGGTATTCCGAATACGAGTACAAAAAAATACCTGTTCCAAATACCTGTTCCAAAATACTAGCTAGTATTTTTTGAAGTATGTACATATATACACACAAGTACATGCGATTTGCAGTGATGTAATGAAACGGTATGCAGTGTTGCCACGAAAAAAAATATTTGGGGACCAACATTTTGGAAAAAAAGGACCAAACGGGACCAACCAATTTCGTTTCAAAATGCTGAAAATATAACATTTTTCGATTATATTACACATAAAGTAGATACCCATGTGTGTGCATCTTTGTAGATAAATGGTTTCTTTTTGTTTCAAAGCTCTCTTTCGAGAAAGGAGCAGTCTTATATGTACAATCAGCCATCCGTCAGAAATATTTCTATGCGGCATAAACAAATCAAAATCCACTTTTTGAAACTAAAACAATTCTTTAAGAAAATATAAATCCTTTGACACGCAATTCAATTAAATCCCAAAGAAAGTAACGGAATTTTAGATGCTCTGAGAACTAAAATTTTATTTTTTTACATAAATACTAAAACCCAAATTTAAATAAAATTTCAAAATTTTCTTCGATTGCCATATTTTTAGTTCATTTGCTCATTTGATTAGAAAATTTACTAACTTTTCAAGCACATTATACCCTAAATAGTGAGTTAGTTACTCATTATATGCAATTATTATATGTCATTATATCATATCAAAATACCGAAAATATAAAACTTTTTACTATGTTGACTCAGGAACTAGATACATATATGCATTAATATTTTTTGTATTTCTGAATGTGTATTTCTGAAGTGAATCAAATGATGTAAATCTTTTTAGGCAAACATTTCGTCAAGAAAATATCACTTTTCTGTAATTAATTCAATAAACTGCATAGAACGGAACAGAAAGTTAGATATGTGCACTAAAAATTAATCATGTTTTATATTTTTTTATGCTTTAGTTGTAGATTGGCATGCATACTAACGAATTAAAGTGAAACATACAATCGAGTTTTTGCTTTGAAGAAGCGCACGCTGCGCATGTAGCCCTTCTTTTTGATTTCAAATGAAAAAAAGTTCAATATTATCCATGATTTATTTGTAGATTTGGTAAGAAAAGCAAAGTAAATTGCTGATAGATGCGAACGGGACCAAAACTTGATGGTTTTCCCCAGAAAGGGACCAAAGGACCAAAATTAAAAACTTTGTGTAAAAGGGACCAAAAATGGTCCCAATGGACCAAAGTGGCAACGCTGACGGTATGATATGCCCTCCCCCATCCACCAGAGACAAAGTTCCCAGGCTAGAATGGTGATGCTGCAGTTGACCGTGAAAGGATACGAGCCATTAGACCGTGCAGCTTGTCCGTAACTATCCAATGGTCGGTCACTTATTTTGCAAGTGTTTCTCCAATCTAGGAGCCATCTAAGGGAAAACAAGCAAATTCAATCAATTTAATTTGATTTTCATTTTAATATATGCACAAAACACCTCCTGTTTTCGTTCAAACTACCAGTGTCGAAAAATTTACTATGATAGGACCAACTAATCCTGTTGTCATCTATATGACTTTTCATCGATCGATGCCTGATACCAAACTTTTCCTGGCTAATCTAAAACAGTCGGTTTTCCACTTCTCCTCACTGAAGCATGAATTTGTCGAAAATTTTATTAAGAAATGATAAAACGTCTATTAATGCACCCACTAGGGGGTCAACCTTTTCGGTAAAGCTGGACATGAGTCACAGCCCCGGGAGGGTTGGAGTGCAGTCACGAGGAGAGCTTCAGCACAGCCGGAGAAGCCAACTGGCTAACCAAAAAGGATCTAAACATTTTTAGTGTTACTTTCAGTTTTCCCGGCGGATTTCATTTTACCGTATCTTAGAAACTAGGCCGCTTTTTCCCATATTTGTATGGGAACAAATCAGAAAGATCCTCAAATTTATGCTAGACCAAAAAAATTTTTTTTGGAAAATATGGACGTTTTTGCTTAATTTCCCCTATAAAAAAATTTGTTCGCCCTTAAAATATCACTATTGAACTCCCCGATCACTTTCAATCATCGAAAGCGCTGTAAAGGCAGTTTTTGCCAAACTATGGCCAAAAAACCCCTTACTCCCCTACAAACCAGAAATTTTTGTATCACAGCAATAGGTCTTGGCTCGTTATGTCCCAAACCACACTAACCCAAAATTGGCCGATTTTGTCCGATTTCAGCTACTTTTGCCCTACAAACTTTTTGAATAATTGATTAAAATACTTTCCCAATCTCTCCCATCAAAAATTTTTTCGTCCTTAAAATATCACTAGTATACTTTCCAACCACTTTCAATCATCGAAAGCGCTGTAAAGGCAGTTTTTGCCAAACTATGGCCAAAAAACCCCTTTCTCCCTTACAAAACCTAAATTTTTGTATCACAGCAATAGGTCTTGGCCAGTTATGCCCCAAACCACTCTATCCCAAAATTGGCCGATTTTGCCCGATTTCAGCTACTTTTGCCCGATTTCAGCTACTTTTGCCCTAAAACCTTTTTGAATAATTGAATAAAATACTTTCCCAATTTCTCCTATCAAAAATTTTTTCGTCCTTAAAATATCACTAATATACTTCCCGACCACTTTCAATCATCGAAAGCGCTGTAAAGGCAGTTTTTGCCAAACTATGGCCAAAAAAACCCCTTACTCCACTACAAAACGTAAATTTTTGTAGCACAACAATAGGTCTTGGCCCGTTATGTCCCAAACAACTCTAACTCAAACTTGGCCGATTTTGACCGATTTCAGCTACTTTTACCCTAAAAACCTAAACCTAAAGTCCCAAAATACTCGCAAGCACGAAAATACTCTATACAAAAATATGCGATACGAAAATACTTGCAAGTTCCAAAATACTCGATACGAGTATATACTCGTATAGTTCCAAAATACTTGCAAGTATTTAAAAATACCTGTTCCAAAAATACCTGTTCCAAAAATACTTGCAAGTATTTTATAACGATACGTTATTTTCGTATTCGAATATTTTGGAACGATATGAGTATATACTTGTATCGAGTATTTTCGTACTTGCAAGTATTTTCGTCTCGCGTACGAGATACTCGTGAGTATGAAAGCACTTGCAAATATGAAATACGAGTTTATATTAATATTAGGATTCTATTACGTCACTGTTTGATTGAAATGAATTAAATGGACGAAATTCATTGTGTAAATTCTTGATTACATGTATAGTCCACAAAAATACTCGTACCTAGTATTTTTGAATTTCGTACTAGGTACTGGCTGTTCCAAAAAAATACCTGTTCCATATACCTGTTCCAGTATATACGCCTCATCTCTATTGAGAACTACTTTTAAAAAAATAAGATGAACTGTAAGCATCATAGAGAAGAGTTCAAAAGTACATGAAAGTTGAACCAAAGTCAGCTTATGCTAGGCAATCAACCATTGTCAGCGATAAACGACGCTAAAACTCGCTGATTCAACTTATTTGATAATAGAACGCTTCATTACGTTGAATGAAGCGGTAAAAATTACTTTTGGTAATTTCAAACAAAAAAACAAACTTTCAATTGCTTACCGAGCGAGAATGGTTCATAGCTTTTGAAATTTTCACACTCCTTGTTAGAAGGTTACGAGAGAAATGAGTAGTGAAGGCAGGAAAAACCATCCCTGTATCTGCCAATCTAAAAAAACGTTCTGCAAAAGGAAATTCTTGGAGGAAAAACAAAAAATATACAAACTTTTGCCGAACAATTATTGCAGCAGCTGTAGATACGTTTTAGTGATCTTGAAACCAATGAAAATGTTGCATTGTGCGCTTTCTTAGATTCTAGGCTTAAACAGTATGTGTTTCAAAATAAACATGCTCTCAGCACATTACAACAAGAAATTAACGTTGGATATTCAAAAATATTCGAAATAAAGTAGCAAAGTCGCTCAACAAAGCGAACCACATGCGAGCCAATTCGATGAAATTATATCGAAACGACTGCAACATCATCGGCTAACTTAGCAGTGGAAAAATATACTGGTCGCATTGTGAGCATAAATTGCGATTGCAATCTCAACCTAGAAATCGATGTATCAAGCATAGGCAGAGTACAATAATAATCGAAAGCGATGAGCAGGTAACGAGCAAACACTGGCGATGAGCAATCAAAGGTAGCGAGCAGTTTTTTTCTACACACGTAACTGCGATCGCGATTACGATTGAAATAGCTGCTACTCTAAACTGCTTTTGGCTCAAACTGCTCTCTGCGATCACTGCTCAGTAAGAAGAGCAGTTTAGCACATCTATAATTTGAACTGTGTTGGCACACTAAGTTGGGCCGTTTTTCCATCTCCACTGCAGTTTCCACCCTACCCCGTTTGTATCCTGGGGATGTATCCTGGGTTCTGCATAGAGACTTTATGTTACTTTTGCTAAGGGCCGCTGCTTCTGTTGCTATTTTACTATCGAAGCTGAAGCAGACTTTTGAGTTGAAACCACCCGGATGTAGCCAATGGCTTTCGATCTTCTTTTGGGTGCATGTTTTGATTTGATTGATTTAATTTCCCCTTTTTGTATAGTTTAAGTATGGAGCGAGATCAATGAAGGCATTTTAGCTCTTTTTTTGGCTTGTTCGTGTCCTTGGCACCTAGCAATGTCTATTCTATCCTCTAGTTCAGGATTGATAGCTTCGAGAATTATAAACTCAGATTCTTTTTGTTTTACTTTTCTTTATTATATACATTACCTTAAGTGTGGTCTATAATCTTACTTGGTTGGTGGAAGGGTTTCATCCTCTCATTTTTCCCTGGGTTAGATTTTCCTTGCGACCTGATGCGTTTAATCGAAAGTTACTTTGGTCTTTATTCGATATCGTTATTCTTCTACGTATCCATTACAGGCTCAATGCTCTCCATGATGCTAAGGCGAACGCTTAGGTCTCCTGCTGATTTTTACCTGAAGATATGTTGTAAGCTAATACCCTTTTTTTTCCATTTCCTCTTAAATCTTGAGGCTTAGGAATTCAATGTTCGGGAGAGCCTTTGTATCTGTTGTTAGTGTGGAGCTCATTGTTCCCGAAATACTGTTAATTTCACTTCAAGAATCCGAATCCGCTTGCTCTCTATGGTGAGCAATCGCTCTTTCCATCTTGCTGGCATTGCTTTTCCATTCCTTACTATTTCACAAAATTTTATTTGGCGATCAGCGATGATCTTATTGTGAGTGAACCTTCTATAGCCTTTGTGCTGCTTTCTCAGCAATGTCACCTGTGTTCGAATCCGGGGTAGTTTTGGTCTTTACTTGTAAAATAAAGCCTCTCAAAGCGAAATCCAGTTCTTTGCTTCATTTTTGAAAGAAAGACCCCAGAACGGAGTTTCAATCTCATCTTTTTTCGTCCATCCTCCTTTTTCGCTAGCATTATCTTGTTTTATGTCTATCACAGGCCGTTTCAGACGTCTCTTCAAAAAATTCGTTAGTCATTACATCTTGATTAGCTTGCTAGCTACCCTTCTAATTGAGGCGAGCTATTTATGTCATATATAGACATTTTTTTACTGAAAAGTCTTATAAAAAAATAAAAGTTTTATAAATTCCAGCGATCTTCAAGCATTATCGTTCTTAGTCGCATGTTTTTGCCACGACCTGGACCACCGCGGGACTAACAACTCTTATCAGATGGAATCAAAAAGTACCCTAGCTCGATTGTACAGTAGCGAAGGAAGTGTAAACGAGAGACATCACCTGTCGCAAGCTATTTGCATTCTGAACGATGAAAACAGTAAAATATTAGATTGTCTGTCAACTGATCAATTCAAGGAATGTATAGACTATCTACGAGAATTGATTCTGGCCACAGATCTGGCTAATCATTTCAGGTGAATTTTGCGGATCGTCTTATTATTCGATGTGAAATTTCAATGTGTTGATATATTTTGCAGGATATTTCGGCAATTGAAGAATCTGAATCAAGACAATTTGTCCGATAATACGAATCTACTGATGTCATTGTTAATCACATGCTGTGATTTGTGTGATCAAATCAAACCATGGCATACAACGCATTACGTCGCTGTAAGTACCACTATTTTGAAAATATTAAGTTTAGTCAAATAAATTATACAAATATCGCGTGCACGTACAGTTTAAACTATTATTCATTATCAATTGGATTTTTCTCCAAATACTATTCAACCTATTAACACATAGTTTTTATTTTTCCTCTGCCATCATCGAACAGGAGCTTGTCTACGAAGAGTTCTTCGCTCAAGGCGATCTTGAAAGACAAATGGGCTTAGCACCGAACGAAATGATGGACCGACAAAAAGCTTGCATTCCCGAATTACAAATCGAATTTATTTCAACGGTTGTCCGACCGACATTTGAAATTTTAGCCAATCTATTTCCGGAAACCGAATATTTTCTCGAAATAATCGATACGAATAAAAGAAATTGGGAAACAGCAAATGGAACTCTTTGCGAATATGCGTGAATAAGAAGAGAAGGAGGGTATAAAACCAATAAAAATGTGTAGTAGATAAATGTAATTGCTGATGAATATAAATAAAATGAGAGAAAACATGCTGAAAACATTTGGAAAAATAAAAACCTAACTCAATTGTCGTTGTGTGCACTTTACAACAGATTTAAGCATTAACCATGTCATGTTGATATGATGTCGATGATATCGATGCATCTAGTTATTATTAAGTAAAACTAATTGAAATGTATATAGGTACCTAAGAATTAAATATTTTTTTAAATGTGATTTTTAATGTGTTTATGTTATTTATTTGAAATTGTTAAGCAAATGATTGAATAGAATAATAATGCTAGTAAGCTGAATTCGAAACTTTATGTATAGAGCTTAGTTTTAAAATATTGTAATTTATGAATAAGCTGAGTGAGTTGTAATGTTTGTGTTATTAATTAAATTACTGTACAAGAGACTTGCCTATATAGATAAACAGATAATTGCTAAATTTACAGAGTCTTGATGTCGTTTACTGAATAAAAATTAATAAGAAGTGAAAATATTTGTTTAGAAAAATTATATGGTCACAAAAAATTGAAATTGGGTTCATTTGGTACATCTTGTGAAGTTACATTTCATTATAATTTTGTGGTCAATTATGCTGTTGAGTGCTGTTTGCTTGAAGTCATGATCTTACATGAAAACAAAACGATAGCTGATGTTCAGTTTTCAATACTTGCGATTAAATTATCTTTAAAAATATTGATATATTTGACATGGTCAATAAAAAATAATGTCCTAAAGATGGTAATGAATTTGACTTGGATAGCTCCGTACTTTGTTTTCTCGAAATCCATATGTTACTATCAGGACCAAAAAAAGTAAATTTACTTGTATCTATGAAAGTTATTATAGTCCAATAATCCAGACTTAAGGGGTTAGTCCACTGTTAAACTGCTCAAAATGACCTCTTTTTTGAAACAGCTACCAAAAAAAAAACTATTCAAGATATCGATGTTAAATTTGGCATACATCTTTATTAAAGTTTAAAGTTAACATTTTCATTGGAAAAAATTATTAGAAAACAAAATGGCGACCGCCCCAATGGATCGCCGCAGCACCGCCGACAAAAAAAAACAAATTACGCCTCGTGAATTCCTGGACATAATAAGGATCTGTGAACTAATTACCAAAACTATTTCATTAGTTTTGAGTATAAAGAACTGCACGGGCCTAAAATTAGAACAAAAAAATTTTTTTTGACGGTTTGGGAACATTTTTTTGATTGAAAAAACGCGGAAAACAGGATAACCAATGTTCAAAAGTAAACCAAAATTTTTTTAATCGCTTAAGGGCTCTAAATTTAGGCCCGTGCAGTTCTCTATAATCAAAACTAATGAAATAGTTTTGGTAATTAGTTCCCAGATGCTTATTTTGTCGAGGAATTTACGAGGCGCAATTTGCTTTTTTTTCGGCGGTGCTGCGGCGACCCATTTTTCTAATAATTTTTTCCAATGAAAATGTTAACTTTAAACTTCAATAAAGATTCAGATCAATTTGGTAGCTGTTTAAAAAAAGTTCATTTTGAGCAGTTTAACAGTGGACTAACCCCTTAATTCAGACACTAAAAGATGAATACAATGAGCTTGTAATTGCTGCCATATGTAGTTATTTTGGTTTTGTTTGAAGTTTTAAACTCAAAGTATGTAGTATTATGTAGAGAAGAGCATCAACGTTTATGAACAATTTGGTGATTCTTAGTGAAAGCAGTATTCAAATAGGTAGTGAAACGTCAATAAAAGAGTGAAAAGTGATTTTAAAGTTTAAAACAAACGGAATACCATAGAGTAACACTATAAAACTCTTTTAACCCTCACTCTACCGAACCTTTTTTGTCCCAAATTATAAAAATAACTAATTTGGCTAATTAATTATGGCAAAGGTACGAAAGAAAATATAATAAAAAAAATTTAACAGCCCATGAAAACTGTTAAAAGGGGAAATGTATTGGGACATATTGTCCCAATTCTACTTAGGAGTGGGATAATATGACCCATTGGTACCCAGAACTAAAATGCAAACATTGGAGTGTATAGTCATTTTTATCAAACATAAAAAATCCTCAAGTTATTAGTTACAGAGGTAAAAAATATATATATATAAAATATTATAAAAAGACAGTGTCAAATTATGAACGATATGGAGTAAAGCAATCTTGACACAGCAGTTTGGTACTATCTGAACAAATTAACTTTGTGCTACGTATCGGATCCATCGTCGTCGTCCTGAAATTGGGATTGGTAAATGATATCCAATATTGGTGGCCCACTTGACCTACTTATCTTTCTTGTGACTTTGGCTGTCTGCCGGCCAGTCGAAGTCATGTGCTCAGCGAGACTGACAAGAAATTTTTGAAATTTTACTTTTTTACCACCTCCTGATCAGCATTTACAGCTGCTGCCATAATAAATTTATAAAAAAAAAACTTTTTCCACCACTTTGTTGATTTTTTATCTAAATCATATACTTGGATTTTTGTGATCAGCAAATTCCACCCTTCCCATCGTTTTATTATATGTAGCTATCGCGGTTTTTATTCCATCTTTTTGTTTTCACTTTACAATGTTTGTTTCTGGTTTATGACAATTAGTGATCACCAGCATCTCTTTGGAATCCATCCATCTAGCTGCAAGAATACCATCCAAAGATACTGAAAATTCTTCGTCGCCTTTGTTTTCAAGTTATCCTGAAAATACCGGCATATTCTTCCTGTTTTTCATATAAATTCTAACTGATGCAGAAGGCAACTTTTTTATAAGCATGCAAAAAAAATCGGTCAAATCAAGTAGCATATCATGGCTCTGAAAACTTTCACATAGCTTGAATACAACTCGTTCACCTAATGTGTTTTCTCTGTAAGCATTTGTCATTCTTTACCTGACTTTATATTTAGGTCGTAGATGTAACCATTCATAGAATCGTGCCACTGTGAAACCTTGATTCCCCTCTTCACAGGTTTGAGTGGCATGAATTGCTTGAGAGAAGACCTGCCCTTGAATTTTATCATAAATTCATCAATAGATTTATAGATACCTTCCCTGACTGACCTCTGAAATGTATATTTGAAACAGTACAGCTTTCCAGCATCATCAGGTTTCCCAGGCTGACTGAAATATAACTATGAAATTAAAATGCGAAACTGATTTCTTGCCATGTACTTTTTTATGAGAAGCTTGAGTAGCCTAGTGGGTAGAGCACAGACTTCTTGCGTTTGGGGCCCCTGGTTCGAATCCAGGCTCGGACGAGGGTCCGTTCACCAAGCTTTGAGTTCACCTAGCCAAACCCAATACCAACTGCAAGTATGTTCCTAGACCAACTGTTGTCTCCTATAGTCAAAGCTACAATCAAGTACAGTTCCTTTCTCGAGATCAGATATCTGCTATATCTACTTTCTCGGCTAAGGGATAAGAATATCTATGAAAACGTTCGTTTCTACGTTGCTAACATGCACAAAGCCATTGGCTACGAGGGTGAAACTCAGACTCGTCTGAAAACTATGATGGCGTTTTTTTTCGAAGTGGTGGTTGACGGGTCAATTGAATATTACAAAGGTATTGCAATACTATCAGCATAGTCTAAACTCTTTGAAAAAATTGTCTGTGATAAGCTTATAGCTCTAATACATGTTTTTACTCGTGACTCTCCTCTCAAATGTTTTTTGTGGCATGGAAAAAAGAGCCTTCTACACAGACTTCAGCAAAACCTTCGATCGTGTGGGATATTCTTCAACTTAAATTACAGAAGTTTTGTATTTCGGATCTCCTGTTAGACTCTTATCTTTAAACCGAAACTCAGTGTATTATATATATTTTATCAAAAAAAAAGTGTAATCTGGTGTACAACAAGGTAGCCACTTAGGACCTTTTTTGTTCAAAATTTTCATATCGGACCCTTTTGAAGTTTTATTTGACATTTCTTAACTTTTCTATGCAGACAATTTGAAAATTTACCTCACAATTAAATTGGATCTAATTGTGATACTATTAATTAATAAATTTGGTTAATTTGGATAATAAGCTGTGTTTTAATTGACAAAGTCTTAAGCAAGGCTAATAAGCAGTTGCGATTCATTAAAAGACGTGCGAAGGAATTCAAAAACCTATGGGTCACAAAGTCTTTGTACACAGCTCTGGTTTGCACTTGCCTTGACTACGCGATAGGCTTGAATCAGTCCAAAAACAGTTCTTGTTCTTTTCCTTGAGAAATCTGAATAATCCATTCGAATTTGATAATGTACCATCACACAAATCCAGACTTTATTTTTAAATTTTTCGTGGTGTCATGATAAATAAAATTATGATGTCACGTAAAAAAAATCGTTTGAAGATTCATTGAAGTTTACGAACAAATAAATCTCTCACCAACTCTGTCATCTCAGCCACTTCAGGAAAAAAAACGCTAGCACATCAGAACCGCTAGAAACACTAATGTTCGAAGAACAGTATAGGATTTGTGCAGATTTTGAATGTGTATTCTACCACTAGCTACTTAAGGACACCCTAAGTAATAATAGACCCTAAGCCAATTTAATTTCGATGGTTTCATCGAAAATTAGTAAATTTAACTATTGGTAAGATTTACACCACCTGGACGAAATCTGACCTGAACTATAGTGCGGATTAAGTGAATTTAGTCTCAAGGCGTTTACATCAGCCTGACCTAAAATTTGGTCAGGTCGAATTTAGTCTTCGTTTGCACATACGTGACATTAGTTTAATTTTATGTCATTTAGTTTAATTTTAGTTCATACACTGTAATTATCTTTCCATTTGTCTTTCAAATATGATTATTTTCAACGTGGATCCTAAATTCAACGTACATATAGGTTGGATGTGTTTACAGCGATATAGTCCACGACATATTCTAGGTCAGGCCGCTTGAAATCGTGAACTGACCTATCGCCAGTTTAAGTCACGTGCTGAGTGTTTACAACAGGTGGACTAAATAATTTAGGTGGAATTTGGTGTATAGTCCGCGGACTAAACGTCTGCTGTAAACGCTATCATTGTTTACTTATTTTTAAATGTTTATGTAGCCGAAGCCTAAAATATGTCATATTTATTTGACGTTGAAGTTAGCCTACTCCTGAGAGCATAAACCCTACTCCACAGATATAGCCTATTCTGCGAATTTCATATTGATCTGATGACTGCATTGGATGTTATAGGGATACAAAGAAATTTAGGGTAACCACCCGTAAAAGTTTTCAAATTTTCTAGATCGTAATATTTGTTGTTTATATTCATGAAAATTTTGTGATAAAATCGCTTACCAAAGATATGCCGAAAAAAACAAAACCAGCCATAGCTGCCAGCCCTATCATTGTTTTTCAAACTAGATTTCTGCTGAGTTTTGTCTGCAATAAGTTCACCTTGCCATATGAATTTCGTTATGATTCCATAACTGCACTGGAAGCTATAGGGCAAAGAGCTTTATTTTCCTGAGTGAATTTTCAAAATTGAAGACACTAAATTTACCATAGCTAATAGTTCCAACCGAATTTTTCAACCAAATGTCTATCAAACGTGGTTCAAAGTAAGATTAAGTTATTGTGTGAATTTCGTCAAAATCTGGTGATTGAATCAGAATTTACAGTACCGAAAGCAGCTATTTCTCTCAGTGATTTTTCAAGATGGCCCCACTGGCACAGAATTGCCCAAATTTCAAAATTGCTTCTATCAGACCTGGTCCTACTAAAGGCCAATACATTCTGTAAATTTCAACTATATCTGATTATTGGGTCGTGAGTTTCCGTGAATATAAGTTTTTGATACTAAAAATATAGGGAAATTGGGGAAGGGTTACCGTTCTTTCCCGTTGTAAAATTGCAAATCTTTTACTTGGGCTATATAGACAAAGCATAAGATTTATATAGGAGTTGCTTTTTTTCCAAAAAGCGACAATTCTTCAGGAGAGTCGGTGATTTTAGGATTTTAATTTTCAGCGCCTGGCCTAGTTACAGGGTTGTAAATATGTATGTTCATCAAACGCAAAATTAGTAAACGTAAGTAAATAGAATAAAGTTTTATAATGATTTGATAGATCTGTCAAAAGTTATGGCAATTTAAAAATTTTCAAATTTTCCCGATCTCTTTTTAGGCACCTAGCGCACACATCGGGCTGCAAAATTCCAAAACATTATCCGATTCACGTTTAAAACACGTTCAAAGTTCATTTCGCTAGCTTAATTTTAGCAAAAATTATTTGTGGACAGAATAATAGGTATATTTAAAATATCACTAAAATAGCCGCCGGCGCCAAAGGGTTCAAGACAATTGACATGACTGGACCTATTCTGCATGTACAACAATGCATCCTGAAAGTTGCAGCTCAATCGGATGGCGCATACCCGTGAAATAGTCACTGAATTATTTTGATGATGTATATATATATATATATATATATATATATATATATATATATATATATATATATATATATATATATGTATATATATATATATATATATATATATATATATATATATATATATATATATATATATATATATATATATATATATATATATATATATATATGTATATATGGAAATATGAATTTTGGTCAAATCAATTTTAATGCTAATGTTCTTCGAACATTAGTAACAAGTGTGGTGGTGTGGAAAACAGAATTTTATGAAAATTCAAATTTATTAATTTAGGGAAGTATCCTATTTACAAAAATATTAAAATTTAATTAGCTACAAAAATTTGCAAACGATTTTTTGAATTGGGCTGCCCCTCTTTTTTCTCCATCAAAACACTATGCGATTCGAATTTGCAATGAAATTCATGAAAAACCAAAGGAGTCGCTGCAAACATCAAAAAGTTTTCCTGTTTGTCGTATTTCCCAAAACTGGTCATTCGAATTTTTAATTTAGTTTGATAAGTTTTAAGAAAATTTGTTTTTTTTTGTAGAAAATATTTTCGTCTCGGCGAATGCCCAAAAACAAAATTCTATGTATAGCGATAGAAATTATGTGTTGAATTATAATTATATAATAAATTTTTAATAAATATATATTTTAACCAAAAACGTTTTAAAAATTATGTAAACTAATTAAAAAAGAAATTATTATTGAAACTAAAAAATTAAATACAAAAATAACTAAAAAGAAAGATAAAAATAAAATCCAAAAAGAGCAAACAGTGAAAATTCTTTAAAAAAAAATTAATACGAAAACTACCAGCAATCACGGTGAAAGATGCGGCAGGTGCGTAATGGTCTAGAGATGGACCAAATAAATGATGTCCAGTTGGTACGCTTAAATTATTATTTTCATCGTTTCAGCCCAAGTCCAATCCTTGGATGCGGAATGGTCTGCAGGAACTATGCAGTAATAGGACAAATCTAGCTGGTGGGCATTCGCAACCGCAATTTGAATACGTAGGCGCACGGGGAGGGAATGGATGTTGTCGCCCACCGCAACAACCACCGCCGCTACCACCTGCAGAAGAGTCGCCGTCTCCACAACGACCACAGCCAGTACAGCCACCCCAACAAGCAGGCCCTCAATATGGCTGCACGGATACTCTGTGTGATCCTTTCATGCTTCCTTATAGCAGTATTTATTATCCAGCTGGACTAGGTGGCCCTCGAATCTCGATTTGTCCTTACGTGCCATTAATGTGCTGTTGTCAATCGGGCGGATAAAATAAATCTGAACCGATGATACCCCGGTACTAACAAATCCGCTTGCATGCATCTTCCCGTGTATTTTTTGCACAAATAATATGAAAATATTGCTGGAATATTTATTTGATGTTGATTTAAACTTATTTTAGAGATATGATTTGTTATTTGACAAACATTAATCTATTTTTTCGAATCGTTTGAAACATATCTAGTGATTAAAATTGAAACTGTGTGAACTTACAATTGAGATATTTTTTATTTCAAAAGATATGCATTTAGTAAAAGTACAAAGTCTCGGAAAAAAGGATTTTGAAATTATCCTATTATAGTTCGGGAAGACTTTTTATAAATTATGTGAGGTGGTTAAAGTGGGCTTTTACATTTCAATAGGAAATATGGCCAATATTGGCATTCAATGATTATTGTGTTAATGATAATTAACTTGTGTTGTCTGTCTAGACTCTTATGCAAAGCTAATTTGCACCAACATTTTTCAAAAAATCGTTTTGAAATTTAAGATTGATCGGTCAGCAGCGGTTTGGGCAAGACTAGAAACTAAAAATTTAAATTCTAATAACTGTGTTAGATGCTAACTCAAAATTCTGGGCTTGAATAATAACTGTTGATAGACGATATCGACTGCCGAAATTTTCAGTGTTTGGAACTATGAAAACCGACAAACGGTAACTATCGAAATCGTTTCACGACTATCAATGCGTCGTCGACTTGTGGCATGAAAGGATTTCCAATATTTCCAATCAAATGTCAAAATACCTATTTAAATTTTAAACATATGAATTGAGTTTCAATGTTTCTTGCTAACATTGACTCTATGGCTATTTATTTTGCTTCACCTAAGTATGGTCAGTCGGAAATTGAAAAAAATAGTCATTAAAATTTAATAAAAAGCCGCCAGAAAACACAACAACAAGAACTATCGGATGAGACAACTCGCCTTCGGAATTTACAATCCGAAGCTGGCGGATTCCCTAGCAAATTGTAATATGAAAATACGAGATCGTATGAGTTCCGCTTTCGGATTTTGATTCATAATAGGCCCCCTTTTGATATAGTTATTTTGTGTGCATATAGTAGGCTATGGTATTCAATAGATGAAAAACTGTCAAAGCGTTAAAATGTTGCAAAATTCAACCATGGAATTGTATTTTAATAGGAAAATTTCGATACATAATATCGTTCAAGTTGTGATGCCAACACTCTAAATGCGACTGTCGTTATCGTTTTTATTTATTTAATCACGAGATTTCGACAGCCGATATCGCCTCTCGTCAAATAAAAACGAAAACTACAGTCGCATTTAGAGTGTTGGCATCACAACTTGTACGACATGATGTATAGACATTTTTCTATTAAAATACACTTCTATGGTTGAATTTTGCAACATTTTGACACTTCGACAGTTTTTTATCTATCGAATACCATAGCTTACTATAAATACACAAAATAACTATATCGACAGCTTCCATGCCACAAGTCGACGACACATTCACCCATATTATGAGTGTCGAGTCGATGTCGATAATATCGACAGTTTTGTCGATGGCAATTTGCTTTGCGACGTAACATCGACAGGTAGTTGGATATATGCAAAATGTAAGTTATTTTCTTGGAATATTCAGTTGCTTATAAAATAATTATTAAAGGGTGAAAATAACATACGCCAAACAATTTGAACGTTTGGTATCTCTACTTGAGAATAACGAAGAGCTCGCAAGAGGATTCGTTAAAGCTGGTGGGTAAAATGGCGAAATGAAGGATGGGTGGAATAGTTTTGCAGAAGAGCTAAATGGCATGGGTCTACTAGTAAAAGATATAAGGGGCTGGCATTGATATAAAAGTATAGAGGATATGGGCATAGCGAAATTTTTGTTGCCATTTTTTGGATTGTTTGATAGTTGTAGTGAATACATGCATCTGGCATAAAAATACAAAGGTGTAGTGATTATACGATTTCGTATAATTAAAGGGGCCAATATATTTTAAATATATTAAAATGGAGTTTCGACTTAACTGGAAGAATTTAATAGTAAAATACATTCACAATATCTATGAACGGTTAATGATGAAATACGTGGAAATTTTATTTATTAACATTTGTAATGAATTCAAATAAAAGAAATTGAATCAATGATTTGAATAAATTTCTGAATTTTATCCCGAGAAAATGCAACACAAATCAGTGCGCGTTATTAAATTTATAAACCAATGTTATTGATAATAATAACTTCTGTTCAAATCATTTATCAACCATAAACTCAGAATATTTAAAATGCATTTTAATATACGAATCTTACCACAGAACCAAATCTTAAGTTACCAGCCCCCTTCCTCCTTTTGCAACCGGGCTTTGGACCGGCGTTGGCGGATTTACGGCTTCCCTTGGATAATTTAATTCATAATATAATCCGGGTTATTATTTAGAAGCATAGAGAATAGTTACATTCGAAAATATGTGAGAGATTAGATCTGTTCGCGTACTGCAGCAGCAACATATTTTTGCAGCTGGCTTCTTTCTGTGGCAAAATTTGGGTGGCAGCAAGAGTGCTAAAACGACTTGCTGTGAATCTATTTTAATATAAGGTGCGTTTTTTTGCACACCCGAGCAGATCCAAATTTGTTAAGTATATTGAATACAATAACAATTTTGTTGTTGTATTCAATACACTTAACAGATATTGATCTGCTCGGGTGTGCAAAAAAACGCACCTATATTATAATAGATTAAGGTACGTGAACAGACCTATTAGAATCTTCAATATGATTTTCCTTCAATATGATTTCGCGTAAGTTTTTGCTAGTTAATTTCAAATACAGCAGATTGTAAAATATTTTAAAAATTCAATCGTAGTTTCCATTATCTGGGAAAAAAACACAATATAACTTATTCCCCAGAACATTTATCACTTCCACTTACTAATGCAATTTGCACTTTTTATAATGATGCAATTGCGGTATCCAAGACAGTTAAGGCTACGATTTTGAATACATATTCTGCAAACAACAATTTCAAAACATTCATTTAAATATAGACAATTTATAAGAGTACTAAAGGACATTACAATACATTTACGTGTGCATGATCTTTGCATATCTATATATATATATATATATATATATATAATATAAATATATATATATATATATATATATATATATATATATATATATATATACATATATATATATATATATATATATATATATAAATATATATGTATATATATATATATATATATATATATATATAAATATATATATATATATATATATATATATATATATATATATATATATATATAAATATATATATATATATATAAATATATATATAAATATATATATATATGTATATCTATATACATAAAAATGTATATATACATAAATGTATATGTATATGCATATGTATATATATATATATATATATATATATATATATATATATATATATATATATATATATATATATATATATATATATATATATGTATATATATATATATATATATATATATATATATATATATATATATAAATATATACATAAATAAATATATATATATATATATATATATATATATATATATATATATATTTATTTATGTATATATTTGCACATATTTGCGATAGAGGTGCAAAAACTCAGCTATTCTCACAGCTCCGCACTCCCTCCTCTTTTCTCAACCGGCCTTGGACCGGCTATGGCAGATTTACAATGCTCGTTACATAATTAACTGTTATTCATTGGCTTCAGAAACTACAATTTTACTATTTCATTTTCTATTTTCATGTACCTGAGCATATGCTGAAAATGCCCCCTTTCATTATTTAGTTTAGTACCCGCTTTGACCTACTTACAAAGTCAACATGTCACAATGCTTAAAATGTAAACAAACCGGGTGATGTCTTCGTTCTCGCGACAATTGCCAAGCTATCATTCACGCAAACGAAATAAACAGGCGTATTTGAAATTTAAACACTTCACGCATTCTCTAACAAAAGATATATTTTAAAAATATTAAACCGTTCACTCATTAACTTTATTTTCTTTCACCACAACCAAACCGCACAACATAAAACCTGCTTTACCTAATTCTGTATACACATTAGCTTAATGAAATAATCACTCGACACTGCCACTCATATGCGCACGACACTAAATGCAATATTTTTTTGAATGCAGCTCCCGATCACGAATTATAAAGCGTTTTATAAATGCGCGGCTTGAAGACAATCGATTTTATGAAACGAAAATTGACAGTCCCAGTAACTGGAACGATGCTGGAACACCTGAGATTGTCAGAACACTGCATTCTCACCCATATTAATACAATTGTTTCTGGCAACAGTCACGGACAGTATACGTATATGCTATTCGCATATCCTCTATACTTTTATATCAATGGGGGCTGGCAGAAGGTTTGTTATTAAGATATCAAAATTCTTAAACTCGTATGATCAAGTGTGGATCGATTTCAAATTTAAAATTCGCAAGAAGATCATAAGAAACAATAGTGAAAAACACAAAACTGGTGGTGGTCCGAACAAACAAGTTTATTTCTCCCTTCTTCGAGAGTGTGTAGTTGATTTACTTAATTTAAATTTAGCTGTGGCTGTGAATTCGGAACGCTGCGCGATATGAGTGTGGAACTTGTATCGTCGAATTTAACTTGTTTCACAAGCAATCAAGCAACCTCAGTTGTAAGCCAGCAGCCACCGATGCAACTTTTTCAACGGAAAAAAACACCTCGAGAAAGTAATCTTCCACCGCCGACCAACTGGAAAGTAAACTCCGATTACTCGAAAAGCAAACTGAACTGCAGGAAAACATTAATAAAAATGTCGCAGAAACCCTGCACTTGGACAATAAAATATATTGTTTTCAAAAATACAAGTTAAAATTGCTGGAGAAGTCCTTACAAATAAACCAAAAAACTCTGCAGATTTATGAAGAAGATGCGAGAGACAAAAAAGACTTCGTGCGCACAAGTTGAAATTTAAAAAAATGTATGAGTTGCAGCTTCAACGTTTGAAGTTATATACAGATTCGTTACCAAATATTTGAAAACGTTAATTTAGTGTAAACAGTAATCTAAAACTCCGAGCAGCATTACGAATGCTTCTTTTGAAAGTCTGAAATGCTGTATAAATCTACTCTTCTTTAAATAAATCATGGCTATTCTAATGCACAGTGCTTACTTCGCATTGTCCATATCCAAAGAATTTGACTAGTCTCAAGCCACTTTCTTTTTCGCCTTAATTCTAGGAGGGCGGCTTGATTGTCCTCATCAAACTCGTCGTCAAAAAATAAATCAAAAGAATTCATTTTACAAACTTTCAAAAAAAAACTTTGTTTTTAAAAAAATTTCACTTGTCACATTGTTCAGAATGGCACTCTTGTTCACAATAGCAATCAATTCAAGCATTTTCCTCGATTTCAATATGGCAGTACTTATAAGTCGTTTCGATCGACTCTCGCAATACCAAAACGCCATCGGCTCGACAACTTCGTCGAATATCGACTAGTGATCGACTCGACACTCATAATACGGGTGAGTCTATCGTCAGTTGTGATTCATGCCCGAAATGCCGTTTTGGATAAAATAATGTCAGATCTAGCATTCAAAATGCTAAAATGGCAGCACTGGGTACCTGAGCCCCTATTACGCCTCGTCTGCATTTGCCTTGGGCGATAGAATAACATTCGACTTGCCATGGAAACGGCAAATGTAGACGGTACATGGCGTGCCATATTTGAAGGCATGCCATAGATGTCAAGCCATACGGCAAGACATTTGCATGGTCATGAGTATGGCCATATTCTGATAGTTGTTCATTATAAAATAAAATTCTTGCGCACGGCATACGCCGCTGAGAAGAAGAAGGTTGGCGCGACCACTGCATCAGGGTCTTCTGCGGACGTGCATGAGCCGACACTTTATTATTTTGATGAAATGAGTTTCCTCGATTCAGCAATAATGCGCAGAAAAACCAAGGACAATTTCCCCAAGGTTTTTAATTTAGTTTTGTTTTCGAAAATTGATAACTTTTTTTTATAGGTTTTAGTTAGTAACGAACAGACGGAAGAAAGTGAGAAAGCCTGCCGGCTTATAAGAGGAGGAAAAACAGTAACGTTCCTGTGAAATACAATGCCGCAATAGAAGAGATAGTGTGGCAAGTGACTGCGCCTGAAAAAAGCATGTTCCTTAAATTCGCGGAAAGTATTGCTTCTCAGCTGGAAGCAATGCCGCGCATCGAGGCAATTAAATCGATGATGCGTATTCATGAAACCGTTGCCACACATGCCATCGAATTATTGGAGAAGGAGAATTTGGTTGAAAATTCGAAAGACGATATCAGAGAAGGTTTATCTTATAGCGTCTGCGACATGTGCATCCACTCGGGCACATTTGGAATGAAACGATAGCTCGCAAAAACCCGCACAAATCAAGTAAGGAGATTTATTTACCTTATCGACACACGTTACAGATGTGCATAAAGATATTATGAGGTGATCACACGTGTGAACAGTGTTTGCGAGTCCACAAAGTGGATAGGTTGCGAATTTAAATAGCTTCACGCCTAAATGTAGGCAACCACTAAATTTACAGCCAAAGTCCGACACACTTAATAAAAACACAAGTGGCGAAAATGTTGACACGCACTATGTTCAAGGTGCATAAAGTTTCAGAAAGAGAATTTAAAAAATTCTGGGATTTAAGTCTACATTCTCAAGCTGACCTGAAATGTTGTGCTAAATGGTTGTTCTTCCCCTCCTTTTTATTCTTATTCTGGTGTTCCACAAGACTCAATTCTTAGACCTCTATAATTTGTTCTATTTATAAATGACTTTCCTTCTGTATTTTCATCTAAGTGTGGAAGATCTCAAGCGGGTTCGTCAAATCTCGTCTATCAATGAAAGTTTTTTAAATACAAAAAAAAATTGCAAAAAATAAACAATAAAAAAAATATAAAAATAAAATATGAAAAATATTTCATTGCATCTTTGAATACTGCTCCCAAATGGAGTCACATAGCTTCGGTTACTCGTCGGATGCCATTAAATCTGTCCAACGCAAGTTTACTCGTAGTCTATTGTATAAGTTCAATATTCCCTATTGTCTCTATGGAGGGTGTCTTACCTTCCTGAATCTCGGCTTCCTTATATGGTGTTCACACTATACTTCTAAATCAGGTAGATTTAGAATCTTTCAAGTTGCCCTGAAATGTATTCGACGCGAAACGGAACGAAGTGTCAAATCCCATACAAAATCAGCCTGGAGCGGAATTTCGTTTCGTTTGGTTTTGCTCGTCAGTAATGTGTTCGAAGGCGTATAAGAGTCTTCGAAGACAACGCAATGACTCGCTCTGAGATGGCGCTGCACAATGTATAAGTTAAATTTCGCGGCCATTTAATGACCCAGGACCTTAAATTGATGCGAAAAATGTGACATCTCATAATTTCATTCGAGTTTGCGGATATTTTATTGAAAAATGAGTGGAAATGGATGGATGAACAATGCATCCTTGCAACAGTAGTTTTTGTTTTGCCGATAATATCATTTTTGATGCCGGTTAGTTAAATTTATATGCACCGAATTCAAATGTAATGCACTTGTTAAATGTCATCAATGGCAATTTATACTGCCCCCGGTGCCGGGGTGCGGAACTTTACTTCGCTCGATTCCGCACAAACGTTTTCGCTGCATTTCGTTCGTCGAATACATTACTAGGCTTTAAGCCTAGTAATGTATTCGACGAACGAAATACAGCGAAAACGTCTGCTGCGAAATCGAGCGAAGTAAAGTTCCGCACCCCGACACCGGGGGCAGTATAAATTACCACTGATGACATTTAACAAGTGCATTACATTTGAATTCGGTGCATATAAATTTAACTAACCGGCATCAAAAATGATAATATCGGCAAAACAAAAACTATTGTTGCAAGGATGCGCGGTTCATCCATCCATTTTCACCAATTTTTCAATAAAATATCCGCAAACTCGAATGAAATTATGAGCTGTCACATTTTTCGCATCAATTTAAGGTCCTGGGTCATTAAATGGCCGCGAAATTTAACTTATACATTGTGCAGCGCCATCTCAGAGCGGGTCATTGCACTGTCTTCGAAGACTCTTATACGCCTTCGAACACATTACTGACGAGCAAAACCAAACGAAACGAAATTCCGCGCCAAGCTGATTTTGTATGGGATTTGACACTTCGTTCCGTTTCGCGTCGAATACATTTCAGGGCTTAACAACGAATTCCAATGACATTTCATTCAAATCGACTGTGCCTCTCACAGATGGAATTCAGCACGCTCTGAGAACAATTCAGCAGGGACTAACTCTAAATCAGGTAGCTTTCAACTGTCAGACGCCGAGAAAAATGTATGGGTAATCAGGTAGATTTAAGTTAAAATTATCAATAAATGGATTATTAATCTCAACCCCTGAAGGTATCACAGAAGAATTGAATAATTATTTTGCAATGATTGGAACTAATATCACCCAACAATTCCACAATGTTTTCGAGCAAAGTGAAAGTGCAATTCCTGAGAGTTATGCCAGTATTCATTTAAGACCTACAGTGCCAAGTGAAGTAATGGAAATTATAGATAAACTAAAAACCAAAGTTTCTCCAGGTGTCGACAATTTAACTTCCGAAGACGTCAAAATGCTAAAAAATGAAATAGCCGAGATTCTAACGAAAATTATTAATAGTCACTTAAAAGCAGTTTCTTTTCCTTCTTGCCTTAAATTGGCCCGAATAACACCAATCTTTAAGGGAGGCGATCCTTCGGATCCTTCTAATTATCGCCCAATAGCCTGTTACCAGTGTAATGAGCAAGATATTTGAGAGATTCTTAAATTTCCGCATAGTGCAACACATCAATGAGGCAGCAATTTTAGTTCCAATTGAGTACGGTTTCCAAGAACACAGCAATACAATAGCGGCCACGTTAGACGCGGTCCAATTCATTAACAGTTCATTGGATAGAGGTAACTATTTAGCAGCTATTTTTGTCGATCTCAAGAAGGCCTTTGACACGATTGATCACAGAATTTTGCTTCAACGTCTCGAAAAATATGGCATTAGCAAGATATTTAACTCGATAATAAAAGATTATCTATTGGATAGGCGGATCGTGACAAAACAATTACAGTCCATCAGTCGGGAGCGTTTCATCAATATAGGCATACCGCAGGGATCAATTCTTGGACCAGTACTATTCATCCTGTATGTGATCTGCATCCAACATCTCCAGCTGTCTGGCAAATTGGTCCTTTTTGCTAATGACACACTCCTTTTATATTCTGGAAAGGATGAACCGTCTCTGGGGTATAAAATTAATAGAGATCTAGAAACATACCAAGTGTGGCTCAGGCATAGCAAACTGCTTATAAACGTTAACAAAACCAAGTGCATCATTATCCAGCAAAAAAATAAATATCATATAAACCCCTTTATTCAGATAAACGGAATTCGTCTGGAAAAAGCTGAATCAATGAAATATCTTGCTTTAATCCTGGATGAGAAAATGTCATGGTCACAGCACATTAACCACATCACACATAAAGTCGCACCAATGATCGCAGCCTTAAGAAAATTTGAGTTCTTGGGAACCAAAACTAAATTAATGATGTTTAATGCTTATATTCTTTCAACTATCACATACGGGACTATTTTATGGAGTCAGACATCAAAGCAAAACATTGAGTTGATTGGCAGACTTATTTCTAAAGCAATTAAAATTATGTTTAGAATGCCGACTCTAACACCAACAGTTACTGTGTACACTCGAACAGGATTGTTAAATATTCAACAACTAGTTAATTTTGAAAAGGGAAAACTGATTTTTAACATCCTGAGCAACAATTTGAAATGGCCTAACACCCCCCGCACTGTATTGGAGATAACTAACCGGGAAACCAGAGCTGCTAGAAATTTATTTCTTACAACTCCAAGAACAGATAGATTGAAGATGGATCCAATACAGCAGGCTATCGCATATTACAATTCATTTCCGAACTGGGTCAAATCAGCGAAAAACATAATAGAGTTCAAGGTACACTTGAAATCTCACATCAAAAACACCTTAATGAAGAAGATACCAGAGTTTTTTGTAGACTTTTCTCTGGACACATGTCAATGAGGACAATCATATAGCTTAAGGTATGAGATGTGATTAAAATTAATAACAATTGTATCTTCCCTTATACCAATTTTTAATTGTCTGGGAAGTACTAGGGCAATATGTTTGATAATACGTTGATGCACACGGACCGTGCGTACTGATTGAGTGATGGAGAGAGTGGAAGGGAGGAAAAAAAAGTTGATTTAGCTCTAAAGCGATCAGCTGATCGAAATCGCCTGATTTAGAGTGTAGTGTGGACGGCATATTAGATCTCATGGGGATATTGGAATTCGAATCGTAATAGGCTCACTGATCTCACAGCCTTAAATGCATAGCGTATCATGAAAATAAATTTAAAAAAATGGTTGCAAGTGAAAGGGGTTGGATTAAGTAACTATCGAAATGTTGCATAGCCTATCGAAGATTTGAATTGTCTATGGCAAATCAACAAACCTACGAGCACACACAAGAAGCCATCCTAATGCCTTAAGACTAAGATTGAATTACTAAAGTATATTAAACAATTTTAAATTAATTTATTAAAAGCACATCATAATTTAAATAAAAATTGACTTGAGGAATTGACTTAAAAAGTTTTACAGCCTACATCCAGAATATTTCTTGGTTTTTGTTTTATTCCGACGTTTCCTGTTTGTGGATGATAAAGGAACATTAATGGCCGATAAAGGAACATAAGGACAAATTTGTATGCCTGGACCATGTATACCAGCGGGGTAGTAAATTGTTGAATACGGTAGCACATACGGATCAGATGCCATTCTAGCGGTTTTATTTAAAGAGGGACTATCTGATGAGTCAACAAAATCACTCAAAAATCCATCAATGTGCGGTGACCGCGGTGACTTATTCTCTCCAGGCCATTCAGCTTCACGTGTCATGACATCGCCGGAATTGATCAAATATGGATTTGGATTCCCTCGTCTGATCAAACCCTTTGCCTGAGCTGTTCTGTTCACCTTGCCACGAGTACAAATGCTCGTTTGTGCCTAAATGACGAAATTCAAAGCAAAAAATAAATTTGAAGGACTTGTTTTTACACGATTTAATATTCTTACCAAGGGCATTTTCGGGAAAATAGCCTGAAAAAAAACAGGGTAGAAGAATAGTTTTCGGCTTTAGAGACACAATAAAAACATTGATACATACTTGCCTTCTTAAAATTGCTTTTATTAAAATAAATAACTCTTAATTTAGTCCACAATAAATAATTTAGTAACCAGCCATAGAAGCAAATGAAATCTTTTTGAACATTTACATCAAATTAAAACTTGCTCGTGGTTTTTGAACTTAGAGTTTTTAGTATACCCAATTTAAATGGAGACTGTCGTGCCAATGATTAAAAAGGCTACTTGATTGTCATTAGATGATAATCACTTATAGGGCTTGTAAAGTCTATGTCTAGTTCCAAACTTCGATTCTGATTTGTGAAAGCAGGTCGTGTCCTTTGACAAGATCATTTCTCATAATTGTCGATTAGGACATAGCTATTAACTTTACTTAACATTAATAACTGTCTTTATAACGTCCAGACTGAAAATCGGCGACATATTCTATAAATCTACCTTACACCTCAATGCACTTTGTCAAATACACAAATCAAAGCAAGCCACCTTTCCACCCGTCCACCACAATGAAATAGCAAATCAAACTCCTTTTTTTTTTAGATCGATGGGAGTTTAGTGAATAAAAATTAAATTTTATTTAAAAAAAGAATAAGTTAAGAAAAAAAACATTGAAAAAAAGCTTTAAAACACTTTTATTATATTTTTAATTAAGTTAAATTATTTGTGACACATTTAAAACTAAATTTCGAAATTTGATATCGCTGCACTAGCTGGAAATCTAGAAGCGTTATCTTCTACTGCTGTGAGTAAGAGTCGAGAAAAATTTTATGATAGGTATATTTACCACAGATTAAATCATAATGCCGATGGTGAGTTTTTTGCTTCAAAGGATTCGCTAGAGCATTTTTCTTGATATTCTTTGGCAATTTGCAGTGCCAAAATCGTATAAAATACGCAGGTCGGAACGGACTTCAAGATGTCGGCTCGCGTAGTAGGATGTACCCAAGAAGTAGTACGAGGTTCCCAAGAAGGGCTGCTGGAAAGCTTAGTCTCTGCACCAACGGGGTCACAACGAAACCAGCTGAATGGCCTGATGATTATGATCCATTTAAACATGTTGAGGAATTTGGCAATGATCTAGATGGCTCTCCACGTCAGAGTGACGAAGATGATCCATATGGAGAGAAACCACAAACCCCTAATGGAAAAGGACGTAGCTGTCCCAAAGAACCATTGCCATCGCAGCCGTATGGTGGTAATGGTGGAAGCACTCAGGTAACACCCGAACCAAGACAACAGGCTGAATGCTGTATTGCTGATCCAATAATGCTTCCTTATTCGAGTGTATACTATCCAGATGGACCTTGGGGTCCTCGAATACAAATATGTCCTTATGTTCCATTGTACTGGTGCTTGAATACGTGTCCATGAACTATCGACCGGTGATCATTCCTCTCCATCAATATGGTACAAATTTGCAGCATTAATTTATGAAAGATTCGTAGCACTAATTAATGACCGATTCGTAGAGGTCATCAGTTGTTATGTCAGTTCCTTTCTATGATTTGGATGTTCTAATTTGTTCCGATTTTTGTTTTACAATGTATTTTAAATAAAATTTGGTCATTGAAGTGGTAGCAGTATTTGATTTGAAGCACTGCATGTATTGAAAGTACTGCAGCTATCGAAAGCTATTTGTTTATTTCTAGCTGGTATTTCAGTTTTTCAATTTTCTTTTTACCTTAACGCCTTTACTTCACACTTTTTTACGGCTCAATATTCTATTTATTGCACATGAAATAATTCACCTTATCAGCATACTCATGCGTTTATGTGTATACCCCGAGAAGAGCGAAATATAAGGAAATGAAAACAGTAGTGAGAAGTGAAGCAATTCGCTGCTCTAGCATGCACATTGAACATACCCTAGTTAGCTTTCGACTGTCAGACGCCGAGAAAAATGCATAGGTAATCAGGTAGATTTAAGTCTGTTTAACTCTAAAACGATCAGCTGATCGAAATCGCCTGATTTAGAGTGTAGTGTGAACACCATATTCACCCATATTATGAGTGTCGAGTCGATGTCGATAATATCGACATCGACTGCATATCGACAAATATGCACCCATATTATGAGTGTCGAGTCGATGTCGATTATATCAACATCGACTGCATATCGACAGATTTGCTATTGTGAGTAGTGATGGGCTCAAAAACGCCAAACAGTTTGAAAAAAACGTTTGGCAACAAAAAACGAACGAACAGTTTTTCCAAATAGCGACAAACAGTTTTTCTAAAACGAAATTTTTGTTCTAAAATGAACAGCATTTCTAAAACGAACCATTTTCTACAACAAATAGTATTTCTAAAACCAATTATTCCAACTATTCTACAACCAATAGTTTTTCTAAAGCCAATCGATTTTCTAAAACGAATGGTTTTTTTAAAACGAACTGTTTTTTTCAAACGAATCGTTTTTCGTTTTTCTCCAACGAATCGTTTTTTTCAAACGAACTGTTTTTTTCAAACGAATCGTTTTTTCAAACGAACTGTTTTTTTCAAACCAACTGTTTTTTTCAAACGAAACGTTTGTCGTTTTTTCAAACGAATCGTTTTTTTCAAACGAACTGTTTTTTCAAACCAAACGTTTGTCGTTTTTTTCAAACGAACTGTTTTTTTCAAACGAATCGTTTTTCGTTTTTTAAAAGCGAACTGTTTTTTTTAAACGAATGGTTTTTCGTTTTTTTTTTTAACGAACCGTTTTTCGCTTGTTAAAACGAACTGCTTGGCAGTTGAAAACTGTTTAGCTGCGGAAAGCAATATTTTCGTACTTGCGAGCATTTTCGTACTTGCAAGTAATTTATTTAATTTTCAAAAAGTTTTTATGGCAAAAGGAGCTGAAATCGGACAAAATCGGCCAATTTTGGGTTAGAGTGGTTTGGGACATAACGGGCCAAGACCTATTGCTGTGATAAAAAATTTTCGGTTTTGTAGGGGAGTAAGGGGTTTTTTGGCCAGAGTTTGGAAAAAACTAACTTTACGGCGCTTTCAATGATTGAAAGTGTTCGGGGAGTACATTAGTGATATCTTAAGGGCAACAATTTTTTTATAGGGGAATTTGGGCAAAAACGTCAATTTTTTCCAAGAAAATGTTTTTGGTCTAGCATGAATTCAGGGACCAATCTGAGTTGTTTCGGGCAAAATTTCCATAAAAGTCTGGGAAAAAGCGGCCGAGTTTCGAAGATACGGCAAAATGAAATCTTCCGGAAAAACTAAAAGTAGCACTAAAAGTGCCAAGGAGGATAAGGTTGAGATCCTATTTGGATCACCAGTTGGCGTCTCTGGGTGTGCTGAGGCCCTTCTCGTGACTGGAGGCCGCCACGAGGGTGTCTCCAACCCTGCCGAAGTTGTAAAATTAACGAAACCGCGGGAGGTAAGGTGCCCCTTGGTCTCATGTCCAGCCTTACGGAAGAGGTTGGCCCCTTAGTGGGTGCATGTTTAATAAACGAAAAATTTTTTTTTATAATTTCTTAGTAAAATTTTCGGCAAACTTCATGCTCCAGTGAGGTGAAGTGGAAATCCGACTGTTTTAGATTTGCCAGAAAAAAGTTTGGTATCAGAGACTCAATGAAAAGTCATATAGATGACAACAGGATTAGTTGGTCCTATTTTAGTAATTTTTTTACTTTGGAAATTTGAACGAATACAGGAGGTGTTTTCTGCATATAATAAAAAGAAAAACGAATTAAATTGATTGAATTTGATTGTTTTCCTTTAGGTGGCCCCTAGATTGGAGAAAGACTAGCCAAAATAATGACCGACCATTGGAAAGTTACGGACAAGCTGCACAGACTAATGACTCGGTATTCTTTGAAGGTAATCTTGCACCATCACCATTCTAGCTTGGCAACGTTGTGTCTCGAGGGTGGAGGAGGGCATATTAGTCCATTTCATTACATTACTGCAAATCGTATGCATTGTATGTATACATGTACATACTTCAAATAGATATTTAAAACAGGTATTTTTTCGTACTCGTACTAGTTATACCTAGTATGTGAAAATCCTAGTACGACCAAACTCTAATTATCGTACAGCATAAAATGTGTTTCTCTCGTTAATCCAAACTGTTTTTTTCAAACAGTTTTAAAAAACAGTTGTTTTTGAAAAAAAAACAGTTCGTTTTCGTTTTTTGAAAACAACAAAAACGCCCATCACTAATTGTGAGTGTCGAGTCGATGTCGATAATATCGACAGTTTTGTCGATTGCAATTTGCTTTGCGACGTTACATCGACAGGTAGTTGGATATATGCAAAATGTAAGTTATTTTCTTGGAATATTCAGTCGCTTATAAAATAATTATTAAAGGGTGAAAAAAACAAACGCCAAACAATTTGAACGTTTGGTATCTCTACTTAAGAATAACGAAGAGCTCGCAAGAAGATTCGTTAAAGCTGGTGGGTAAAATGGCGAAGTGAAGGATAGATGGAATAGTTTTACAGAAGAGCTAAATAGCATGGGTCTACCAGTAAGAGATATAAGTGGCTGGCAGAAGATTTGTTATTAAGATATCAAAATCTTAAACTCGTATAGTGGTGGACTGGACAAAACTGGTGGTGGACCGAACAAACAGGTTTGTTTCTCTCGTTTTGAAGAGTGTGTGGTTAATTTACTGAATTTAAATGTTGCGCTTAATCCCACTGGCTGTGTATTCAGAATACCGCGCGATACGAGTGTGGAGCCTGCTTCGTCGATTTTACCTTGTTCCACAAGTAATCAGACAACCTCAGTTGTAAGCGCTGTACCACCAGCTGCCATAGATGCAACTTCTTCAATGGAAAGAACACCTCGAGAAAGTAGATCTTCCAACGCCGACCAACAGAAAAGTAGACTCTGACTACTCGAAAAGCAAACTGAGCCACACGAAAACATAAATAAAAATGTCGCAGAAACTCTGCATTTAACCAAAAAAATTTATTACCTCAAAAAACACAAGTTAAAATTGCGAGAAAAGTTCTTACAAATAAAGCAAAAAACCCTGTAAATTTATGAAGAAGATGCGAGAGATAAAAAAATACATCGTGCGCAAAAATTCAAATTCAAAAAAAATGTATGAGCTGCAGCTACAACATTTTAAATTATCCACAGATTTGTAACTAAATACATGAAAACGTTAATTTATTCTTTAGTAAAAATTAAAATGTTTTCTTAGCGTTTAGTAAAAATTCAAATGTTTATTTACTGTTTATTGAAAAAATAAAAATTAACTGTTACTATTTTTTTGCATTGCTATACTAAGTTCTACCGCAAAGATTGCATTATTCGTCGTCAAAAAAAAAATCAAAACAATTCATTTCACAAACTTTCCAAAAAAATAACAGATTGGTTTTAAAAAAGTTTCACTTGACAGTTGGCGGATGCTAAAGTTGTTCAAATTGGCAATTTTGTTCACAATAGAACTCAATTCAAGCTTTTTCCTCGATTTCGATATGGCAGTACTTATGAGTCGTTTCGATCGACTCTCGCAATACCAAAACGCCATCGACTCGACAGCTTCGTCGAATATCGACTAGCAATCGACTCGACACTCACAATACGGGTGAATATCGACAGTTTTGTCGATTGCAATTTGCTTCGCGAAATTACATCGACAGGTAGTTGGATATATGCAAAATGTAAGTTATTCGTATTATGAGTGTCGAGTCGATCACTAGTCGATAACCGACGAAGTTGTCGAGTCGATGGCGTTTTGGTATTGCGACAGTCGATCGAAACGACTTATAAGTACTGCCATATTGAAATCGAGGAAAATGCTTGAATTGATTGCTATTGTGAACGAAAATGCCATTCTGAACAATTTGTAAAGTGAAATTTTTTTAAAAACAAAGTTTTTTTTTGAAAGTTTGTAAAATGAATTCTTTTGATTTATTTTTTGACGACGAGTTTGATGAGGACAATCTAGCCGCCCTCCTAGAATTAAGGCGAAAAAGAAAGTGGCTTGAGACTCGTCAAATTTGCCGTTCTTGTGCAACTCGAAATTTTGAAAAGTTCAAATTGACATGGTGGACAAAGGTTAAGATTTATCAATAATTTGAATTTTTTAAAAAAAGCAACAAAAAATTCAGGTGAGTCGATGATTTGAAGGATTTTTTTTCAGGAGCCTGCCGTACCTACAGGGTTACCTTCACAATCTTGAAAAAACATGTTTGTATAGTTTTGGTCAACACTAAGGCCCGTTTTACATTAGCGGTTTGTATTTTTACACAAGCGGTTTCACAGTGACTGCGACTGAGTCGCCTACCGAAATTTTCTCGTTTTACAAGAGCGATTTGCAGAGAAGCGTTTGTTTATACGATTTTAAATAAATTCAATCACTTTATGTGACCCTCGGTCTCGACTAGCAATTTTCCCTGCCATGTCCAATGGCAACAAATGTCAAATTATGACAAGCCATTTGATGCGTGGGCAATTCCAGGTCATGCATTTATTTCCATTTTTTGATGAGCGGGTAAAATTTCACATGAAAGTGAAACTGTTATATGATTTGTTGTTGTACGAAGAAGATGGAGCAGTAGTCATTTGAAAAAATACACCAATGGTCAATCAGCTTAATTTATTTATTCATCCTTAAAAAGTAAAATTATTTATCTTTCAAAAATAACATGTATTTATTTTTATTCAAATTTCAGCAATACAATTCAATTTTCCATATTATTCAAACTATTTTGATTGCTCAACGAGATTTTAAATCACTGTAAATTCAGAATTCCTGCATTCGCTTAAAAGAAACAGAGCGCTATTTTGAAAATTAAGATCTGCCAAAATATGGCCAGACCGTCTGCCAACTGCTAAAATATCATAGACCGTCTCGACGAGCAATTTCCATGGCAAGTCGAATGGCATGCCATGTGAAATAGCAAGTCGAGACAACCTATGAATGGTTCACATGCCAGTATGTGCAAAACGCTGCGACTAAGCTCGGTGAATAGCGGCTGATGTCGACTATCGCAGTCGTTGGCGGCTGCAAACAGCTCATGTGAACAGCTTCATTTAATCCCATGATTTTAACTTAGTCGCGAAGTCGCTGGCGGCTTAGTCGCAGTCGCGGTGAAACCGCTCATGTAAAACGGGTCTAATACGCTCTGCAAATTTAATGATGCTGCAATGTTCACGTCAGAAGCTATGACCAGGGTTGCCACTTTTGATACATTTGTATTATTTTGATACATTTTTATTTGAAACTTATATTTTTGATACAATGATACAGCAACTCTTAAAATTATGGCAAAATAATATATTTTGCCATCCAGTGAATAAATTCAATTTTTTTCAATCTTGCTATCATGTGCCAACCAAATTTCGTCTCTCCAGCAATAATAACTGCCAGCCTCAAGCTTTTTTTGCACTTTGAACTATGAAAGGTATCTAATATGTGATGACTTTGAACATTTGAAATGTTCAAGCTTTTGAAATAATATCGAGAAAATGAATGTTGAAACGTTTTGGGCTAAACGGATTTTGGCTAAAAAGAGTTTAGGTGAATGTCATTTCCCGCCTTTCATGTTGACTTTAATGGCTGTTCCTTATAGTTTACCTGGGAAGCAGGTTTCTCTGCACTAAACTTGGGTGGAAATACAAAGAAGAACCGATTATAGCTGAAAAGAGTTTAGAGGAATTTTGAATGACATACTTGTCCAAAACATATCTTTTTATTGATCATATTCATCAAATCATCAGTATTCCGATAGCTTTATGTTTACTGTTTAAACAGAAAAATTATTTATTATTTTGTGTGGCTCCTATATTAATGGTAATATACAGATTAAACCAAAGAGTGAAAGCAATTTGTGATATTTTAATTTTTTAGGCTCTACATTAATCAATAAGTATATTTGCGCGAAACGAAGTTTGTTATATTATTATTTATAGTGTAAATACCTCGACCAAAATGCATTTTTTTTTTTAAAATAAGGAATTTTTCGATACATTTTTGACAATATTGATACACTTTTTAATGAAATTTGATACGGTGAAAAAGTTTGGAGTGAGAACACTGGCTATGACAAATCAAAATTTGAAAAAAATCCTTGTTTACTTTTAGACACTCAGCGCCCACATAGGGCTCAAAATTTCCGATTCTTTACCATGAACAAACATAAAACATAACAAGTTTTCATTCTCAATACTTTTCTTTTTTACAAAATTGTTCTCTGCACAGAAATGTAGAGGTACCTAAAAATTCACTAAAATGTCAGCTAGTAAAGATATCTTAAATCTAACAAGTCATGGACCTATTCCTTATATAAATCTATCGCCTCCGAAAATTTCAGCCCAATCGGATCGGCCTCCCCAGAGATTATCTTCCTTAATATGTATATATATATATATATATATATATATATATATATATATATATATATATATATATATATATATATATATATATATATATATATATATATATATATATATATATATATATATATATATAGAATGTAATATAATTAATAATTCACTAAAAAAATTCATTAAAAATCAAAGTGAAGTGCTTGTGGAAGCGCTTAATTTTCCCTGGTCTTCGCTTTTTTCGTCACGCTTTGCGTATTGTCACCAGCAGATCGTTCAAAAAAAACTGTCCAAAGAGGTTTGTTTTTTACTCTCTTTCAGGATATTGCGGAAATGCGTTAGGCAAGTTTCGTTGAACATCTCCGATGCACGACCAGTTGCAACTTTTTCGGGGTGATTTTTGTCCACGAACTTTACAACTTTCTCCCACATTCCCAAGATCTCCTTTATGTCTCTTGTAGCGATAACCTCCTCCATTTCTGGCTCCTCTTCAAAACTTTGAACCACCGTATGCTGCTGCGAATGAAGATCGTGTAACTCTTCAGTTGTAAGCTCCTGAGACTGTTCCTCGACGAGTTCGTTCACATCACTCTCATGTACCTCCAGACCCATGAATTTTCCCAGAGAAATAATCTCCTCTACCACTGACACTTCAGCTTCCAACCCTTCGAAGGCCCTTTCAGCTTTCAGCTTCTTCCATGCAGAGGTTAAGGTCCTTGTTGTAACACCCTGCCATGCTTGATCAATAATTTTTAGGCATATCACGATGTCAAAGTGGTTCTTCCAGAACTCACGAAGGGAAAGGTTTGTGTTCTCCGTCACCTCAAAGCAGCGCTGAAAAGTCTGCTTGGTGTACAACTTTTTAAAATTAGAAATCACCTGCTGATCCATGGGCTGCAGGATAGGAGTGGTGTTGGGTGGCATGTAGAGAACCTTTATAAATTTGAGCTCTTCGAGTAAATCATCTTCGAGATTTGGTGGGTGAGCAGGAGCATTGTCGAGGACGAGACGGGCTTGCATGGGTAGGTTGTTTTCGAGTAGGTATTTTTTAACAGAAGGGCCAAACACCAAATTTGTCAACTCCACAAATAATTTCCTGGTGACCCACGCCTTAGGATTTGCCTTCCACATAACTTGCAGAATTTCTTTTACAATCTTATGTGCCTTAAAGGCTCTGGGATTATCCGAATGGTATACTAGCAGAGGCTTGATTTTGCAGTCGCCACTCGCATTGGTACAAAGTGCTAGAATTAATCTATCCTTCATGGGTTTGTGACCTGGCATCGTCTTCTCCTCCGCCGTTATGTAAGTCCTATTCGGCATCCTTCTCCAGAAAAGCCCTGTCTCGTCACAGTTGAAGACTTGCTAGGGGATGTATCCTTTGGCTTCTATCAGTTCGGAAAACGTTTTGATGAAAGCCTCAGCCGCCTTCACATCCGCACTTGCTGCGTCACCATGCCTGACGACGGAGTGAATGCCGGTCCTTTTCCTAAAGCCGTCAAACTAGCCCCGACTGGCTTTAAACGAGTCGTCCGATTCCTTGTTTGTGGAAGTATGTGGGATCTGCTTTAGCAAATCATCGTAAATCGCTCGTGCTTTCTCGCATATGATGCTTTGTGTTAAAGTTCTTCCTTGAAGCTACTTTTCTGTCACCCACACCATCAATAGTTTCTCCATCTTTTCATGGAATGAGGTCCGGAGCTTAGAAATGATTTTGGCACCCTTAGCTGGCGTTATACCCTTTATCGTCTCCTTCTGTTTAAGCACAGTAGATATTGTTGATGTGCTACGCCCGTACATCCGCGCCAAGTCAATCACTCGCACACCTTGCTCACTTTTTTCGATGATTTCATGCTTTAGTTCCATCGACATCATTTTCTTCTTCGGCACCATTGTTATAAAAATAAATGTTATAACGTTTTCGTTTGTTTTTAAAACGCGCACCACATATAAATTCGACGGCCGTTGTCTCGCACAATTTTCACTTTGTATTAAAACTCTCTTTTCGTGTTAAACGTTTATTTCACAGCTGTAGCTTGTAACTGACCTAAATATCGTAATAGCGACCTATATTTATAAACAAAATAGTCTTGTCTACTACTTACATACTATTCGGGAAACTTTCCACGATCTTTTGTTCTAAAATGTGCGAACACATTTGGCATCCAAATGCAACGGCGGATTTCGCACCTTCCTTTGAAACTCACCGACAAGATCCACTAATCGACTCACAACTCATCGTGTGCAGTGGTGTTGTGAGCGCTTCCTCGTATCTCAAATCTTGCTCGCATCTCAAAGCAAAATTTCGCTCGCTCGTATCTCAAAACACTCGTATGTCAAGGCACTCGTATGTCGATGTACCACTGTATATATATATATATATATATATATATATATATATATATATATATATATATATATATATATATATATATATATATATATATATATATATATATATATATGTTTAAATATATATATATATATATATATATATATATATATATATATATATATATATATATATATATATATATATATATATATATATATATATATATATATACATACATATATATACATATATATACAGTGGCGTGCACAGCCTTTTCACCTCAGGTATGCAACTGCCAAAGTATACTCAGCCATAGAAGTACAGGTGTATTTTTTTTAATAATTATTTTTCGAAAAAATTAAGCCTTTGAGGCGGTAAATAAATAATAAAAATAATACATAGTGATCGTGGCATTGAACATTGAATTGGATAAAAGGAAGTTCTAGTTAGTCAATTTAATGTTTAGGTGAATAATGTTGAAGAAGTCAATGATTGCCAGCAGAAGCTGTTGAGAATACTAGCTGTCTTCAAACAAAACCAAAAAATTAAATCGTTCAGCAAGAACCCCGGGAAGGTCTAGAGCACTCTTGCCAGGAACGGGAAAGGAAAGGATAAGGATGAAGGTTGGAATTGATGTCGGACAAAGCGGGAAAATAAACAACAACATAAAATATCATTGAACTATGATAAGTGCAATAGTCAGCACTCTGAAAAGACAGCATAGTAAAATAAACGGTGTCTTTAATTAGATCATTTAAAGAATTATAAAAAATTAAATCATTTATAAACTAAATTGATTCGCCTATCTTTTTTATGTACAAACTTAAAATGTTGTCATAAAACAAACCGGTTCGTTTGATATTCAAAAGAAGCTCCTTTTCTATTGAAATCATTGAAAGATCAGTGAGACGCTGCTGTCCTTGCGTATTTCGCAAATAAGTGTGAATTCTTTTCAATGCTGAAAATGATCTTTCGGCAGAAGCACTACTAGCAGAAATCGTCACAATCAGTTTCGCTAAACGTATCACTTCAGGGAACACTGCTTGCAAATTATTTTCGCAACAATGCTCGATGATTTTATTAGGGCCTAAATTTTTGACATTTAATGACTTGTATACACATTTAAGTTCATTTTTTAGGCGTTCAACATTAAACTCGTATGATTTATAAGTGTTAATAAAAGTATTGAATAGAATGTCTGGGAATGTGGAAGTGTAATTATCAAAATTATCGGGAGATGTAATTATCAAAATTAATTGAACGAAAGTCAATTCTTTTAAATTCTTGTACCGAATACGTGACTCATTTATTACATTATCTATAATTTCGATAAATATTCGCTTATAATACAGCTTCATGTCCTGCATGCAAGCATTTAACTTTATCTTTGGCTCCCCAGCAACATTTTTTGCGCCATCATACATAATTTCAAATTTGGTCCTGAGATTTTCTAAAAAAGACTCAAAGTCTTTGATTTTGTTGCAGCAAAAGACAATGTCTGAAGTTTTCTTTTGAAGTACTTCGTAAAAAATATCCGTACTTCACTATGTACATTAAAAATTATACTCTAGAGACAGCATTAATTATGTAGGTATGTTCATATATGACCTAATAATGCTCTGAATTTTTTAGTGGTAAACGTGTTTAAGCTATTTACGTGTTTTCACATCATAAATTGGAGTGAAAACTCACTTTACAACAATACAACTTGTATCGAAATGCACCAGTACTATAAGTGTAGCATATAAGTGTCACACGTAGTACCATATAAGTGTCATATGAGCAGCATTGTTACCCTGTTGCGTAAAATATTAGATTTGTGGCTGCTACGTGTGTTTGTCAACATTGTGCCTGTGTACCATTGTGCCTTTTAACACAGTTTATCTCTAACGTTTTTCTTTTATAATTTTTTAATTTTAATTTACTCAAACAGCCCGTATTTTAATAATTATAAAATATTTTTTTTCACGTCAAAAATGTTACTGCATATTGAAAACCACATTTTTGCTGCTTATAAAACTGCACAACTGCTTATAAAAATTATCTGCATATAAATAAGTGCACACATACATTACTAAAAAAGTTGTTAATTTTGTTGCACATTAAATTTTTCCTCGTACTGTAACCAAATCATTCATTCCACCAAATCATTCATTCAAATCCTCAGCGTGCAAAAGATTTCAGCAGCGCCGTCCGCCCACCTCTGCTTGAACATAGGAGCACAGCGAACACGCAGCTAAAATCGCGCAGACAAGTTTGGCTGAGAGACTTGAGACTTCCCGGCTAATATCGCTGCTCAGCGCCCAAAACCATTGACCGAAGAAGCATGCTTCCAAGTTACGAACACACATGCAAATTTAATATTGCCGATATAGCAACCAAACAATGCTTTGTACACTGTACGTGTATCTCCACGGTATGAAGCTACAGGGAAGTCTCGTATGGCATTTGCATCAGAGTGTGCGTAAGATAGAAGCAAAGCGACCTGTGCCTACCTTACGTTACGAGTGGATGCAGCACAGCGTGTACATAATTCTGTATACAAAATGCAGAGTTGATATGAATGAATACAGTACAACGCGAAAATTAAATTATGAACATTGTGGTTTGATTTTATTTGTAAATTTTTCTAATTTTGTATAGGGTATGCAATGCTTATTTGCTTATATGGAGTGCACGCCACTGTATATATATATATATATATATATATATATATATATATATATATATATATAAAAATATATATATATATATATGTATATATATATATATATATATATATATATATATATATATATGTATATATATATATATATATATATATATATATATATATATATATATATATATATATATATATATATTAGATACAGGGTGGGCCATCTAGTGACACTGAAAGCTGTTGCCCGTTCGAAATCTTCACAGAAAGTAAGTATCATACCTCCGCGGAACGAAATGAGTCACTATACGCTTGAACAACGTTGAGAAATATTGAAAAATTATTTCCAAAGTGAGTGCTGTGTAGCCCAAACAGTGCGTTTTTCGAAAATTACTTTTGGCCGAAATGAAGCACCCACCGCGCCTGCTGTACGCAAGTTTGTGCAAAAAGTTCATGAGACTGGCATACTAGTGGACAACACTCATGGCCTCCGTCGTCGTACGGTGCACACAGACGAGAATATGGCTGCTGTAGCCGAGAATGTGAGACTCATTCCACGAACATCAACTCGCCGTCGATCTCAAACGCTCAACATTTCACGCACAAGCCTGAGGAGAGTTCTGCACAAAGATCTCGGATTATTCGCTTACAAGGTCCAATTGACTCAGTGATTGAAGGAGCACGACCATCCGGTTCGTTATCGGTTCACAATTTGAGCCTTAACAAACAAAATTGCCACATCTGGGACCCGCACGTTATTGTTGAGAAGCCAATTCATCCACAGACAGTGACAGTTTGGTGCGGATTGTGGAGTGGTGGCATCATTGAACCATTCTTCTTCGAAAATGAGGCTGGGAACAACATTTCGATCAACAGTGAACGTTACAGAGTCATGTTATTCGAGTTTATTTTTTACTAAAATTGAAGACATGAATTTGGACGACCTCTGGTTCATGCAGAATGGCACGCCGTGCCACACAACCCATGCCACAATCAATGTTTTACGCATCGAATTCCCAAATCGTGTTATCAGCCGTCTTGTCGATGTCAATTGGCCGCCTCCGAACTGCGATTTGACCCCTTTGGACTTTTTTTGTGGGAAACCGTGAAGAACCGCTGTTATGTCAACAATCTAGAAACGATTCAAGCACTTAAGGCCAATATCATCCAAACAATCCGTGAGCTACAGCCTGAAACTATCAACAAGGTCATGAAAAATTGGAGTGACAGAATGCGTTACTGCGAAGCCGACCGATACAGCCACTTGAACAAAATTGTGTTCCATCATTAATGGGAATATTTACTAATGAAGCCATAATACATGGGGAAATATTAAATATTGTTCATTTTATTGTATTTTTAAAAAGAAACCTGTTTTTAACCCACCCTGTATATAGAAACTTGAATTTTTGGCGAAACGAGTTTAATACTGATTTCCTTCGAAAATCAGCAAAAATTTGTGAGAAGTTCAAATCGTCACTCACGACCAAACCGAGAATCCTACCACCTTGTCAAATACATCTATCAAAGCATGCCACCTTTCCACCTGTCAGCTACAGTCACACATCTTATCAAACTCCTGTTGCGGCTGTACCGTTATTGAAATTATGGTTATTTCAGTGGGAAAATATTAAATTTTATTTAAAAAAAAAAGTTATTAGAAAATATTTAAAAAAAAAATAATAGCTGCGAAACCACTACAAATTTTTTTTTTCGTTATTTTAAATTAATCGTAACATATTCAAAATTATAATTCAATGCCTGACTTGCGGCTGGAATTCCAGAAGCTTTGTCTTCTACTCCTGTAAATGGTGAACAGAGAAAAAAACGATTCTTTGGTCCATTTACCGGAGATTACATAATAATGGTGACGGTAAGTTTTGCTTTGTAAAGAACCCGCCCAAATTTGTTTGACAGTTTTCTCACTTTGCAGTTTCGGCTTCCTAGAGACCACGTGAGACGCAATGGTTTGCAAGATATCGGCTCACATAGTTTCTATAAAAACGGCGTCATAACGAAACCAGCAGAATGGCCTGATAATTATGTACCGTTTAATTTTTTTGAGGGATTCTGCACTGGCTTTGAGTACGACCCAAATGAGAGCGACGAACATGATCCATATCGAGCCAGAACAACTCGGACCCCATTAACAGCAGCGAATCATACGTACAATGGAAAAACACGTGGCCGTCCTAATGGAGGATCTGCAGACTCATATGGTCGAGCCACAGACAGGCGACTGGATAGCAGAAGACTAAGTGGACAGTCAGATGAACACTCTCGTACTAAAACTCCGGGAAATAAAAAGTATAACAAAAAACAAGAACAAAGCCGTCAGCCGACGCAACGAGGACGATTTGCTTCAGGCTCTGGAAAGGAAAATTCGAATTATGCCTCTAATTATGGTGGACCATTTTCATCGCGGCTGTATGGTGTTAATGGTAGAAGCACTCAGATGACATCAAAACCAAAAAAACCCGTAGAGTTCAGTTTTGCTGATCCAGTAATGCTACCCTATTCGACTGTATACTATCCATCTGGACCTTGCGGTCCTCGAATGCACATATGTCCTTATGTTCCATTGTGCTGTTGCTAGAATTCAATGGATAAGTCTCCAAAAACAATAAGCTAGAGATCATTCCTCTTCATTGATTTGTGTCATATTCGTAGCGCTCATCAGTTGTCATGTCAGTTTTTTTCTATGATTTGGATGTTCTAATTTGTTTGAATAATCTAATTTGGTTGGATAATCTAATTTGTTTGGATATTATAATTTGTTTGGATTTTCTAATTTGTTTGGATATTTTGTTTTACATTGTTTCATATTTTTTTTTAAAAAAAAGTAACCTATGGATATTAAAAGTGGTAGGAGTATTTGATGAAAATCAACGTTGCGTTTCTTTTCATGTCTTTTGCTGTATCTTATTTCTCTATGACAATCAAAAGTTTGTAAATTTAGTTATTATTGATGCTTCACAGTCCTTGAAGATTATTTCAAATTTTTGGTTTCAATCGATTGAAGGGTCTGTGAGGTGCGATTTTGTGCTTTACACAAATTTTTAGTGAAAACCCAAACTCGTATCAAAAATGTCAAAAAATGTAGTTGTTTTTGGTTTTAACAGTAATGGTAAAGCATCTTTCAACTACTGCATTAGATGGAAAAATTATTAGCATTAAAAAAGCAAACTTATTTTTTTTCTGTTTTGAATATTTGGACTCTACCAGCAATGAGGAACTTCACAAGCTTTTCTGAGAAGAAAAGGAAAGATAATTGTCGTACATTGAGGCAAGGTTTTTTCGCTCAAAAGTTTTTACACAATTTCGACTCGAAACTGCAGCTAACCAGCAGATCGTAGTGTCATGCCGTAGAAAATGATTGGTCGTATGTAACCTTTTTTGGCATAAGGGCGGAATCGGAAGAGGGTACAAATCAATCTGTATGCTTTAGAGCTCTACTGAGGGCCATTTCTATGTTTTTCTGGGAAGATAAAAAACAGTTAAAAATCATCCCCAGGCATTTGATCCATTTTAATGGCTTGGTAAAGTGGCCTATGATTCGAAGCTTCAAATTTTTAACGAACTTTATCGTTCTGGAAGACGGTTGTCGCGGATACTCAAATACAGCAAACTCACTTTTTCTTGACTTAATTTTCATTCCCCATTCTCAACAGCAGAGAGCGTGGACGTATCAGTGGAGCTTTATTGTTGCCATTCTTTGATTGTGACCATCACACCACGCTAGGGGGTCGTCAGCGTACAAATATATCTTGACATTACGATGGTTATTTATGCTGAGAATATCGTAAGTAAATATATAGAAAAGAATGGGTTCAAAGATGGAACCCTGAGGAACACCGGAGTCAACGGAAAAGAGCCTGGAGTTTTTCCCATTGCGCGTTACAAAGTTCATCTATCGTAAATTAATTTGATAAGATCCCTAGAGAAGTCAGCAGTAATAAGTTTGTGGTTCAGGTTGCTGATCCAAGCTGAATCGAAAGCCTTTCCCACATGGATTAAGCGAGCTGTGATGAATTTGTCCTTAGCATTGGACCTTTGTATATTAGTCGTGTAGACCTGTAAGGCATCTTGAAGCAAAAATGAGCTGGAAAAATGATGTTCTTCTCTACAACTATTTTATCAAGAGTTGAATAGATTACTTTTTCAAGTAGTTTCCCCATATTGGAAACAGGAAATATTGGTCTCGTATTGACAATGTCGGCATTGCCAGGCAATTTGTAACTTAGAAGTTTGTCACATTTCTGAATACTAGCAACGTAGGCAATACTCAAGCAGTTGTTGAAGGTAATTGCTAGCAAAACAAAGAAAGAAAAAGGAAGTTTGTTTATGAAATAGTTTGATGTATTGTCTTCACCTACTAATTTTTTAGGTTAAAGATTGCACGTTAGCACTTGTAGGTTTACCGAGCTGATGAAACCATCAATGCCACTAGGGCAATCGAAAACGTTGGTTGCAGAAAGCTCAGTCAAGTAAGAACCTTCCTCACTCTGACCAAACTGGGTCACCCTACGGTTTATTTGGTTTGCAAAGCATATATGGTAAAGTACATATGAAAAGAGAAGTGGTCTGGAGCCACCGCGGCAGTGGCGCTGTCATCAAGGAAGGGTCTGCCATCAACCGTGATGGTTGGTATTACGGTCTCTCTTCTTAGTAATCCTATTGATTTCCGGATACATATCTTTATCGGGCTCAAACCTCTTGAGTCTTTGTTCAAACCTATTGTTGAGACTTGTCCCTGGTTTTAACCACAATAAAGTAGATCTTTGTCTTGCATTTGTCACGTTTAGCATTCGATGGTAGATAGGTGTCAGGCAGTGGCGGCTCGTGGGAATCAATGTAAGTGGGGCTAGTCTGCAAGGACCAGTACTTACTTATATTGGAAATTCGGAACAGTTTTATATTTAAAAATGGGGTTAAAATAAATAAATACTATGCACAAATAAGTCAATTCAGTAATAAATTCCTCCGGGAAAATTCTACTAAATATTCGCATCAGCTTATTGCTGCCTATTTTCCTTGCGCCTATTTTTCTGTTGAATAAATCTATCACCTGCTCATTAAAATGTTCAGCTTCTTTACTAATAGATAATACTGCAAACAAATTGAAACGTTTTTTATATTTATTATAAGTTTTAAAAGTTAGGTTGCTAAATCATCTTTCAGAATCTGCTGGATCTAGGAGTGATAAAACGTATTTAAATTAAATTATTTATTTGTTATACAGAAGAAATCATATTATTATCTTTAAAAGAAGCTTTACAATTCAGTAGCAGATGACATATTTAGAACACTTCATTATTGTATATTGATTTTGACTGGATTAAACTGGATTATTATCTTATCCCAAACTTATCAATCCTATAACATGAGGATCATTTAGTTTTTTTCATCATTCATTCCTAATGATTAGACTTCCTTGATTTCAAACTATTTCTAATTGAATAGAATTAATAAACTAGATCCTAGGTTAGGTTAATGTAAAACATTATGAGGAATATTCGAAAATTTTATTAAAAAGTCACTAGAAAAAATTAAAATGATCATTATTCATATAACTTAACAATTCGATTACTTCTATTATCGCAACAACGTTCCAAGCATCCCATTCAATTAAATCAAAGCAATAAATTCGATACCCCAGGCTTTCAAAAACAGATTGTTTTATTCGGGGACTGAAAGTTCCAGCAAATAACCATCGATCTTGGGGTACTTCTTTGACTTTGGTAAATTTTAACTAATAAATATTTATGTTTTGAATAGCATGAAGATTATTTTTTCGCATTTGACGTAATAAAGCTTTTTAAAAGTGTCTTCAAACATCAATTATATTGTAAACAGTGTATATTGTATTGTCTCACACATTTTTAATGTAATCAACATTTTGCATAAAATATCATACGTACAGACCTGTCTGTATCATATTGAATCATGTTTGAGACGAGCACAAAATTTTTCTATCATATTTATCATATTACGATAATATCAACAAGCACTGTAAAAGCAAAACCATCGTTTACTCTTCAATTGCAAAATGCAATTAGCTTAATTTAACCCACTGGTACTACACACACTTTATTCAGTTAGCGAACGACGAACAAGCGATATACCAATAGAAGCTTAAGATTAGGGCTTAGTCCGTTGATTACTCTTTTTGCCATTGCGTATGACATGCATACACTCTGCGCTCAGTGATTTTTTTCATTCGTTTCCTCTCTTTTCTGGGGCTAGTTCAACTTAGCCCGGCGCACATTGCATGTGGAACAGAATATGGAAAGAGAATATGAAAAGAGCATCGCGCGCATATTGCATGTGCGAAGTAAGTTCTCTTGTATTGAATTATATGTACATACGAATTTGTGAATGAAAATGAAATACAAATTTCGAAAGAGACGAGACATGAATGGATTTTAAAAACAGTTGGTGAGCGAAGTATTTTGATCATTTGTTTCGCTAACATGAAATTTTATAGTTTGTAAAAATTGAAAAAGAGATGGGTTTCTTTACATTTTGGAATGAAAAAGGATGGTGGGGCTAAGCCCCACTAGCCCCATACGTAGAGCCGCCACTGGTGTCAGGCCTTTTTTCGAGGACCTGCGCCTTGCATGTAAGAAAAGAATTTAATCCCGAAAGTTTTGGTAGACAAGGCTTCTGGTCAAAGGACAGTGATATTGTCAATGGAACAGTGTAGAGCATCATTGATCTTTTTCATACCCTGGTTAATTTCGGATGCAGAGAGGTTTTTGTCTTATTCGATGACTACAATTTGTGGTTTAACTGAAACTGTTCAAAAGTTTCCCAGTTGATTTTCTTACAAGCGATGGAAAAGCCTACGCTCGGCAGCTACACGGTTGAAAATTTTAGGGTAAAATCCATTATTTTTCTATAAATGCGGCTTTATAACATTGGTCTATACCAAATTTCGCATGTTTATGATTTAATTAGCTTTTATAGTTCATTTTTATACGAAAAATATATACTTATTATGCAACTCTGAAAATCAACTTCATTTTTACACTATATATTTATAAAGTTTATATTACGTTTGTTAAAATGTATATCTTTTGCTTATTGATATGATGTATCAGTAATATTAATTAGCTTCTACGCACATAATTCGTATCGTTTTGTTTGAAAAACGCATATTTGTAACATATTGAGCATCAAATTTACACCAGCTTGGTGTAAAAAAAGTAGCACGCACAAACTGCAGCATTGATTGTGCAATAGTTGACAATGCAGAGAATTAGTTTTGAAAGTACTTAGAAGGTGCGAATTACGTAGTTTATGTATTTGATAGTTGACCGTATTAAATAAAATGTTTTTCGAAGGGCTACTTCTTACGGTTGAATATCCCGATATAAGAAAAATTGTGCGTTTTAAAAAGTGTACGTCGGATGGTGTTCATCGCTTGTCTTACAAAGATCTCGTTCGTTCGGTTTTAGATAGTACTAATGTTCCATTTAGTGATTTTTTGTGTTTTAGAAACAAAGTTGGAGTGGAGATAAAATTGAATATATTTATGCAGTATTTGTGTAAGTAAAGAAGAGCAATTAGCCATGGCAAACTCATTTGTTAAAATTGTTCCTTGTTTTACCTTGGACGTATTGCACAATGAAAGCAATAATGGATTTTTGCAAATAAAATTGAAAAATGATAGACCATGAAAAAAGATATTGAAAATGAAATAAGAGGTGTTGAAGCTAAAACATTAACTGAACAAGTTAGTTCATTTGTCTTAAAAAACGTGGAAATTATAAAAAGTGCAATCTTACCCGAAGAAATTGAAATTGTCAAAGCTAAGCTACGGACAGCACTGAACTATAGACGTGAATTCGTCAGACAAAATAATATTTTTGAAGAATTGGTAAGTTTAGATATTATATTAGACGCTAAAATTTAATATAATGTTTTATTTTGAAGATATCCTATGATTTTGAGTTGAGCTTTAGTGTAACCCAATTTTGTGAAAAATGGAGGAATAGCTATCAGCCCTGTATATTTACAGTGATGAAAAAAACGGGAAAGAAGATACTGAAAACAGAAGCTGATAGAGAAAAAGTTTTAAATAATATTTACTTAAATCTTCATTCAAAATGCAAAAAAAAACATAACTACATTAAATAATAATTATTACATAGATTGGAATGGTCAAACAATTTCTAAATTGAATCTCCAGCGGTTTTTGCCTCCCGCTCCTTGTGGTAAAAAAAAAGCAAAATAGGTTGTTTGACGAAAATGCTGCTGAAAGAATCATTCAGTTTAAGAGAGTAAGTTATCATTTACTTTAAATCTAAATAGGCCTTTTTAATCGTTCTCTTTTGTATTATAAGTGACATTCAGAGATGATCGACGAATGAAACTTACTTACAAGACTCTACTGGAAGGTCTCCTTATATTATTGCAGTAGGCGACGACAAAAGTAATATTCAACAATATTTTATCGTGGCTGATAGTCAAATAATACCCTTGAAGTCATCTTTTGATTTTCTGCATGCCCTGGATTTAGTATTCAAGCTACATTGTCTTTGCAACATTGAGTATGATTTATATTATAGATCATTTTGGCTGTACAAAGCTACTTATGTAAGATAGCAGCACGAAGGATGACAAGCATAATAAAAGATCTCCATTCAAAATTTTCCACTGAGATTAAGGATTTAAAAAAAATCTAATTAATAGCTTCTCCGCATTTCCGGTAAGCGTTCTATTCTTGAATATCAGAGCCAAATCATCTAAAAAAATTTTCCAAAGCAGAGAATTTAATAAATTTCTAATTTTGTGGAAAGAACATAACTTTTTACACATAGTTGAACAAGCCATAACAATTTTTAAGAAAATAATACTCAAAATATGAATTTATACTAAAATACCAAATCAATTTACGCAATTTATCACTTAGGTTGTTTACTTAATGCTCTTAACGTAGAAAATATCTACACATTTAAATGATTCAAGCGAATACCTGTTGGTTTCAGAAAACTCCCCATATTCACTATAAAAATATACATATAAGATAACGTAGTGTTACATTCTATGAATAACATATTTGTTTACTCAAATTCTTTAAATTTCCAAATTGCATTTTAATTCTTCTTTAAGATGAATAATTTTACGTGTTTTCTTTGTAAAAAATCCTATCAGAATTTTTCTAAAATCACAAAACATTTCAAGATTGTACATTTACTGTTAAAGTCGAAGTTTTTGTCATTGAAATGTGTTTCTAATGCAACGTGCAACTCAGAATTTTCGTTTTATAAAGATTTTTCATTTTATAAAGATTTTTAATGCTGTTAAATTAGCTATATATGTGTATGTAAAAGAAATGTACTGAGATCTCGAATAAAATATAATTGCCAAATTAAGCACTGTTTAATTGCTTGTTATTTAAGATTGACTTAACTTTTCTACGTGAAAACCTTAATCACATTACCAAAAGTGATTCCAAATGTAATTTCATGACAAATTTCCGCATTTAGGCTATGTTTGGAAATGGATTTACAAACATGAAAACAAAAAAACACTTAAATATAATTGGAAAGCTATATTTGCTATGTCAATGCAAATTATATGCTTTTTTTCAATATTCATTAACAAATTAAGACGATTTTTCTTATTTCAACTTCTCCTATATAAATATAGATATAAACGTCATGTATAAGACATGTGAATCGATTTCATATATTTCATTATTAAATGGCATAGTAAATTTTATATCAATATGATATTTGCCATAGTAAACAAATTTATAATCATTTTATATCATGTTTATATTTAGCTTTATCGAAAACATTGATATAAACTGTTTATAAAAACTATAACTTAAAAGTTTGAGTTTGATATTGTTTGCATGTATCTATTTGATATTTTTTTTAGATGGATTTTTATGTATATATTTTTTTTATCAATATAACACCATTTTTTTCAACCGTGTAGAAAGTGGATCTTACTAGAAAGTACTAGTATATAGGAAAGACGGTGGCACTCGGATTAGTAGATTTGTATGGCCACAATTGGGGAAAATTCGCAAGTCAAAGTGATTTTTCCCCTAGTTTTGGAAGAAGTTGACTTACTTATCTTCTTGTGCTTTGGTTAAGTTGCTAATATCCGTGGTAAATTTATACTATACTATTTATAACTATTTACTACGCTATTATGCTAACATACACAAGCGACGAACGACCGCAGCGATCCGACTGAAATTACTGTTGCAGCCGCGTTGGAGAGGAAAGTCTTACGGAAAATCGTTTGCTACTCTGAAACTCCGGAAACCTTACAACCATGTAACGGTATTGTAGGGGGTCATATATAATGGAACTCTCCATACTACCCCAACGAATGCACACCTGGTGCTGCTTCATTAGCCTCCTACTTGCCTGCTTATCCCGCAACATGTGAAGTGTGCAGCGGTAAGACTAAATTGTGGTGATTTTTGCACAAGGGCACACCTGGACTATGCGAAAACCTTGATGCAGGGCGTTTTTGCTCCAGCGGACATTGATTATATCGTTGTCCAACTATGTCTGTCTTAGGGTTTTGAGACCCAAATACCAAGCAGAGAGGTGTAGGCGAGAGGGCTATTCCTAGGAAATAATCCTGTGGAATATATACAGATGGCTCCAAACTGAACGGCAGAGTGATGTGTGGTATATCTTTCACTGACCTAAACTTGATCCTTTCTTTCCGCTTGCCAAACTACTGCACTGTCTTTCAAACAGATATATTGGCGAATCGTGTAACGACCAGTTTGTCCTTATGTAATCAGATATTAGAAGTAAATATTTGCATTTTCATTGACAGTTAAGCGGCCATGCAGTCCCATGCTGGAGTTTACACCTCCTCCAAGTTACTCCTTGAATGGCGTACGTCTCTCAACGAGATGTCAAGACATTCAATGACGCGGTTGATTTCGATGCTGCGACAACTGTGAAGCGGACCAAGCTGACACACTTTTGCCGGAAGTGTTTTACAGTCTTCCAGTCGAGATTCCGATGGCTTTAGTTAAACTGGTCATCAGCTGAAAATGTTTAAAGGATGCTGTGAAGTCCTGGCTGTAAAAAGGGTTTCTTCACGCAGCGATGGTTGTCTAAATTGGGCACTGTTTGGCAGGCATGCAGCGCAAATGGGTGCCGCTTACAATGACGGCAACCAAAACTTTCGATACAATGAGGAAAATGGAGCGATTCTTAATTTCCTGTACAAATTCCTGGCCCCGCTGGAGGAAGGATGGCATCTCTTGGCTCATACTTCTTTGCTTGTTTAACCGAAGTGGCTTCGGTGAGCCTGAGGGGGATCACCCATTTCATTAAGGACTCAGACTGGCTCTCTTGTTAAAAAAAGCTGGAAACTACGCAATGTGATATCACAATGGACCTTTCTATGCCTTCTCCGGAGTCTGTCTATAGGAGGCAGCCGCCGAACCAAACCTAACTTTACTTAAGCCGGTGTAGAATGTTCTCATCGGAAAGTAAAGGTTTGATGTGTTGTCTCTAAGTTTATTGGCCTCAGTAAGTGGATCGAATGTATCGCTGAATAGTTCGAATTGAAACTTTTTTAGCGACCTCCGGGGAGTTGTTAAGCTGTTTAACCACTGTTGCCATTCCTACTCCTGGTTTATTTTAACCCAATACTTGAACCTGTCTTTTTGCGGTCGACCATTTATTTTTCTTCCTTCTCCGACTAAACCATTTTTTCACGGTGTTCTTTTGTCTACTTTAACTCTATACAGGAATTAATAAAAGCTAGGTAGGTACGAGTGGCTGCCGATCAACAGAGGTCTGCCGACCGACACACATAGGCACAAGAGGGGCCCGTTGTGAAGGTATTAAAATAAAATTAAAGACTGTGTCAAAATTTTTAAAAATAATTTTTCTCCGGTAAATTCATTCGGGTTGATTTTTCATGTCGAAGGCCAGAAATTTTTGCTAAGTCCTGTAGTAGCATTTCATCTTGCGGTATAAATAGTCTGTGGGACTCATTCCAGGAAAGGATTTGGATTGGACTAACATGCTTGTGAGGATTTTTTTTGTAGGGAGGCTGGCATATTTCTCAATAGACTGTTGGGATGGTCGGAAAATTTGATAAGGAATTTCAAAGATTGATTTGTAAGGAACAAATCTATTTTTGAAACTTTGGCTGCAATATGTAAGGTGAGACTGCTATAGACTTTGTAGGAGTTTGGTATGTCGTGAAGATTCATGCAATTTCGCAGGATCTTCTACTCCGTTACTCTCAACCTGTCCATTTGAAACACAGAACAAGCAGGAAAACCATGGGAAATGATAGGACGGACCAGTTGCTTGTAGGAAGCAAAGTTGACGGAATTCTTGAGGTGTGTGGAACAGTTTATGAATATATACAGAACTTTGGTGAGGATGCTCTTCACATAAGGTATTGGAGATAATTTTTAGTTCAGAATTACTCCCATGTATGTAACGGTTCTATGTGGTTGTTACTCATTTTGAGGGTTATGCAGGGAAGCTGTCGTTTGGTAGTTCAGGGAAGCTCAACATAAACTTGAATGATGATGAATTCGGATATGTATGGCTTGGATATAAGGTCCCACGAGAGGAAGTAGCTATGAAGTGTGTCAAGGTAAGTAGATATACGCTCCTTGCTTATATTCAAGCTACCAGCAGTTGATTAAACGATTAGGTCACCAGCAACATGAAGGATTTTGAGAGGGAGTTGATGAAACGGAATATTGGCTACGTAGATGGCGAAGAGGATGGGAGAGAAGACAGAGCCTTGGAGGATACTAAATGCGTTAGAATAGGGATTTGATAATATATTGTTTATTTTCACTACCGAGGACCTATTAGAGAGGAAACTGTAAATAAGTTTACTTAAAAATGGATAAAGATGGAAAAGGGGAAGCTTTTTATCTATGAGCCCTTCTTGGTAAAGCCCTTCTTGTCAAAGGTCTTTTGAGTATCAGACAAACTGTCATGAGAGTACGGTTGTTTAGGTGGGATATAGGATCGGCTTTTAGGATTAAGAGGGAATGATTGACGGAATGTTTTGGAAGGTTGGCAAATTGGAATGATGGGATGTCAATGAGGCATCACCTGTTCCTTGATCACACATTTAAATATTTCACTGCTAGTGAATAGTAAAGAAATGGGTCTGTAGCTTTCGGATAAAGTTGGGTTCTTATTTTTCTTAAGAATTGGAATAATGTTGGCAGTTTTCTAACTATTGGGAAAACGCCCATTGATTATGTGCGTTGATTAAGGAGTGTGAATGGAATTGAGGAGATAAAATGTTTGCATCTCTTCAGCACAACGTTTGGTATCTGATCAGGACTGGTGGACTTTTTATTATTATGCAAATGGATGATGGGAGAAGACTCAATGTTACAGAAGATGAGGTCAAGGATCTTGTTATTAGCATTAGGGAAACAGTTAAATTGAGAAAGTGAACAGGAAGAAAGAAAAGAAGATAAGGCAATAGAAAGATTGTTGGTAGATACAGTGTGGAGAAAAGAGGAGTCCCATTGTACAGAAGGCATATTAAAGCTGCCACAGATGATGATGGCAATCGACGAGGGAAAGAAAATCACGAATTGAGAAGAATCACAGTGAGGTCGCGCACTTACCACAGCGAATGAAGCAGGCCTCTATTTTGAGTCGTATGTACTTTTTCAATTTTTACTTCAAAACCTGTTTTTTTTATAAATTTTGATATCATTTTCATTTTCGTCGAATACATTTTTATCTGACGTCTGATTTTTTTTGTAATTCTTCCATTTGCATTAGAATTGATTACTGCCTGAGGGGGCAAAATAGAAGAAATTAATATTAATTTATGAAACTACTACAATTTTATAGTTTTATACTGCATACCGCTAGGTAGCTTTCTAATCTTTATTAGCCAATTATCAACTTTATGTTTGCAATTACTGCTGGTGTAGCATGATAATATGTTTTATTGCCACACATATGAATGTGAGAATGTTATGTTAGTTTCAACTTTTCTCCCTTATAGGGAAATGATGATTAATAAATGATTCATACCAGATGCTGACCGTATTTTTCGGCGAAAAATTCAAACTGGCCACCTTTTATGTGAAAAAGCAGAGGAAAGAAACATGTCTTGAATTGCGTTGTGGAACATAAAATCTAATAAAATGGCCAGGAACCTGATAATTACATTTACATGAGCGGTTCCTAACATGTGAACCATGATTCAGATCAAAGTTTGCTCTCACGGACAGAATACAGCCGGATATCGTACTAGACTATGGCTCCGCCAAAAATAATACATTTCTACTTATCTAAGTCATTTTGATTAACGTAAACACCACTATCGCTTTTCCATGGAAACAACTACCTCTAGCGTAATATTTCTCACAATTATCTAAATTTGCAACCATATACGATCACTTTGTGATTACGATCTCTTCAATAAATGCAACTGGACGAAAAACAACAATAATGCTTCACTTCCAACAAAACTCTATTCTGTTGTTCGTTCTTCACAACGTAGCAGCCCCCAGACGTCACAATAGCGCATCATTCGGCAAAACAATAAAAACTGGAACAATAACCTACATAATTCCACCCCAACCAATAAAACAAGTCCTTGACTAGTTGCCATCTATTTCTGCTAATCACCTCTTCAAATTTTCTACAAAGCTCATGTACCCACGAGCTCGCAGAAACAAACAAACAATGAATCCAAGGTTCACTTTGTACGTGATCACCATCTTATTTTCGTTCATGTATGGTATTTTTGTTGTTTTAAATTTCCGAAAAAGAATTGCTCTTTATCTAGCATCATCAAATATTCACCTGCCGACAATATTTTGATTCGTATGAGTTTAACTACATATTAGTTAATTACCTATGTGACGGCAGTGGTGTAAAACAAACACAGAAAAGTTTTATGGAAATTCGGAAAAATCTAATTCTTTTAAATAATTCAAAAAAAGATTATAAAGCGAAATATGAAGTTACTTGGTTCGCGCTGAATGGGGTGCAGGATGTGTTTGTGTTTGTCTGTTTGTGAGAATAAGTGGTTGCGAAAAGAAAAGTAGATACTCAGCACAGAGAGTTTTCGATGTGTCTTCACTGTTTTTCTTTACCAAAATGGTTCTTGAGGAAATAAATGCTTACGAGTGTGGTAAATGTTTGCTAATCAATCTGAACGATTCAAATTTAAAATCAATTTATTCCTAAAAATTATTACCCTATTCCGGAAACCGCCTAAAGCCCAAGAGTTTAACTTCACATGTTCAACACCACTGCACTTGAACATTTTATAAGGTCGCAAAGATAAAAATATATAATAAAAATTCATGATTTCCAAGTGCAAAATTAATAATTGCTGAATTTTACTGGGCAATAGTTTACGTTAGATAAAGTTATATGTTTCTTATCATATCACTTTCGTTCGAATTCCGTTGTATAAAAGGTTGGGAACGTTGAAAAATCGAATTTGTGGTGGTACATATTTCATACGTTAAAATGATGTCGAAAGTAATTTCGATTGTTTTCCTACTGTTCTGTGTGCAATCCTGTGTACAGTCACTAGGAGATGGACCTCTACACAAAACTATTCCAGGTAAGTGTTTGCAATTACATTTTCAGTTTCATGTTTGTGCATGAGGTTGATCTTATGTTATTTTACAGTGAATTTGGGATGCGGTGGCGTATCGGCGTACAAATGGATTAATTTGGTGCAGCCAAGCTCCTCGGAATTTTGTTCATATAACATTGCCGCCTATGGAATTTTTGTTTGTCAGCTGCTGGTGCAATTTTCCACCAATCTACCTCAGCCTACATCGCTGGGAGGTCTTGCCGAAACGTGTAATAATGGTTCGATTTCGATTGGACGATTCAAAATTTGTGGAGTGAATAACAATCAGCATTGTAAGTGAAAGTTAACGTTAAGTATAAAACTAAGTTAAAATTTATAACGATTATTCTGAAAGACTTTGAACAGTAATTATCGAGTAGTAGTGTTTGCTCATATTTGATGAGTTCATTGTCGTGTATTGTGGCGTTTCATGCATTTTGAAGAGTTGGGAATTACTTGTAGTCATGATTGCCGACTTGCTCTTTCGAGCCTACGCCGATCGATCCGGGTTAGATTTGAAGTAGGTTCGGAATAGTCGGAATAGGTTCAAAAGAGCGGATCGGCCACCATAACTAATCTCGAGTGGTCACTAAAAGCGGTAGATTTATAGTCGGAAAAATTCCAACAAATATCTAAAAATTTACATTACTGAGAAATGTTGGGCTTTCAAAGCTTCCACGGTGCAATAGCCGGCTATCTAAAGACTATGCTAATCACTAGGCTTAAATTTGTAGTCGATAGGTAACTGTTTGTACAAAAGCAAACAGAAGCCTGATACCTAGGTAAATTTTCTACTTTAAATAAGTATATTTACATCAACGATGTTAAAGTGTAATTGTAGTTTTTATCTCATGTGCGTTTTGGAGCCGGTAAATTTCGAGGTGTAAAATCAATCTATGATTATTTATGGAGTGAGGTTTCTTGTAAAAACATTTTTGTGCACATCGAAGTAACCGGTTTTTCTGCAATGTTGAAGTGGTAGCTAAGTGATAAAAGACATGAATTACATTTAAAAGTAAATTTAGCTAATTATTTGGTCCTGATTTTTGCTTTGATTACAGCTTGAATTCTACTTGACATAGAATTAATTGGACTTAATCGTGCATCAATGTTGAATGGTAACTTGTCCAGTTGCATTTTTTTTTATCTTCCCATCCCCCAAAAAAAAACCGCCAGATTTGACAAAATGCGAGACATTCTTAAAATGATTCAGATCAGGACCCTGAAGAGGCCATCGAAGCACACCATATTTAATCTTGGTTTATTTCTTTCTAATTACCTACTTAAGTGCATTATAATCTCATGCATTATAATAATAATAGGTCCAGGTCTCACCAAATGTTAATTATCTTTAACCCTTTGGCACTGGCGGCCATTTTAGTGATATTTTAGATATGTCTATTATTCAAAAAATAGTTTTCAAAAAAACTAAGTTTGCGAAATGAATTTCGAACGTGTTCTTAAAAAAGGTTTTGGAAATGTTGAACCCTATGTGTGCGCTAGGTGCCTAAAATGAGATCAGGAAAATTTGAAATTTTTTGAATTGCGATAACTTTTGACAAAGCTTTTGAATCTCTATAAAACTTACTGAACATATTAGGCGCGTTTTTTTGCTCCTCTATCCAGCGGAGAGTAGAGTAGACGCATTGAAAACAACAACACTCCTACACCAGTGAATTCACTAGTACAGAAATTCTATGCGTCATTTGTAGTTCACGTGTTGAAGTGTAGAATGTGCTGATAGAAAAAAGAAAAGCTCATGAGAAGTTCTATTTTTTTCTGTGAGGTGGCTTTCGGTTTTCACGGTTATGTTGAATGTTTTGGTAGTTAAGAAATTAGAAAGGGCCCTCATAATGTGTAGAAAGTTAAAAGAATTAATTTTCTGTTAGTTTTTTTTCTATTTTCTATCGATTGTGGTAGTGTATACTCGTTATTTTCTCCCTTTTTTTCAGCTGTTTTGTGGGACCACAGCGAATATAGCAACCTATGTCAGGTTTAGCGAATGCACTGCTGTTTTATACTAGATCGTTGTTTTTCCGGCATAGTTGTACTCTGCACTGCATCGGAGCAAAAAAACGCACCTAATGTTACTAAGTTGTATACTCATATAATTGTGTATGAACATGCTGGCAACCCTGTAGCTACGGCAGGTGCTGAAAATGAACACCTTCAAATCATCGACTCTTCTGAAAAAATTTCGCTTTTAAGAAAAAAGCAACTCAGACACAAATCTTATGCTTTGTCTACACAAAGTAAAACTTTCGAAATTCTATATGAGACAAGAACGGTATATTTTTAGGATCAAAATCTTCTGTTTACGGGAACTCACGACCCAATAATCAGATACAGTTGAAATTTACAGAATGTATTGATCTTAAGAAGAACCAAGGCTGATAAAAGCGATTTTTAAATTTGGGCAATTCTGTGCCAGTGGTGCCATCGTGCAAAATCACTAAGAAAAATAACAGCTTTTGGTTCTATAACTCTGACTCAACAACCAGATTTTAACGAAATTTACACAGTAGCTTAACCTTACACTAAGGCACGTTTGATAGAAATTTGGTTGAAAAAGTAGGTTGGAGCTGCCAGCTATAATAATTTTGGTGTTTTGAATTTGGAAAATTCACTGAGGAAAATAAAGCTATTTGCCCTATAGCTTCCAGTGCAGTCATGGAATCATAACGAAATTCATATGGCAAATTAAACTTATTGTGGCCAATACTCAGCAGAAATTTAATCGGAAAAACAATGATAGGGTTGCCAGCTATGGTTGTTTTTGTATTTTTTTGCATTTCTTTAGTAGGTGATTTTATCATAAAATTCTTAAATCATGGTGATCTTGTAGTGAAACTAAACAATAGATATTACGATATAGAAAATTTGAAAACTTTTACGGGTGGTTACCCTAAATTTCTTTGTATACCTATAACTTCCAATGCAATCATCGGATCAATAGAAAATTCGCAGAGTAGGTTGACTTCAACGGGAGGCAGATATGATATATTTTTGATTTCGGTGACAGCAAAGTGCTGCCAGCACGAATCGTTTTTGTTTCTTTCGTGCCAATAAATGCTTAAATTAAGTATTCACATCGCGAACATTTGCAATGAAAATAAGTAAACAATATTTAAATTTTCTAAGGTGTGGACATTTTTCAGATGACAACCCCAAACACCTTTCTATCTCTGTAACTTTCGATGAATTCATCGAAATTAAATTGACTTAGGGTCTATTATTACTTAGGGTCGCCTTAAGTAGCTAGTGGTAGAATACAAACTAAAAATTTTCACAAATCCTCTGCTGTTCTTTGAACATTAGTGTTTCTAGCGGTTCTGATACGCAAGGGTTTTTTATATATTAGCTATCTTTTTTGCCTTTATATTCAGTTTTTTATAACTATCAAATAAAGTTACTGGTCAAATCAGCCTGAACAGTGGTGATGCACAGTTGTGTATTCGGTATTCGGTTTTTAGCTGTCTATTCATCGGAGTTTTCTATATGTTTAGGCTCTCGCATGTACCTAGTTTTCGTAGCGGCTATATCTCCTTTAATTACCTCAACGTTGTCTCACGCTATGTAGTTCTACTGTTGATCATACTAAAGTTGTGCTTCTTTTCCTCGCTGAGGCTGCTTCCCGTTTGTATTCAGTTATTTTACCACCAACTAACGACTTTGTTTGATATATGTATATTTTATCGTAAGCCGAGCAAAGAATAATGTAAATTCCACTCTTCTCTTTTCTCTGTTTTACGTGATCGAGCGTAGCCCTACATGCCTGAACTACTTTTATATCAAAGCGTCTAAGAACTTTCCGAACCTTCTTGAAAATTGGCGAAAAAACGATTGGAAGTCTTATGGCAGTTTTTGTTCGTCTTATATTAACTGTTCGCGCTGTCATTTGTTCCTTCTCTATTTTTTTATTGTATCGTCAAATGAATTTTTTCTTGTTGTATCTTCACCAGTGGCGGCTCGTGGCCTAATTTTATGGGGGTTCACAAATCGAAAACATCTGTATTGGGCACATGAATATTTACCTTGCTATACTTTTAAGAGTTGCATTTATTTTAGTTAATTTGCCGAAACATCGCAATACTGCTGTAGAACGAGTTAAAAGAAAACTATTCTAAAAAACGGAACAACTTATAAAATCCTTCAAAAGGCGATTTAAAAATCTTGAACAGTGTACCTGGTATTTTCATCAGAAGCCCTCATGGTGTCGTGATCGTGGCGGGCTTAGCATAGTTTATTACAAAAAATGTATGCACTGATATCAATAAATTTTTTTTACAACTGCCATAATTCCGTGATAAAGTAACACTTGCTAAATGCAAATTGTAATATTTTCCAAATATATGTTTATTAAAAATTACAATTTGTGATAAGCAATGAACACGATCATTTATAGTTGCTATGTAGTGATGACTCCAAAGTAATTTCTATAAGTCGAGATAGCCTCAGTTCGTAAATTGGGATCATTAGAAAAACAAATACTTATCACGGTGATCGGAAGAATGTCTGAAGACGGCTAATAACAGGGTAATTTTATTGAGTTGGAAGTAAATACAATTGAGCATGTAATATGCTCAGTGTATTCACAAACAGTCCTAGGTACACATAATCCCAAAATTTATAAAAAATGGGAAAACCCTTCTTGCATAAAACTTTTCATATATTTACACCCGAAAACCTACGCTCAGAAAAATTTGACCACTTAAAATTTTTTAGAATCAAATTTAAATCGAAAGTTGAAACATTTTTAAACAAAAAACGAATCTTATTTGAATTAAATAATTCCCCACATTCAATAAAAATGATTCCACTCTATTTTAAAAATATTATTTTCATATCAAAATTTTCATCATTGAATGAAAAAACAAAACATTAAAACATTAAAACAAGACACACTTAGATACAGCGTTATTGAAATGAGGTCAGATTATTTGAATTAAAAAGAAACGTATATGACGGCAAATCAAAAATTTTCAAATATGATTTGGCGCCATATACGTTTCTTTTTAATTCAAATTTCAAAAACACTGTATCAAAGTGTGTCTTGTTTGTTTTAATGTTTTATTTTTCATTCAATGATGAAAATTTTGATATGAAAATAACATTTTTACAATAAAGTGGAATTCAAAGAAGATTCGTTTTTTATAAAAGTGTTTCAACTTTTGATTTAAATTTGATTCTATTAAATGACATTTTTCTGAGTGTATGATATAATTAAGTGCCCAGACTATCTCTGCATAATTCAACCTATCAATACATTCAAATGTATTTACTTTTATAGTTCTAACCATCATAAAAGGCCAGGAATAGGCGACAAAAGATATTAAACGCTCAAATCATTTCCAAGTATTTACTTTCTTCCAAGGATAATCTTCTAAAATGCTGAATACGTTTTACAAGTATTTAACAGCGAAAATTTCAGAAGATTTATATATACTGCCCTACTAGTCATAAAGGTTCTATCTACATGCTAGTACTTTCTAGATATTCAATGATTTGTGTTTTGATTTGTACTGAAGGTATATGGAGAGTGCATTTTTCGATATTAATTTTAACATACTTCCACAATGTATAGGTTTTTCAAATTGTGTAAAATGATGCAATGGAGTATATATATTATATGCTCAATATTATACTCAAAATTGAGAAAAATGCAGATAGAATGTTTATGCTTAGTAGAGCAGTGTACATGGATTAAATTCCAAATGTGTCTTGAAATCATACAGACACAAATAGAGGCAATTGCTAAAATTATCCCTAATAGTTACAATAATCCATATAAAACGCTCGAACGGCAGCACGAATCAGCGCATGGAACTGACCACCGACAACAATGTTTGAATACATCAAATTGGCTGTCGATCGCACATTCTGAGTGTGAACCCCCAGCTAGTACTGAGCCGAGCTAAATGGATGCACCCCTCGCTTCCTCGCACGCTCCTCTAGCCCCCTAATTCCAGCCACAAAATCGCACGTGCGATCGCTAGTACAAGAGGCAGTAAAGATAAGCGAAATTGTATGTGGTTTGTCGTGGCATTATAGTCGCTCGGTATGAATGAAATAATAATGATGAGAATGATCGGCAGGTAACATTATGTCCTGCCATAACAAGTATTGTTCAATGTGTATTGTTCAATTGAATCATTGATTTTTTGTGGGGGTTCACGTGCGATTCTGCACATTAGGACGAGCCGCCACTGATCTTCACCATATTTGGCTTCCGAGCAAAAAATTTCCTGATCTATGGGCACTGTTAATAGCATTTTAACATTTTATGAAAATACCAATGAACAGACGTGAATGGTGTTGATTTCTGAATGTGCGTGGTTCCCGGTAGATATGAAATGCAATAAAACCATCTTTTCTGATGATGATCAAATCCAAGAAGGGTATTGTTTTGTTGTTTGCGGCTTCCATTGAAAATTTAATGTGTTTGGGCTTTGTTTAGCTGCACCAAAGTTTCCGCTAAATCGTCTTTTTTCACTATAGCTAGGATGCCTTCTACATATTTCGGAAGTAAACCCTTTTCATGAAGTATTCTTTTCAGTCTGTTCATAAGCATCTTACTCATAAGTGGTGAGAAGGGATTTCCCACGGCGACACATTTGACAACTTTGAAGCTCTGAAAGTAATGTAGCTTTTAAACATGCAAATTGACTCAACTTTCAAGTAGTCTTTAAACCTCTTCCTCCACTTTGATGAGCTCTTCACTAATAGCCAATCTTCAAAGAGCCGTACTTGTTTTACCGTCAAGCTTAAGAACAAAACCTTAACATCAAATGGTACAGCTAGCTTATCTTCTTTTTTGTTGCCACTCATCGAAGTCACTTTATCACTTTCTCTCGATTTATAACTGACCTATCACTAATTCTTTCTAAGGCTATACATTCGTCCAGTACCCATTTTTCATCTCTTTACTGGTGTATTTGCAGCGGTGAAAGTCTCGTTTGGCTCATTTTCCTCTTTGTGTATTTTCGGATGATATTCAATTGTTAGCAACGCTGGACTTGGGACTCTTGTTGACTTCTACAATTGTCCTCTTAAAATCTTTCAAGATCCATTCTATTTATTTCTTCTTCCTTAGCTCAAGGTAGTCCCTCTTGTTGAGCTGTTCTTATTCCATCGTTTCCTTCGATTGCATTAGTATAAAATACTGGTTTTTAAATTTTTGATCTCCTCGAACACAAAAAAAAAAAACAAATGGACAAAAGTGATCATAAAGGGCATTGTTTATAATAAGTAAAATTGCATTCTGCAGAAACAAATTTTAAAAGCGAATGGGTTAATTTTTTAGAATATTCATGCAAAAAGGTAAATTTTGGAATAATTTGATTAATTTTACTAAGAATTTTTTACAAACAGTATCAGTAACAGTAATACATCTTATTTGGTGTTGGAGTATATGGAACAATTTTTTCACTAGATTATCTCAAGGAATCACGTGGTATACCCCAAGACACCATGGTCTGAATCATCCTGTATCTATTTAAATATAGATATCAGAAACAAAACAATGGAATGAGAAAATTTTTAAAACACAAAATTTAGCTAGGATGTTAATTTACTATTAAATATTCATGCATCGCAGTAGACTACTTCTTCAAATCGGAAAAATAGCGTTAGTGTAGTTTGTTTCTTGCAGAATCCCCAAAAAAATATCAATATACTCTAAAAGATACTGCATCCCCCAAATAATTTCTTCGCGTCTGACTAGTTGGATCAAGAATAATCTATTAAAACGTTAAACTAAGTACTAGTACTTCGATAAACTTTCAAAGTTCCTTGGAGGAAGAAAAATTAAAACGCGATGAAAATTGAAAATGACAATCAAAAATGCAAATACACACCTGAAACTTAACATATTCAAAAAACTCTATTTAATTGTTTCTGGAGCGTATATGGTTTCATTAAAATTTTTGTAACATTTTTGCTTTTGAAACGAACTTTGTGCAGCTTCCAATCAAGCGTAGATAGAATCTTAACCACATAATCGCTTCTCAAGGCTATAAGATCTGACTATTTCTCAACTTGTTTTTCACAAAACGATTTTCATTGAAAATGCTCACTCTACAGCAGCATTTGATGTCGAAAGTGAAGGAAAGCTTTGCTAAGTTTAGAATATGTTCATGTTGGCGGATGCATAGTACATTTAAATCCTATGTAAAATCGAATCCAAAAACTTACGCAGTAATGTCGTTCATTTTCTTTCCACTGCTTTTTTTATGACTATAGGTATGTTAGAGTACTACAATTAATTTGGATTAATTGCAATGAATTGCAATGAAGCCGTTTTTGTACTCCGTTTTACTGAAAACTGAAAATTTCCCCTCTTTCAGTAAATTTAAGTGAGGTCTGAGCAGCCCCTGGACACGGACGGTAGAACTTTCCATCATTAGCCCCTTCAATCCTCTCGCGCACAAAGCATGTTAAAGCTGCCTTTACGCCATTTCGCTCTCATTGTCAAATTGGAGGGGAACTACTTGGATTTGACCCGATTTGACAATGAGTAGACAAAAAATTACTACCATCCCCTTCAATGTAAATCTTATGGGCATGTCCACTCCATTTCTACTATCTCACTGGGTCTGAGCTACTGAAAAATACTGAAAAGTGTCAAAAGGTGTGGTGCGAGTAAATATTGTCAAATGTGCGCATCAAGCAACATATTTTTTGCATAATGTAATGAAGGTCGAATATTTTTGTGGCGATAATTTATCACCGCTTAGGATGACTTCATAACCACTGTCGTTCTCCCAAAACCCGACAACTGACACTTTTGTTTGTCAATTTTCAGGAAATGCAATGAGAGCGTTTTTGTACTTTTCATGAATTTTCAAAATTCACAAAAATTAAGTGACTGAAAGTACGCGAACAGACTTAATGCTGAGGCTCAAGAGATTATCATTTTTCAGCGAGTGCTTAGCCAAGGCAGTAAGAAAACACATGTGTGATAAGCCGATATACATATGTAACTATTCCATTAGTTAAAATAGGTGCCACACTTCTCATTTCTAAAGCACTGGTCTTATACCCAGTCACCGGCAAAGTTCCAACATCGTGGAGCGCCACAGTTCCAACATCGTGGAGCTCCGCTTGTCATTAATTCTCGGCTGACCTCGGCTTTTTGGCATACACACTCTTCGTACACTTCATGGACTCTAACGTTACTGCGCAATGCCCACTTTACCGGTTCGTAGGTAAGAGCATAGGCCAAAGTATCTTTCAGCGTTCGATTGTTTGCCAATCGAAATGCTTGTTGGAGCTCTTCCTCACGTACTGCCTGGATGAAAGCATCTTTCGCTATCTCGTCCCAATGTTCTGGATCTGAAGCAGGATAGGACAGAAGTATTAGACACTCGATGTCCTGAGCCAGCTGTTGCAAGGTCTCTCCCGGTTTCTGTGCGCGTGTCCTAAGCTGCAAACGATGAACTTCCTTTAAGTGGTCCTCGCCACATTGCATATCCAAAGCACTCGCCAGACTGCAATAACTGGAGTAATTGTCCACCGGAATGGTTTGCAGTATTTTTGCCGCAGATCCTCTCAATGACACCATTAGTGTGGTCGTGCGTTCTTGACCGTTCCAGTGATTAAACTCTGCAACAGCTTGAAACTGCTTCTTGTAGATAGTCCAAGAATTTTGCCAGTCGAAATTTGGCGCTTTGAGTGCCTTGATGCCACTTGATTCAGCTGGCACAATTCCTACGGCTTTCACGCGTTGCAAATCCAATTTCATCTGGTCTATTCCTTCTTCAATGCCAACCAACTTTTTGTCGAACTGTTGTTTCACTTCCGCCACTCGACTGTCTAATTGCTTTTTTACTTCTGACTGAGACTACAGTTGCTGTTGGAACTGTTGTTTGATTTCCACCAGCTGCTGCTCACTCTTCCTCGCATGTTGAATAATGTCGAACGCTTACTGGTCTAGTTGCTGATTCGGGTTCCTGGCTTTTTGTTTATTGTCGTCAGCCTGTTCGAGTTTCTGTTCCAGTTTCGTGGCTTGTTGCTTCACATCGGAAGCCATTTTCACCAGTAAGTCCATCAACGGATTTTTCACCTCGCTGTTTTGCTCTTCCTGAGCACACTCTTTACTAATTTCCTCGTCCGAGAGATCAAACATTTCTGGATCGTTGCTTTCTGCGCTCATAGCCTCCCTGAGATGTGACAGCAAAGCCGCCTTGTTCCCGGTTGTTGAAAGATTTCGTTTGCGGCACTCTACTTTCAAGTCTGCCAATGTCAACTCGTTCACTAGTTTCAGCATTGTTCTTCAATCACACAACTTCTTAAGATTTTAGTTTAGTCCACACAATTTTTCACGAAAATTTCAGTCCGAAATTATTTACTTTTTATTGAGTCCGCGCAATATATCTTTTTACTTTTCATACAAATTCACTGTCCGTAACTTCACTAGAAGTAACTTTTTAAATCACGAACGTGAAGGAATCCTGCTTCTGACACCAATGCTGTGTTTTACCCTTAAAACACCTTTAGTGGAGTTGGTATTCTCCGCATTAGCGCAATAAAATAGTTTTCATTTACATCACTAGTCACAGTTTTATTGAAACAAATGGTTCTAATTACTAAGTCAAGTACACTTTACTGATCGCACTATTAAGGCACTGTTTACAGTCGCGTTACAAATTTACATTTTATCGCTTTTTAAATTAACTTAATTCGCTTTATCGCACAATCCCCAGTATCAGATTTTCGCTGCATACAAACTAACTTCTAAGATCTCTCGCGGCGATACTTATGCTCGTGAGGTGAATTTGCAAGTGTCTAGGCTATTTTAGATTTGTGTCTTGAAGATTCTTATTCTAGCTTCTAGAAGGTTATTGTAAATTTCCGTTCCATATGAGATCTGTTTGTGTCTTGGCTTCTAAAATGTTTTGACTTTGCTTTTAGAGGGCTCTAGCCTGCGTTTTATCTATAGATTGCTTTCGTTCTTTGAAATACATGTATGAGACAGATATTTCTCGACGTTTCTGGCTATTTCTAGCACTGTTATGGGGAAATATGATTTGTTTGGTGTGAATGCAACCATAAATATTCTGAAAGACACTAAAATCATGCAATTTCATCGATAGATTTTATATTTTTTAGAAGAAGGTGGCTCTTTGGAAATTCAACAAACTTTTGTGTAATATTTGTATCAAAAGTATATTCGAAGTTTTTTGCTGAAGAGGATATGTTGAGTAGGCAAATTTATTTAAAAGCTATAGGCTACATTAGTTCAACATGTAACGGCAATTAAAAAAAGACAAGCAGAAGAATAAATAATTAATAGTGGTTTCACTTTTCTTTCGCAGCATTATTTTTGCAAAGTTGAATTTTAATGCTACCAATACAAAATTATTATAAATGAAGTTACTAGCCGACACTTTTTTTCATTTTCACGATAAATTTCATGGTAGCATTGATTTTGCCAAAGATAAGAAATTAATAATAAGTAAAAGGCAATGCTTATCTTAAATAAATATACGAACAATATGGTAAAATATTTTATCCAAATAGTAAATCCATTAAAAATGTGAATTAAAATTAATAAAAATTGTGACTGGTTCGCTTAGAAAACCCAAATAGCCCCCGAAATTTATGTCAATATTTGATCTCCCACATTTTCACCCACAAACAATAAAAAAAGACCCAGTTTAGGCGAGAAAATACCCCAACCTGGCGACCCTGGTAGTGCCGTGCTCTGCAATTAATGGACAATGAAAAACCACAAAACCTTAGTGCTCGGTTATAAAAAAAAAAAATAATTAATAATCTACTTTCCTATTCTTTAATCCCTGCTATTTAAATTTCACTTTTAAATTAAATAGTAAACCAAACACTATTAAAATCAAAGTTAAACTTTTCACCCAAAGGCACGAAATTATCAATGTGTTTACGTAATGCTATGTCCTCTAGATTTCTTCATAAAAATACTATAAATCTGAAACGCTACTAGAGCTTGGTCTCTTCATTAAAACCACTCAAATAACCATTTGAATATATTATCAAGTTTCCGAAGAAACGTAAACTTTAAATATTTGTGTTCGTGTCAGAATTAGTGAAGAAATTGTTTTAAATCTCAAGGATTCTGATTCAGAAATCTATCAGAATTCAGACTGATGCACTGGTTGACACAAATACAGATGGAAATTTCCTTCACGATTCCGCTTACTTTTCCGAATGTTTCTAGCCATGAAGGGGATTCCGAATTTTTTTCCCCAAAAACTAGTATAAATCAGGTACTATTGTGAATTTTTTTCGGGCTGAATTTTTCTCAGAGTGTGCTGAATTCCATCCATGAGAGGGAGAGTAGATTTGAATGAAATGTCATTCGAATTTTGTTCTAAAATAGTGAAAATTGAACACAAAAGGAAAATGTGAGTTATACAAAGTGAAAAGAGAATGCTCCTGCAACATTTTTAACTATTTTCTCGCAAAAAAATTGTGCACTTAAATTTGAATGACATTTCTCGCTCCAAATCACTTCGAAACAGAGTGAACGCTTCACCTGATTTACTTGACAGCTCCTAAATCTACCTGATTTAGAATGTAGTGTGAACGGCTTATAAAGAAGAGACATTCGTCTGGGCACACTCTTCAAGACACATCGCATGGGATATCTAGGATTCTGAATTTAAGGAATAGCGGCCAAGTAAATTTAGGTTGTATACAGTACATTCAATCCCATCAATTAAATATCTATCTACGAACAAAGATATTCGGTTGCTCTTGCGAGGGGGAATATAAACGAAAGGAGAGACCGCTCTGAGAATGAAGCAGCGCAACTGAAAGTGTTTGGGTGTGACACTTGACACGACATGCCAAGATCCTTGAAATCATCATCAGGACTAAGTTACTTTACTCGTCAGCAAGTCGTCGACCTGTATATTCAAACAAAGATGGAATATGAACACGTTTTAGTGAGAACAAATCATCCTGCACTTGGAATAAGCATCAGTTGACCTGATCACCTTAAATATTTCCAGGTTGTCAGCGTACAAAAGAGAGAGAGAGAGAGAGGGAATTGACGAGGGAACGTAGATTGTTTATAAATCAAAGAAAAAGCAGAGGATCAAAAATTGAGCCTTGCGGAACATTGAAAGTGGCATAAAATATGGAGGAAGAAAAAGAATTGACAATTACGAAAAAAAACACAATTACACACATAAAATGAAAGCCAAGATCGAAGAGGTCACGAGATACCTAACCTATTTAGCTTTGAGGAGAGGATTTTATGATTCACTGTTTTTGTTCAGCCAGCTTAAGCATTGCAACCCTGTATATGTTACATCCCCTTGTCTTGCTTGAACGATAGCCACAGCAATAATATTAGATAACGATAGTAAGTAGAATACTGTTGACTTAGCTTTAATGAACATATGTTGCTTATTGGGTATACTTTATTGTAAACCACTCGCTCGATGAGCTTACGAAACTAAGAATGTTCCACAAAAAGTCACTCATAAATCACAAATGGATTATAAATTGGGAGAAAATTTGAAAAGACAAGTAATACAGTAGATAAGGTTACAGATTTGCAAAAATAAAGGACAGGCGGGGAGTGTATGAAGACAGTACGGGTAATCTTAAACGCATCACTGTTCGAATGATCGCGGTCTTCACGGAAGACGGTGTGAAGAGAGAAGATTTTATTGTTGTAAATACATACCCCTAGTCAGTTAAGTTTCTGATCATCTTCGCATGACCAAGGTCAGCGCAAGGTAGATGCCGAGAAAGCACACGCCACCTCAAAAACAGCAGCACGCATTTTAGGACTTCTGTATCCAAGGTGAAAATGGAGCACTGAGTCGAATTGTTACTGGAGATGAGAATTGGATTCATCATTATGAGCCTGAGTTCAAACCAAAGTCTATTCAGTGGCACAAAAAAGGCACACCATCCAAGAAGGTCAAGCTGTCAAAGTCAGCCAGAAAAGTCATGGCTACCGTTTTTTGCGACTCAGAATGGATCCTGTTGATCGAATTTTTAAGTAAAGGCGTATCCACAGCCGGAAAAAACTATGCTTTAATTCTAGAGCAGTTGAAAGAAGCCATCAAGGAAAAAAAGAAAAGGAAAATTAACTAATGGTGTTCTCCATCTGCGCGTAAACGTGCCTGTTCACAAGAGTCTTTTTGCGTTGGTTGCTCTGCATAAGGTGGACTTCAATATTTTAGATCACCTACCCTGCAGCCCTGACCTGGCACCCAGCAATTGTAATCTTTTCCAAAATTGAAAAAGCAACTTCATGGGAAGAAGTTTTCAAACGATAAAGAAGTGTAGGACGTAGTTTCGGCTTAATTTTCCGATAACGAGAAAACATTTTCTCAGAATTTAAACTAATTGAAAAATTCTAAAAAGATATACCAGTAGCAAGTGAATATAATGAAAAATAAAAATAAATTTGGAGTTTTATTTACACTTCTGAAATCGAGAGATTTGTATTAGAACTTGATTCAGATATTCTACATTTGTGCAATATCACAATGGCTGAAAACTCAGAGCTTCTAAATATTTCTGACAACTGTGCATTCGTTTTCTTTGTCTCCTTATGATGATTTACTTCGCAATAAGGATTCAAATGTTTTTAGAGCAATTGCGTATCGAGAATGCTACACAGCTCAAATTGAAACTGTCCGAAATAATAGGTGAACCGCGCGTCGTCTTGTATATTCAAACTGAGAGATTTCCATTCGTCCGTTTGATTTTTTCTTTCTTGCCATGTCTGTACGACTAGTACATTTTCAAGCCCAAACTCAAATTTATTCATCAATTTCCATTCAATATGTTACAATTCAAAATATTTTCACCGCGACTTATGATTTAGTGTACCTACCTTTCGATGGATCCCTCTACGGCAATCGAGTTGTGATAAGTACAAACCCTATTTATGGTACGTACAACATTCTAGTTACGCAAGTAGTATGCCCTCCTGGCTCAAGAAGTCAACTAGCTGCTCAACTACCACCGCAGTCCAGAGATGCTTTACCTGCCGTGGCACCGACATTCCTAGCAAGACCTCAGGTACTTAATCGTTTGATCAGTCCCCTACTATACGATACCGATATTATGGCCCCGAGAAATTGCGATCAATACTGGACTGCATCATCAAGTTCCGTCGAATCATTTAACTGGAACCTTGCCAGAGGGCCGTACATCGGTGACATGCAGTACACTGTGTGTTTCAGACCACCAAGCTCGCAGTCTAATCTGCGGTAAGTTTTTATTTTCAAACTGTGTTGCTGGAAATATCTGATCACTTTCCCCACAGGCTGTACGGTCTTAACTCCGCCCTAGACTTCAATGGAGTCACGATGATTGACTTAGATTGCGAAGATCAAGCAACACCGGGTTATTCAAACGACTTTATCTACTTACCATCATCTACCATCGTAGGGAGCACAATTCGTGCGACTAGGTATTGTGGCACTATCTTGAGTGAAGAATACGTTCAAAGTAAGTGGTCGACGAAAAACTATTTATTGATGGGGATTACCTAACTAATGTCAATTTTTATTTCAGCAACGATGCCGGGGATACAGTCATTCACCTTCAATGCTGGCGAATCGGTCAACAGTCCTCTTAATAAACGTGTTTGGAAATTTCATTACGATTTTGTATAAAGTACTGAAGTGGAAAATGCACAGACAAGTTTCCTTCTTCTTCCTTTATTTAAGGAAAATGAACTAAGAATAAAGTTTTATGCTAGAATAACCAATAAACTTGCTAACGTTTCTATGAAATATATTTTTGACTTATTTTTTTCTCATCTTAGTATACCTACATCTCCAGAATGTCATCCACATTCAGTTTATTTTTAGCTTTCAAACAACTCGTTGGCAAAATTACGAAGAGTTTTCGTAAAAATCATTTTTAAAAATTTCAATTTTACATTTTCGGTTTGTAAATTTTTAGTGTGTGACTGAAGTATCGTATTCATCAGTTAGTTGATTTATTTAATCGTAAATTTTAAATCTATATTGCCTAAATAGAAGAATAACATAGAACAACGAATAGAATTAAATAATTCGATCTAGCTTGAAAAGTTCTTCGAAGATTCTAAGCAGTAAAGTTGATTTGTATAAAGGTTTAAGAATGGTGAGAGTAAGTGAAGCATTTATAGGCAATTAATTTTGAAAGTTTGATTTTTGCTCTACAGCATAAAAATTATGCTAGACTTTTCGAGCATTTCGGAAAATTCGATGGGCTTCAGGATGAAATTTTCAATCATCATTACGGACTTCAAATTATGTCGAATAAGATTTCCATTGAAGTCTCACGCGGCTGTAGAAGGACCAACAGTGGCTCCGATGATGATTTCGGCTGCTTGTCGAACAATTCCTCTGGAAGGAAGCGCGTGCGATTCTTGGAAGCAGAGGTACCGTTTTCGAATGGAAGAGAGTATTACGATGGGGACTATCATGATGAGTACCGAGGCACTAGACGTGGATCGAAGTCCAGTCGCTATGGCCAAGGTCGACTCGCGAAAGAGGAGGCTATTTGAATGAAAGTAGTGACGAATATTATTCAGGATCAGGATCGGATGATTCATATGATGGTTACAGTAGTGGATCTAGCTACGAGTTACAAAATTTTCATTTCGAAGATAGGCCGATCAGAAAAACTCACGGGAGGAAACATTGAGTCAGATACTGGCTTATGCAAATGATATAGATATAATTGGAAAATTGGAGCTAGCTATAGGAGAATCCTTCATCCAGATCGAGCAAGCGGCACAAAAACTGGTGCTGCATATAAATGAGGAAAAGATTTTGCAGGAGAAAGATAATGCACATGGTGACAGCATATGCAGGAAGAATATCTACAGTTTGTCAAACATCTAGGATAGTTGAGCATCAATTTGAAGTAGTGCCATCCTTCAACTACATTGGGTCAATTGTAGCAGCCGATAACAACATAGAGGAAGAAATAGGAGAAATTTGTATGCCATATACCTAGAAGCAGATATAATTACAAATATAAAGCTCGGTAAACTCCGGTGATATTTAGCGAATAGGATCCTGCTCGGAAAACCTTTTATAGCAGACGATAGCGTGGAAAATGTATGGGTTCGGCTCACAATTGGGACCGATGATGGAATAATTTGTTACGGAGGCCAAGATTGGACCCCAGTTGTAGCGCGGATGATGATGATTTTTTTTCAATGTTATTAAAAAATCAATATTTAATTCTTCTATTTCAAAACCTGTTTGTTTTTAATTTTCATAACTTGCCCTTACACTAGAGTTCATTACTGTCTGAGGGGAAATCTGAAGGAAATCAATATTAATATTCATTTATGAAACTGCTACAATTTTACAGTTTTATACTGCTTGCCGATTGCTAACTCTCTCATCTTTGTTGGCCAATTATTAACTTTATGTTTCCAATTGCTGCTCGTGTAGCATTATAATATGTGTTATTGGTACATGTATACATGTGAGAATGTTATATTAGTTTCAACCTTTGTCCCTTGATAGCGAAAAAGCGAAAAATTCAAACCGACCATGTTTTATGTAAAAAAAGCAGAGGAGGGACATGGCTTGAATGACGTTGACACATCTAACAGAATGACAAGGAAGCTAATAAGTTCATTAATATGACTGGCTCCTAAAACTTGAACCTTGATTCAGATCAAAGTTTGCTCTCATAGACAAAATACAGCCGGATATCATACTACACTATGGTTCCGTCAAAAAATAGTACTTTTTCTACTTATCTCACTCATTTTGATCATCCATCGACACAACTACCTCTCGCGTGATATTTCGCACAGTTATCTGAATTTGCAGCCATATGTGATCGCTTTGTGATTACGATCTCTTCAATAAATACAAACAGCAATATTGTCTCACTTTCAGCAAAACTCAATTCTGTTGCTCGTTCTTCACAACTTAGTAGCCCCCAGACGTTACAACATTGCATCATTGGGCAAATCAATAAAAACTGGAAAAATCACCTACAAAACTTCGCCCCGACCCATAGAACTCATCCTTTGGCTAGCTGCAATCTATTTTAGCTAATCACACCTTCAAATTTTCCTCATGTACCCACGAACTCGCAGAAACAAAACAAACAATGAACATCTTATTTTCGTTCATGCATGGTGTTTTTTTTATTTAGATTTCCGAAAAAGAATTGCTCCTTATCTAGCATCATCAAATATTCACCTGCCGACAATATTTTGATTCGTATGAATTTAACTACATATTAGTTATATACCTATTAGGCATGGGTAGCGCAGTAAATTTTGAGGCGCTGATACACTGATACTGGCGCCAGCAGTAGTATCAAGGCATTGCGTTTAGAGATGAAGCGTACACAGTCGTGCCATAAGTTCTGTCCCTAAGTGGAATGAGTCCGCACAGCCCATACGACTGACGGCCGAAAACGGCTTTGTTTTTTCAAAATATAGAGTGGAGCCTATACTGCAAAATTATCCTGAGTTTGTATCGTTTACTCGAAGAGTCAACATGAAGTGGAGCGTCAAAGATAATCGCATCGCTGTGACTGCGCTGCACAAGTGCAACAAGATGGAGATTTTCAACTTGCTCAAACCATTGAAAATTTCTCAAAAGTTTGTTTATCGGTGCATTCAACGGTTCAACGAGACCTCCTCTGTTGATGACAGACCTAGAAATAGCAGGCCACGCAATACGAGGACACCAGTAGCTGTGAAAGTTGTGTTTGCGAGAATTCGGTGACACCCTCTCCGAAAGCATAAAATCATGGCACGGGAGATGAATATCCCAAAAAGAACGATGTCCCGCATCATCAAAGAGGTCCTAAAACTTGGGGCTTACCGAAGAACAACGAGACAGCTGTTAACACCGGCTTTGAAGAAGATACGAGCCACAAGATCAAAGGCGTTACTTTAACGGTACGCACAAGGAGGACACAAGAAAATTCTCCTCAAAGATGAAAACCATAGAAGAAAAATTCAACCGGCAAAACGAAAGGGTTTAAGCTCACAGTTCTCGGGCAGCTGCTGAAAAAATTCCAAGGGTCCAAAGAGGTTATCATCCTGCAGTCATGGTTTGGTGGGGTGTTTCGTATGACGGAGTCAATCAGCTGCATTTTTGTGAACAAGGGGTTAAAACAAAGGCAGCAAACTACCAAAGCGAACCACTCAACGGTACCATGTTTCATGGGGAAGACTGGACGTTCCAGCAAGACTCGGCGCCAGCTCACAAAGCAAAGATGAACCAGAAGTGGTGTGCGGACAATCTGCCCGACTTCATAGCCGCTGAGGATTGGCCCTCTGGAAGCCCCGATTTGAACCCGCTTGACTATCGCTGTTGGAACTGGCTAGAGCAGAAAGCAAATGGAGGCCACTTCGAAGAGTAGTAGAAAAGCATGTAGCTGCAGAATCTTATCTTGCTTGTGTTTCTATTTCATGTGATTTCTTTCAATTTTCCAGGCTGTTCAACAATACAATCTCATGCCGGATGACTGGATTTTTATTCCGTATACATATACGGAGTTGACACGCTGGTGAGGAACTAACTTGTTACGCTGTGCCATTGCCCTGTGATACCATAATCTCATTCGCCCATGTTTGACACTCAGTGCGTTTCTTGGGCTCACATACGGCGCTGGCAGCATATAGACTAATAAGTGGCACGGAAAGCGCGTGATTTGAGATGTAAATTACGACATTACCCCACAAATTGCGAAAAATAGATAGCAGTACCCGATTTCTAAAATTGAAACAAGACCTAAAATACCCCGCCAGCGGCAATGCTACGATAAGATACGTTTTTTCATTCCCACTAGGCAATACACATATACTTTGCAAAAACACTTTTTTAACGACTGGCGTTTTATGCAATATTAGTTTTCTTAAAATCTAGTTTGTGTATTAAAATGGTCGGCAATAAGATAATCGACGCGGAATACTATTTCCGATACCTTTTGGAGAATAAAAAAAACATCTCTGTTACGTTTATGCCATCCACTAGCGACAAAGTTGGCTGTTGGCAGGGAATGTTCACTGTGTTTATTATTTTTTGATAGGATCTTACCTCCCATTGGTCGATTGTCACGGCCGAGAATATGCTTCTCTCACTTTCGCATATGATAAAGGGAATTTATTTGTTTTTGGTTTTTTTTAGACATATATTCACATTTTGTTTCAGGGCCGAGAGTATACATTTCTTACTTTTGCATAAAGAAAAACGTACTTTTTTGTGCGGCCTCTTTTCAGGCACCAGCTGTTCCATAAACCCTCAAAATCATACCCTTCTCACCCATCGAAAAATATCGCGCTTCCCGTGCTATTTATTAGTCTAAGCATCATGTAGAAAATATTTGCTCTAAGGTGTCCAATGTTATTTACGCGCTGTATCCCCTAATAAATAGGAAATCAAAACTTAACATACACAACAAGATCCTAGTATATAAGCTTGTAATTCAGCCTATTATCACATACGCGATACCAATATGGGGACAATGTGCAAAGATTCATAAAAAACGAGTTCAGATAGCCCAAAACAAATGCTTGAAACTTATATTAGATAAACCGTTCTACTATTCAACAGCACATATCCACAAACTTGCCAAAGTTAGCACCATATTAACGTTGGTGTCAAAAAGAACTTCTACATTCCTAAATAACTGCCAAGGCAACACCAATCCGCTTATTAGTTCACTCTATTAATTGCTTTAGGCAAAGTAATTTAAGTCGAAACTAGTTTAAGTTACTATAAGTTAGGCTAAGCATCGGTAATCAAACAAGGTTTTTCACTGTTTTCCTTGCATTTACTACATCACAAACTGAATTATCAAACAAAATGCTCTGCACAGTTCATAAAATTATAGCTGCAAAGAAATTTGTCAATTTCTAATCTCTAAGTTTAACCGAATTGTTAAAACTATGTCAATAATAATAGCTTTAAATAAATGAAAAATGATATGAAGGTCGCAAAGATAAAAATATATAATAAAAATTCATGATTTTCAAGTGCAAAATTAATAATTGCTGAATTTTACTGGCCAATAGTTTACGTTAGATAAAGTTATATGTCTCTTATCATGCCACTTTCGTTCGAATTCCGTTGTATAAAAGGTGGTCAGCATTAAAAAATCGAATTTGTGGTGGTACATATTTCATACATGAAAATGATGTCGAAAGTAATTTCGATTGTTTTCCTACTGTTCTGCGTACAATCCTGTGTACAGTCACTAGGAGGTGGACCTCCACACAAAACAATTCCAGGTAAGTGTTTGCAATTAAATTTTTAGTTTCATGTTTGTGCATGAGGTTGATCTTATGTTATTTTACAGTGGATTTGGCTTGCGGTGGCTTATCGGCGGATAAATGGATTAATTTGGTGCAGCCAAGCTCCTCGCAATATTGTTCATATAACATTGCCGCCTATGAAATTTACGTTTGTCAATTGCTGGTGCAATTTTCCACCAATCTACCTCAGCCTACATCGGTGCCAGCCGGTAGTAGCGAAACGTGTAATAATGGTTGGATTTCGATTGGACGATTCAGAATTTGTGGAGTGAATAACAATCAGCATTGTAAGTGAAAGTTAACCTTAAGTATAAAGCTAAATTAAAATTAATAACGATTATTCTGAAAGATTTGGAACAGTAAGCATGGAGTAGTAGTGTTTGTTCTTTTTTTTTTGTTCATTGTCGTGTGTGGCGGTGTTTCATGTATTTTAAGGAGTTATGTGCTACGGGTAGTCATAATTGCACATCAGGTCTTTCGAACCTACTCCGACCGGTCCCGAGTTGGTCCGGAGTAAATCCCAAGTCGGAATAGGATCAAAAGAGCGAATCGGCCGCCATGACTAGTTTCGAATTGTTATCAAGACCGGCAAATTCAGAGTCAGACCTATTGGAACTACCTATTTAAATCCCCTTTAAACTACCACAAATATCTAAAAATTTACATTATGAACAGCTCAGTCGACCAAATCTCGAGCAATAGCAGGCTACCTAAAGACTATGCTAACCGCTAGGCTTAAATTTATAGTCGATAGGTAGCTGTTTGTACAAAAGCAATCAAAAGCCGGATACCTAGTAGAGTTGGGTCGTACTCGGATTTTCACATACTAGGTATTCCTAGTACGAGTACAAAAAAATACCTGTTCCAAATATCTGTTCCAAAAATACTAGCTAGTACTAGTACTAGCTAGTATTTTTTGAAGTATGTACATATATACACACAAGAACATGCGATTTGCAGTGATGTAATGAAACGGTATGATATGCCCTGCCCCATCCACCAAAAAATGACCAAAAAACCCCTTACTCCCCTACAAAACCGAAATTTTTGTATCACAGCAATAGGTCTTGGCCCGTTATGTCCCAAACCACACTAACCCAAAATAGGTTTTGAGCAGATAGAAGGGTTTTGTCGTAACATGCAACGCTAAAATGATAGCGATAAAATGATCTGCTGCAGATAGAAGGTTTATGCTGAGTAGTGCCATGTTTTTCAATATTCAAATATTAAAAAAGTTTTTAGGGCAAAAGTTACTGAAATCGACCAATTTTGGGTTAGAGTGATTTCCGACATAACGAGCCAAGTCCTATTGTTGTGATACAAACATTTCGGTTTTGTAGGGGAGTAAGGGGTTTTTTGGCCATAGTTTGGCAAAAACTGCCTTTACGGCGCTTTCGATGATTGAAAGTGGTCGGGGAGTACAGTAGTGATATTTTAAGGACGAAAAAATTTATGATAGGGAACATTGCGCAAAAACGTTCAATTTTCCCAAAAAATTTTTTTGGTCTAGCATGAATTCGGGTACCTTTCTGAGTAGTTTCGGGCGAAATTTCCATACAAGTCTGGGAAAAGCAAGCCTAGTTTCGAAGATACGGCAAAATGAAATCCGCCAGAAAACCGTCCGGAAAAATTGAAAGTAGCACTGAAAGTGCTAAGTAAGAAAATGTTCAGATCCCTTTTGGTTCGATAGTTGGCTTCTTCGGCTGTGAATTTTACCGTATCTTCGAAACTAGGCCGCTTTTTCCCAGACTTGTATGGAAATTTCGCTCGAAACAACTCAGAAAGGTCCCCGAATTCATGCTAGACCAAACAAAAATTTTGAGAAAATTGGACATTTTTGCCCAATGTTTCCCTATCAAAAAATTTTTCGTCCTTAAAATTTTTCGAAGAATAGAGAGATTCGTCAAAGAACACTCTTCAATACGCGACGGGAGAGATTTCTACGATGGAAAAACGCGAACCATAGTCACAGTAGAGAATTCTGAATTTAAATATCGATGAGAGGCCACGAAATATGACAACAGTATTCGTGGACACTACGCACAAATGAGGTATTCAAGAGAAAATATCAACAAAAGGGCTGGACGCTCTAAGAATGAAGTCGCACAACTGAGCGTCTTTAGATGTGACATGTGACATGACGCAGCAAGGTCATTGAAATTATCATAAAAACTGACGGATAAACCAAGGATAGAATAGGCAAATGTAATAGAATATAACTTACATGTATAGGACATTTAGAAGTTTTTTGCAACATTTCAAATAATAGAATTGGCAGAACCTCATTGTCTAGAGTGTACTAATCATCCTGCACTTGGAACAGCCATCAGTTCGCTTGATCACAATAAATATTTTCAGATTGTCAGCGCACAAAAGACAGAGAGGGAACTAACGAGGGTACGTAGATCGTTTATAAATACATAATAGAAAAAGCAGACGACCAAGAATTGAACCTTGCGGAGAGGAATAAAACAGAGAGGAATAACAAAAGTATACAGTTACGAAGCAAGTACGATTATATAGATAAAAGTAAAACCAGGAGCAAAGAGGATGTGAAACACCTAACCTATCTAGCTTTTAGAGGAAGACTTTATGGTTCAAACATCGGATATACTTTATTGTAAACTACCCTCTCGAGGAGCTTAAGAAACGAAGAAAGCTCTACAACAAAGCACTCATAAGCCATAAAAATAAATTAAATAAACAAATAATACAGTGGATAAGGCTACAGATTTACAAAAAACGATACATTTGACAGGTGACGAGGACTTGAAGTCAGTACCGGAGATCCCGTTAAGAGTATTGTGAAAATCACATGAATCACTCTTCGAATCATCACGGTCTTCATGGAAGATGGTGTGAAGAAATAAGATTTCATTATTGAGATTCCCCTACTCAGTCTAGTTTCTGTAAGGCATATTTTGTCGTCCAAGACATACAAGAGTTGCTCTTTAAGTTCGCGTAATGAGTAGATAGGTCACTAATGAGAGAAGTTTAATGGAAAGTAATGAGTTTAGTATAGATAGCAAAAGCTATGAGTATAGATACCAAGTTTTATTTCAATTGAGTCATTAGATTTTGAACTATCGTCGACCAAGCGACTCAATCTGAAAGGAAGCGTAAAATAAAGAGAGAAAAACGAGTGCCGCGCTGTTACGGAGTTCCTCGCCCAACAAGAAAAATCCACTCAAACCATAATCAAACAGGTGGCATCCGTTTGCAAGTACTCTTGTTCAGGTAAAACCATAATTTACATGTGGCATAGTCACTTTAAACTAGGAAGGGACTCACTTGTGGACAGCCCAGGATGAAGACGGCTGATCAAAGTGACCACTTCGGAAATTTTTCAAAAAATCGAAAAAGTGATATTGGAAGATGCTCGACTAAAGTAAAAACAGCTCGCAGAAATAGTTAGAGTTTCAGATACAACCATTTTAAATATTCTTTACGATCATCTTGGCATGACCAAGGTCAGCGCAGGTTAGATACCGCGTTTTTTCTATACCTCTGTATAGCAGGCGACGATGGAGTACTGAGTCGAATCTTTACTGGAGCGAGACTTGGATTCATCATTATGAGCCTGAGTTCAAACTAGAGTCTATGCAATGGCACAAAAAAGTTACACCACCCAAGAAGGTCAAGGTGTTTGTTAAGACTCAGAATGGATCCTGTTGATCGATTTTGAAAGTAAAGGCGTGTCCACAGACAGAAAATACTACGCTTTAACTCTAGAGCGGTTGAAAGAAGCCATCAAAGAAAAAACGAAGAGGAGAATTAACTAATGGTGTCCTCTGTCTACGCGTGAACGCGCCTATTAACAAGAGTCATTTTGCGTTGGCTGCAAGTTGGACTTCGATTTTTTAGATCACCTATCCTACAGCCTTGACTTGGCTCTCAGCAATTCTAATCTTTTTCCAAAATTGAAAAGCAACTACTTCAAACGATCAAGAAGTGAAGGACGTAGTTTCGGCTTAATTTTCCGATAACAAGAAAACATTTCTTTTAGAATTTGTACACAAACTAATTGAAAAATCCTAAAAATGTAAACGAGTAGCAGATGAATATAATGAAAAACAAAAATTAATTTGCAGTTATATTTGCGCTCCTTACGATAGGTAAGCTTCACTTCAAAATTAGGATTCAAATAATTTTTTTAGAACAACTTGTGTATTCAAACTGAGAGATTTCCATTCGTCCATTTGATTTTTTCATCTGATGTCCCTTTCTTACCAACTACTGCCTAATCGACTAGCAAATTTTCAAGCCCAAACTCAAATTTATTCATCTATTTCAAATTTGTATTTGTATTCATTTTTACCACAACTTATGTATTATAATTATTTATTATTCAGTGTACGTACCTTTCTACGGTAATCGAGTTGTGATAAGTACAAACCCTAATGGTGGTACGTACAACATTCAAATTACGCAAGTAGTATGCCCTTCTGGCTCAAGAAGTCAACTAGCTGTTCAACTACCACCGCAGTCAAAAGATGCATCACCTGCTGTGGCACCGACATTCCTAGCAAGACCTCAGGTACTTAATCGTTTGATCAGTCCCCTACTATACGATACCGATATCATGGCCCCGAGAATTTGCGATCAATACTGGACTGCATCATCAGGTTACGTCGAATCATTTAACTGGAACCTTGCGAGAGGGCCGTACATCGGTGACATGCAGTACACTGTGTGTTTCAGACGACCAAGCCCACAGTCTAATCTGCAGTACGTTGATTCAAAAAGTTTCAAATTGTGTACCTGGATATATTTGATCACTTTTCCCCCAGGCTGTATGGTCTTGACTTCGGTCTAGGATACAATCGACCCCCGGGGACTGACTCAGATTGTTATGATCAAGCAACACCGGGTCTTTCAAACGACTATATCTACTTGCCATCATCTACCATCGTAGGGAGCACAATTCCTGCGACTAGTTATTGTGGCACTATCTTGAGGGGACAATACGTTCAAAGTAAGTGGTCGACGAAAAACTATTTATTGATTGGGATCACCTAACTAATGTTAATTTCTATTTCAGCAACGATGCCGGGGATACAATCATTCACCTTCAACGCCGACAGCTACCTCAACGGTGAATATTTTCACCGTGTTTGGAAATTTGCATATAATTTCGCTTAAAGTACTGGAGTGGGAAAAGAACAGACAAGTATCCTTTTTCGTCCTTTGTTTAAGGAAAATGAACTAAGAATAAAGTTTTATGCTAGTATAACCAATAAACTTGTTAACGTTTATATGAAAAATGTTTTTCGCTCTGTTTTTTTTTGCCATCCTAGTATACTCACATCCCCAAAATGTCATCTATATTCAGTTTATTTTTAGCTTTCAAACAACTCGTTGGCAAAATTACGAAGAGTTTTCGTAAAAATCATTTTTAAAAATTTCAATTTTAAATTTTCGGTTTGTAAATTTTTAGTGTGTGTGACTGAACTATCGTATTTATCAGTTAGTTGATTAATTTAAACGTGAATTTTAAATTTATATTGCCTAAATAGAAGAATAACATAAAACAACGAATAGAATTAAATAATTCGATCTAGCTTGAAAAGTTCTTCGAAGATTCTAAGCAGTAAAGTTGATTTGTAGAAAGGTTTAAGAATGGTGAGAGTAAGTGAAGCATTTATAGGCAATTAATTTTGAAAGTTTGATTGTTGCTCTACAGCATAATAATCATGCTAGACTTTTCGAGCATTTCGGAAAACTCGATGGGCTTCAGGACGAAATTTTCAATCATCATTACGGACTTCAAATGATGTCGAATAAGATTTCCATTGGTGTCTCACGCGGCTACGGAAGGACCAACAGTGGCTCCGATGATGATTTCGGCTACATGTCGAACAATTCCTCTGGAAGGAAGCGCGTGCGATTCTCGGAGCCAGAGGTACCGTTTTCGAATGGAAGAGAGTATTACGATGGGGACTATGACGATGAGTACAGAGTTGCTAGACGAGGATCGAGGTCCAGTCGCTATGGTCGGGGCAGACATCGCGATGGAGGAGGCTATTTGGGTGAAAGCGGCGACGAATATTATTCAGGATCAGGATCGGATGATTCATATGATGGTTACAGTAGCGGATCTAGCTACGAGCTACAAAATTACCATTTCGATGATAGGCCGATCAGGAAAGCTCATGGGAGGAGACATCGATATCATCCGGACGACTACGATGATGAATATATGCATGAAAGGGCGTTAAGAAGGGAGATGAGAAGGTACTACCGCAGGAGGATACCAGCTGACCCGATAATGTTGCCGTACTGTAAGAGCTATTATCCGATGGGTCCGTTTGGACCTCGTGTACCCTATTGCCCGTACGTACCGTTGATGGAATGTTGATTGTTTCCTCGGAATTGTGTCAAATTTGTCGAGGTCACTCAAAAAATCGTCTTGAATCCGTTTATCTCACAGTGAAAGTCGAATGAATGAATGAATAAATATGTCAATGTTGTTAATTATGTTGTTAAATTTGGTTATGATATGTGATTATATTGAATCGAATAAATAATGTGTACGAAAAAAGCTTTAAAATCATTTGCTGGAGAATTAAAATCTGCTGTTGATGATTGATTTGATTTCACTATGACTTCCCCTTCTGAAGAAGCCAGTAAGGGTCCTGATGGTACTTCGTGTGTATTTTACCTTTATGTGCCGTTTTTCCATTTTCATTCATCTAAGCTTGTCCGCTGGTGTTTTTGGAGTGTTGAATGAAACTCTTTCTTACTTCCGAATTCGCTCGAGCAAATCATCTACAATAAGGTATATAGCATCACTAACCATTGGCTCTCCAGGTTTTGCTCCGACGTTGCTAACCGTACTTTTTATGTTCTCTTCAGCGGCTGTGTTTCTTCCCCTTTTGATCCTACATCTGGTGTTCTACAAGGCTCGATCCTAGGGCCGCTTCTGTTTGCTCTGTTCACCAATGACATGCCCAGTCGTTTGAATTCCATTTGACTCACTTGCGCGGATGATCTTAAGCTATTAAGTAGCTATTAAGCTATTATTATAAGCTATTAGTATTTTTTCTTTTGATGACTGCCTGCTGCTTCTAACCGACTTTACTGCTTTCAGTGATTGGCATACTGTTTACAATCTTTCCCTCTTAATTGCTAAATTATATCCTTTACTAACAAGCCAATTCCTATTGACTTTGACTATACACTTTCTGGTCTCCTCACTTTGTGTACTTGTCAGACGCAGTCAAGACTGTCCAACGTAAGTTTACTCGTTGTCTTCTGCATAAGTTTGATTTCCCCTACTGTCCTCATGATCAATTTTTAAGCCATATCCCGTTACAGGTCCGCAGGTTGTTCTTGGGTGAATGTATCTTGTACAAAATTAATGGTGGTCTTCATTCCACCAATATTCCAATATTCGAATTTGTGGGGTCTCTGACTGACCGATCAGGTCCCTACTTTTTCCCACGATCTCTTTCGTGCGACCAGAGGACTTTTTTCATTCACAATAGCTTAGAATGCTAAAGAGCCATAATAAGCATCAGTTTCGTTCTTTTTCCTAAGTTTGAAGAAGCGTATACTTCAAATGTTGTTAGAAAGTTTCAATTTTTATTCCTAATTTGTTATTGCTATTTTCTACTTAAACTAATTTTTTTCTGTTTTTACTAATGTTCGAAGAAGAACGTTAGTATGAAAATGACTTTGACCGAAAATTCATATTTCTATGTATGTATATATATATATATATATATATATATATATATATATATATATATATATATATATATATATATATATATATATATATATATATATATACATATATCATAAAAAAATTTCAGTGAAAAAATCTCAGGAACGCGCCATTCGATTGAACTGAAATTTTCAGGATACATTGGTGCATATGCAGAATAGTGCCAGGTCTCACAAAAAGTTAATAATCTTTAACTCTTTGGCGCCGGCGGCCATTTTAGTGATATTTAAATAACGTTTATGTTATGAATTCTGAACGTGTTTTAAATGTGAATATGATGTCTTTGAAATGTTTAACCCTATGTGTGCGCTAGGCGCCTAAAATGAGATTGGGAAAATTTGAAAATTTTTGAATTACGATAACTTTTTATTGGATCATCAAATCAATATGAAACTTACAGGACATATAAATATTTTTAAGTTGCATACTAACATAGTTTTTGATGAACGTGCTGGTAACCCTATAGCTACGGCAGGCACTAAAAGTAAAAACATTCAAACCATCGCATTTCCTAAAAAATGTCCGTTTCTTACAACAAAACAAACTTGCAGCCAAATCTTATTCTTTATCTACACAGTCAAAATAAAACTTTGGAAATTTCATGTCGGACAAGAACGGTAACCCTTTCCCAATTTACCTATATTTTTAGCATCAAAAACTTCTGTTCACGGGAACTCTCGAGCTAATAATCAAATGCAGTTGAAATTCACAGAATACATTGGACTTAAGAAAGACCAGGTCTGATAGAAGCGATTTTGAATTGCGGGTAACTCTGTGCCAGTGGTGCCATCTTGAAAAATTTTTGTCCTATGAATTCTGATTCAGTTACCAGATTTTCATGAAATTGACACAGTAGCTGAAACTTACACTAAGTCGTGTTTGATATAAATTCGGTTGAAAAATTCGATCGATTCTGCCAGCTATGGTAATTTTTGTGTCTTTGGTTTTGAAAATTCGCTCAGGAAAATAAAACTTTTTGCCCTATAACTTCCAGTGCAGTCATGAAACCAAAACGAATTTGATACAATTAATGGAACCAATTATAGGCATTATTCAGGCTGAATTTGGTTGAAAAGACACGATAGGGCTGCATGCTATTGTTGGTTTTGTGTTTATTTGCAATATCTTTATTAGCGATTTTATCGTAAAATTTTCAAATGGTAATGATATTGTTGTGACAATAAACAGCAAATGTTAAGTTGGCGATTATTTGGAAAATTTTGTGGCTGGTAACCCTAAATTTCTTTATACTCCTATAACTTCGAATGCAGTCATCGGATCGAGACGTTATTCGCAGGGTGGGTTAATTTCAACGTGAAGCAGATGTGATATATTTTTGGCTTTGATACTGGTAAAAGGTTGCCAGCACAAGTCGGTTGTGCTACTTTTGTATCAATAAATGCTTACAGTAAGTATTCATACCGGAAACATTTACAATGAAAATAAATAACCAATGTTTCAATTCCCAAAGTTCTGCAAATTTTTCGGATCGCAGCCATGGGCGCGCCGTAGGGGGACCCTAGGTTGGCCCCTCCCAGAAAAATATATATTTCTAACAGCAGCCACTTAAGCTTTCGCCTCTTTGGTTTTTGTTGTTACAGCAAGAGCTGTACAGTGCAGTAGTGTAAGCCTATACCAAAGCATATACACTACTTATAACATAGAAACTGTGTTATTTGCTGTATTAATTACGATGTTATGGGACTTATCTCGAGAAAATATTTAATTTCGACAAGTTATACGTTAAGAAAAAGACGAAAAGCGCCTCGCCAAATATCCTTTTTTTAATTAAGATTATCTGTTCATTTCTACTAGGCAATATACAGGTATTTAGATAAGAATACTTTTATAAACTGGTGTTTTATGCAATTATGTTTTTCACAAAACATAGTCTGAGTATTCAAATGGTAGGCTAGCGTAGAATACAATTTTCGAAGTCATTTGGAGAATAAAAATGGCATCCCTGCTACTTTTATGCTATCTATTCAAGACAATGTTGTTTATTGTGAGCAATTTTTGCTGCGCTTACTCTTTCTTGATGGGATCATGTACAATTAGCACATTCATACCTAACATTAATCAAAACAAACACAGTCCCATTCCATATTTGAGAGCATGTTTCTTTGACTTTTGCGTATGATAAGGTGTACTTATTAAGTTTGAGTCAAAAAGTCCATACTGAATAGCTCGGAAAGTCCAATATTGCTGCTGCAAACCTTTTGACACCACCACAACAAAGACTATGCCGAATTTGCATCTTGTTAAAATAACTTACCCTATAACTTTTGATCCATTGAAAGCGTTGGAAGTTATACGAAAAAAGGGTGTTTGGAGCTAACTTCCGCGAATGTGTAAAATTTTTTGAAATTGAAATATTTTCGGTTTATTTTCACTACGAAATCATTATTTTTTGAAAACTTAATAGAACCGATTTCCAGGACAAAAAAGTTGATACTGGCATCGCAAGTTCCAGGTGCTAAAAATATAAATAATTTGATGAAGAATTACGATTTTTGTGCGATTGGGAATTTTAGAAGTGTAGATTTGACTGTATAAATATAGTATCAAATTCATCAATCATTTGCATTTTATTCTAAATACCGATAAAAATACCAGAGAGTCAATGGTGTGAAAGATTTGTGCTTACGTACTTATGGTAGCTACACGGTTGTACAGACGTTTCAAAACGACAGAAACTTATTTTTTATACCCATTGATGCGTCTTGTGAATTTCGTGATGATATGATGACTCGGTGTGCAGTTATCACAATGCGAAATTTTCCATAGAATTTGCATTGTCGCCAAAAATACATCAAAATTTCAGCTCAACCAAACTTCGCGATCTGGATAAATTATCCGGATAGTAAAATTGATCCACAATGTATTCAAGGACATACAATAATCAAAACTCTACAATAATAAAACTCTAATTGTGCTTGGAAGGCAGTAAGTGATATGGTGCTTGAACAGTCTTGAAATATTGTCAAGATGAACCGAAATTATTTGGAAAAGGCTATCGACCTTACGACGTGTCTCAGTCGCCAAGGACTTGCTTTCAGAGGACATGATGAAAGTGGTCCCAGTGATAACCGTGATTTTTTTGTGGAATCTTGTGAATTATTCTCGAAGCATGATTTAATTTGTGAAAAACATTTTAAAACAAGGTTGCGAACTACTGTAGTGGCAAAACAGAAAATGAGTTAGTAAAAACAATTGCTGAAATCATTCGCGAGGACATGACAGCTGAAATAAAAGAGTGCGGACTGATATCTATTATGGCAGACGAAGCAAGGGTCCACAAAAAGGAACAACTCTCCGTGTTTGTCAGATTTGCTAGATGTTTCAGGAGCTAGAAATGCCTCGTATTTAGTCGATATAACTTTGAGCCTGTTAGACAGTTACGTACTTAACAAATTGCTTGTTGTTGGACAGTCTTATGATGGTGCTAGTGTCATATCAAGTCAAAAAGGTGGTTTACAAACCTAAATTAAGATAAAACACCCTGCAGTCACATTTGTACACTGTCAAGCTCATAAAATTATCCTTGTTGTGATGCACACATTTTTCACAATCGAAACGTATGCATCCTTTTTCAATGTCATCGAATCCCTTTACATACACCTTTCAAAGCCATCACAACATAAATAGTTGAAGCAGCTTGAAGAGGCAGTTGGTATAAACACAAGGCATGAAATGAGAAGTTTAGGCTCGACTCGTTAGTCAATGAGATTTCACAATTGCAAATATGTGATCGATAGCTATGGAACTATAAAAGAGGCTTTAGAAAAATAAATGAATGACGGAAAATACAACGATTCAGTTTCTGCATTGGCAATCTTTCATCTTTCACTATGTTCAAATTTTTTCTTCTTTCGCTATGTTCTATTTCTAACGAACATGTTAAGCACATATTTCCAAACTAAAAATGCAACTCTTTGGGATGGGATGGATCTTGTGAATGGAACAGTGAAAACCCTACTAAGTGAGCGAGAAAACTTTTATGTAGTTTGGGAAAAAATTAAATCATTCGCAGAGAAGCACTGTCTGGATCTCACATTTTCCAGAGGACCACGAAAGCGGAAAACAGCAAAAAGCACAAGTCTGAAAGCTTCTGATATTCCATCTAGCCTCGGACAAGCAGTTAGGGCTGCAAAGATATCCTTGCAAATCAAATGGCTCGAAAAGAGTAAGTTACAGCACTCTTCGTCTTGGCAAACTATTTATGCTTTTCCTAGGTTTTCTAGGTAACAAAAATTTGAAACAAGAGATCAATTTCTTCCTTGTAAGCTTAATATATTCCAATTTCTTCAAAGACATTTTGAAAGTAAACTATTCTCTTCTTCAAGTATAAATTGAAATATATTTAGCTTCTTAACGAAAAAATAGTTTATATTTCTAATTACTTCCATTCTATTCTGGTATAATTCCTACAAGCGTTCATTTGTTAAGGCTAGTGAATAATTCATGTGTAATTCATACTTACCATTCACATTATATGTATATGGTAGTAGCTCATACGTATTCACAGACACGAAGTTTATTTGATAATGCATTATGCATTAGCAAATAACAAAGAATAAATTAATAGACATATAATGTATTAGTAAATTATATAAGTTGTATGAACAGTACGTGTACCTTACGGAAGACAAAATTATCGCTTGTTTTGAGCCTTTCGGTCCCTGGCCCCAGCCAGATTTTAGACCACGGCACGCCTATGATCGCAGCCCCAAACACCAACTTCAGTTACAGTGCTGCAGGCACTGAGCATTTTCTTCATTGATGTTAGATGAGATGCTGCTTGCAAAGTTTTGTGAAATAAGCAAGTGATAACGAACATAATTAACAAGTGTTTTTTTCTCATAAACTTTGAAATTCATGCCAGTGGTAATACCTGAAACCTTTCCACCATATGAGTTATAAAGCATTTCTGAGACCAAAGTAAAACGAGGCGTTTGAAACAGTTTGGCTGTAATAAGCAGCTCATGTGGTAGAATATGCATTCAAAATCTGCACGATTCTTCTACTGTTCTTCGAACATTAGTGTTTCTAGCGATTCAGGTGCGCTAGAGTTTTTCCTTTCTTAAGCCTAGTAATGTATTCAACGAACGAAATACAGCGAAAACGTCTGTGCGGAATCGAGCGAAACAAAGGTCCGCACCCCGATACCGGGGGCAGTATAAATTGCCACTGATGGCATTTAACAAGTGCATTACATTTGAATTCGGTGCATATAAATTTAACTAACTGGCATCAAAAATGATATTATCGGCAAAACAAAAACTACTGTTGCAAGGTTACTTTTGTTATTTGTCATGTTGAATTACTGAATTTTCATACATATATATTTTGACTTTTAATTTAAAATTATTTCTTTTATATCTCTCGATTATATACTGTATTTTAATCATCTGAAATTTTGTCTATCTACTTGTAGACATGGTTTTCATGCCTACGACTTTAACGATTTTTTTTAAATCGCAAATACCAATGATTCAAAATTCATACCTCAACATGACAGCTCATTCAGTTCCCTTTTATTATCCGCTTCTAAAACACAAAAAAGTTTACCGTCTAAATTCATATAATTTTTTTTGTTTTTTATTTTTTCAATAAGCCTCTCGTTAATACTTATTTAACGCAGACCTAACCTTTTTTTTAATTTTGATCAAATATATTTTTTTCGAGAAGTAATTGTAGATCGAGCTTTTTATTCAAAGTTGGTATTTATTTTATAAGGAACGAAACTCAAAAAAGGTATATATATTTCATTCGCCCTCTCGAATGCTATCGATTCAAAAAAATAATTTCTAGGTCACATCGTCCAGAAAATCGAACTCTCTCAACATGTCTCTTAGGTCCTTGATGAATGATGCCTGCTGCAAACGGAACGGTCTACAGGATTCGTGTACATTGTGTCCTGCAATGTGCTCTCTACCAATGCCGAGAATTTCTCAATGCATTTGCCCGCCGGATCCATGTGGATTATGTCTGGCACCGTGTCCACCACCGTGTCCACCACCGTGCCCACCACCGTGTCCACCACCGTGTCCACCACGGTGTCCGCCACCATGCCCTCCACCGTGTCCGCCGAGTATTTGCCAATGCATTTGTCCTCCGGATCCGTGTGGATCTTGTCCCGTATCAATGCCGTGCAATAAAAATGGTAGCGCTGGACAGACGCCCGCCTTGAGAAACTGTCAAAACGTCTGTAAAATGGAATGCGATGATCCATACATATTGCCGTACAGTAGCTTTTATTATCCTGATGGGCTGTATGGACCAAAAGTATTAATGTGCCCCTACGTACCACTTTCAGATTGCTGAAAATGTGTATGATGGACGAGTTCATGTTATGAGAGATATTTTTACCTGTCTACTTTTAATTAATAGTATATGATTTTACGTTTTACTTTCCGTGACTTGTGTCCGGGGAAAAGTTTAGAATTAAATTCTAGACTCTATTTTAGCCAAAATTTCTTTTGACACATGGCCATTGAAGTTCCTTATGTTCTTCATAGTGTTCTTGTAAGGAATTATCGTATTTTTTTTTAAAGTTTAACTATTTCCCCCATTTTTTCATTTAAATTTAATATGGATTCCAATAAAAAAAAATGTTTTTGAAAGTAAATTTTTTTGGCCTTTTCTTTCCTAACAAGAGAAGAAGCACATTAGAGGCCCGTTGTGATATGACCGGGTCTACTCGCCTTTAGCCATTGAACTCGATGAACCATTTGGTTCCTTTGAATAACTGTATAATACCCTTTCATTCGATAATGGATACACCAGTCAGACCCAAGTGGAAGGGCGCCCCGGGAGAGGCCATTCTCTTCCTTACGAGAGCGTGTCCGGCTTTGAGCGATAGCTCTGATAGAAATTGTTTACCGTACGTCTCAGAAGAGAGAGATATATATAAAGAAATGAAAACAGCAGTGAGAATCAGTGATGTCAATTTAGGCGTAGACATAAAGTAGTAATAAAACGTAGACAATGTGTTCGCACAAAACCCTAGAAGAAATTAAGGATCGTGCTTAGTAGTAAAACGAAACATTAGAATTTTGTTAGCTGTTTTTTTTTTCATTTTGTAGAGTTTTTCAACACAGCGAAAAATAAAGACTGTAGGTCTGTTCGCGTACCTGAATCTATTATATTAACCCTCCCCAGACACACTACAATTCGAGCACCTCCCTAGACACACCTGGGTCTATGGAGTCCTGCCGTTTTTTTACGACACTTCGAATCGTTTTAAAATCTGAAAAAATTCATGAAGGTAGATCGATATCTATAGAAAAAGAGCGTGCATTAGGTGATGGATATATATGAATTTTTATTATTGTTATTCAATGGAAATCGACACAAAACACGAGAAATACACGTATTCACTTAAAACATCATAGCTTTTTGTTAAATAAGTTAAAGAAAATTCTACTGTACGAAATGTTTCTTGACATATAGTAGATGAAAGAAAAAAAAAGGACATAATGAAACTCCGAAAAAAGTATAATTATTATGGCAAGAGAAAGAGTACAATTTTTTTGGAGTCGAAAATTCGTTTGAAATTACAATTTTTGGTTTGAAAGTAATGTAACTCAAAGTTTTATACGTTTTTGTGTTATTTATTATTACTTACACTTATTCTTATTAAAATAAATAAAGTAACTGAACAAAATTACAAAATGCATTCATTGCATACATGAAGCGTGTCTTCTTCGCAAATTTTTATTTCTTCGCTCGTTAAACTAAGTGCTAACGTTTCAATAAATTTATATCTTCCCAATGCAGTGTTCGCTTCATTAAAACTGTACAAAATGTTACAATTAACTACCGCTTGATCTAATATACCGAAGAAAAGCTTCGAAGAAAATGCACACTTTTATACTTCCGTAGACACACATGGGTCTTTGGTGTCCGCAGCCAACTTTGACAGCTCAGCAATTCACGAAGAACGGAGGACCGAGCGTGACGTTCACTACGCCAGTTCTGGATCCAAGTACAATTTTTTAAGTGGAGGTTAGAACCCGAAATATTGACGTACCTGTGCGCCCTGACGATTTTCAAAAACGGCCGGACACCAAAGACCCAGGTGTGTCTAGCGGGGGTTAAAATAAATTCGCAGAAAGTCGTTTTTGTACTCATGCTGCAAGCCTAATTTTGCAGCAAAGGAAGCCAGCTGTAAAAATCTGTTGCTGCTGCAGTACGCGAACATACCTTATATTTTCTCCGTTAGGAACAGCACATGAAAAACAATCACCCGTATTATGAGTGTCGAGTCGATTGCTAGTCGATATGCGACGAAGCTGTCGAGTCGATGGCGTTTTGGTATTGCGAGAGTCGATCGACACGACTTATAAGTACTGCCATATCGAAATCGAGGAAAAAGCTTGAATTTGCCGTAATCACAATACAGCGTTTTTCGCTGCGGCCAACGCAGCGTTCCACAGGGGGAGGCGTGAAAGCCGCAGTTGAATTTGGTGAATCACAATGCAGCGACAATGTCGCTGTCAATGCAACCAAGGCACCAACCAAAATCATTTTTTTTTCTTTTGTATTGCTAAATCCTGTTGTACGAGGATTAGGTTGGCTTATCACAATACTCATCAGCCATCGTTTGTCTATTCTACCAGACCATTCAACCTAATTCAAACAGAGTTAATTCAACCTAGTGGTGATGCCAACCTATGGTAGGTATCACCGCTAGCGGTGCGGCAAAATTAGAAATTTGGCAAATTTCGCCGCTGCCGCAAATTCCGCCGCAGCCATTGTGCGCGTTACCATACAAAACAGTGCATTCTAATTTTTTGACAGCACTTCCCGCAGCCCACTGCGTTGGCCGCAGCGAAAAACGCTGTATTGTGATTACGGGGATTGAGTGCTATTGTGAACGAAATTGCCAATTTGAACAACTTTAGCATCCGCCAACTGTCAAGTGAAACGAATAATGCAATCTTTGCGGTAGAACATAGTATAGCAATGCAAAAAATAGTAACAGTTAATTTTTATTTTTTCAATAAACAGTAAATAAACATTTGAATTTTTACTAAACGCTAAGAAAACATTTTAATTTTTACTAAAGAATAAATTAACGTTTTCATGTATTTAGTAACAAATCTGTGGATAATTTAAAATGTTGTAGCTGCAGCTCATACATTTCTTTTTTTAATTTCAATTTTTGCGCACGATGTATTTTTTTATCTCTCGCATCTTCTTCATAAATTTGCAGGGTTTTTTGCTTTACTTGTAAGAACTTTTCTCGCAATTTTAACTTGTGCTTTTTGAGGTAATAGATTTTTTTGGTTAAATGCAGAGTTTCTGCGACATTTTTATTTATGTTTTCATATGGCTCAGTTTGCTTTTCGAGTAGTCAGAGTCTACTTTTCTGTTGGTCGGCGTTGGAAGATCTACTTTCTCGAGGTGTTCTTTCCATTGAAGAAGTTGCATCTATGGCAGCTGGTGGTACAGCGCTTACAACTGAGGTTGCCTGATTACTTGTGGAACAAGGTAAAATCGACGATGCAGGCTTCACACTCGTATCGCGCGGTATTCCGAATACACAGCCAGTGGGATTAAGCGAAACATTTAAATTCAGTAAATTAACCACACACTCTTCAAAACGAGAGAAATAAACCTGTTTCTTCGGTCCACCACCAGTTTTGTCCAGTTTAAATTTAAGAATTTTGATATCTTAATAACAAACCTTCTGCTAGCCACTTATATCTCTTACTGGTAGACCCATGCTATTTAGCTCTTCTGTAAAACTATTCCATCGATCCTTCACTTCGCCATTTTACCCATCAGCTTTAACGAATCTTCTTGCGAGCTCTTCGTTATTCTTAAGTAGAGATACTAAGCGTTCAAAGTGTTTGGCGTTTGTTATTTTCACCCTTTAATAATTATTTTATAAGCGACTGAATATTCCAAAAAAATAACTTACATTTTGCATATATCCAACTACCTGTCGATGTAACGTCGCGAAGCAAATTGCAATCGACAAAACTGTCGATATAATCGACATCGACTCGACACTCACAATAGCATATCTGTCGATATGCAGTCGATGTCGATATAATCGCCATCGACTCGACACTCATAATATGGGTGAATATCGGCAACAAATCGAAGTTACAATGTGTATGGGGCATTTCACGTGAAGCGGACACACTCACTAGCTATCATTATCAAGCTCTCGGTACCAAGACCCATGCGACTTGTATGTGTTGAAATTCACCTACCTCCTAAACTACTGGCCATCTCATTCTAAAACTTTTATGATAAAATAAGAATATTTTAAGCCTTGTTTTGTTATAAAAATAAACAAAATTAACCTGGTCCAAATTATTCAAATTACGAGTTTAAGTGTCTACTTCCGGTTCCACACAGGAAAAAAAATTGTTTTCCAAATCTAATATCAAAATTAAAAAGAACAGCTAATTTTCTACACCAATCAATATGTTTAATGTTTTTTATATTTTGTTTTGAATCTCAGAATCCGCTTCCGAAAAAACCTTTTATCGATTTTATCAGTTATTCAGAAGCCCATAGCTCGGCAACTAAACCTCATAGAAATAAAAACTTGTGCATCCACATTCATGTCTTCTAGAAGTACCATTATGCACAATATGAACGAAATCCAGAACCTCGACTTTTTTTCGTTACTCATAGCAACAATTGAGCAAAAGGTTACTTAATGAGCATGCTACTTTTCTGGCTGTTCGGAAAGTTATGTTTGGGTGCAACATATGCTTTGCATCGTTTGCCTCGGCGCATATGCACACGTACGTACGCAGACTCATCACTGGTTGGACCTATACTCGCACCAAGCTCCAGTAAGAATTTACTGAGTGGATGTTAATAGGTCTGTTCCCTTACTTCAGCAAACTGCAGCAGTAACAGAATTGGGCAGCTGGCTTCTTTTTGCTGCAAAATTTGGCTTGCAGCAAAAGTACAAAAAACGACTTGCTGCGAATCTATTTTAATATATTATAATAGATTCAAGTACGGGAACAGACCTAATATTTATATAGCGCCCATTTGCAGTCGAGATCCACTCATCAAACGTCAAACTGAACCGTTCACCTGAGATTCTAGCTTGTCTTATCTCACTTTTTATTATTTCCTTTATCCTGCTTGGATAGCTCTCAATCTTAGGTCTGTTCCCGTACCACGATTAATTGCGATTAATCGCGATTAATTGCAATGAAGCTGTTCCCGTACTCCGTTTTACTGAAAACTGAAAATTTCCCCTCTTTCAGTAATTTCAGTAGGGTCTGAGCTACTGAAAAATACTGAAAAGTGTCAAACGGAGTAAATATTTTCAAATGTGCGCGGCAAGCAACATATTTTTGGCGTAATGTTGCTATGAAGGTCCAATATTTTTGTGGCAATAATTTATTACCGCTTAGGATGACTTTATAATCACTATTGTTCTCCCAAAAACCGAAAACTGGCACTTTCGGTTGTCAATTTTCAGGAAATACAATGAGAGCGTTCCCGTACTTTTCATGAAATTCCCCACTACATGATTCAGGAAAATTCAGTAAAATTCAGTTACTGAAAGTACGGGAACAGACCTCTTATTTTTGATTGTTGTTGAGGATTTTGGTAAATCTGTGTACGTATTCGCTAATATTAATTTCCTCTTGATAACTGTTGCATCGGTTTGTTTTGCTCTATTCTTTACGCATTTTGATGTGAGCCTGCATGCTAATTGCTTTCTCGTAAATATGGATTCTAATTGCACTTTTCGAGTCTTGCCGTAATTTGATTGCTGATTGTGTTTGGATCCCAGCCTTGGAGTCCCGAGCAATTTCTGGTCTCGAAAATCCCGGGATTAGAAACTATCAATCCCGGGATTTCCGGCACCAGAAATTAGCCGGGATTGGATTCCCTATACATAACACACCGCCAAGAGCTATTATTTTTTTTTTTTGCTAAAGGTTTCTAAGAATTCCTAGAAACAGCAATGGCTTCCTGACTAGCAGGCATCAGCCAACGTTTACTCGATTATTTATTTTGAAACACAAATTGCGTTTTAACAAAGCTCACTTTTTTATAGTCACAAACACAAAGGCGCCCCAAACCCCGAGACGACCACGAACGCGCAGTTTAAGACACGTTGATTCACTTTTTGCCAATTCCATAGAAAAACCGTCCTTCGGAGAAAAGCAAATTACTCAGCAGTTCTCCGGCTACAATCTTCCACCACAAGAGCCAAAACGAGAATGCGCCAAGAGCTAGTGGACAGTGCTGCCATTTTAGCATTTTGAATGCTAGATCTAGCATTATTTTTTCCAAAACGGCATTCGAAATTCAGAGTTAGCATCTAGCATTATTTTTAGCATTTAAATTTAGATTTCGGAATAATCTGGCACTCATCTATTTAAAATCTCGACCATCAAATTTTTCTCAATAATAGCTCTGTTCGTGTACTTTCAGTTGCGTTCCTGAAAGGAAACTTCCTGAATCATGTGTAAATACAAAAACGCGCTCATGGCGTTTTCTTAGAAGTGACAACCAGAAGTGACATTTGTCTGATTTTGAAATAATGATAGTGATTATAAAGTCTAAAATATAAAGATTATAAAGTCATCTATATTGTTTTAAATATGGTAACGTTCAATTAAATCGTGATGATGCTAAAAATCAGTGATATGGTCCCATCTACTTCAGACTCTCAGGAGCCTCGGGCATCTACAAGTTCAAGTTTACTAAAGTATGAGCATTCTAGTTAGATATTTTTCCTGAATAATTGAAAGAATTGTTTTGTTAGAATGATTGAATGAACTGTTTTGTTAGGGATTCAAATGGAAGCAATCGCACGGATAACGCTGGAGAAAAATCCGACACTAATACTTTTTCTTCTCTTAAAAATAAATAATTGTTGCTGTTTTGATTGAGATTCCAAACGATGTTTTGAGAAATATTGGTATAAATGAGCTTTACACAAGAGAAGAAGAATTAGATATAACTGGTATGTCTGTAATAGATATAGAATCATTTTGAGATGTAAATTTTAAACTTCTAAATTGTTTTTGTTTGATCAATAAGTAATGATAATGAATATAAACCAAGGTGATTAAACTTAAAAGATATATTTATTTTTCAACATAGTTTTCTAACCAGTTAATACATTTTGTTCATCTTTTTTCCAAACCCAGGATACCCTTAGAAAAAAATTTTTTATCTTGACTCTCCCAAAATGCCTCAACAGCGGCCATCACTTCCCTATAATCTTCAAATTTCTTACTCCGAAGGTAATGTTTGAGTCGAGGAAAGAGGTAGAAGTCACTGAGAGCTGGATCTGGTGAATAGGGTGGGTGTTCAAGCAGTTCGAATCCTTTTTCTTGAATGATATCCATCGCAACTGCAGCCTTGTGAGCCGGTGCGTTATTTTGAAGAAACAGAACTCCGGCTCGCAGTTTGCCGTGTCTTTTCTCCTTCATTGCCTCTCGCAATCTTCTTATTTGGTCAGTTTAGCAAGAGCCTGATATAGTGGCTACCTTTTCCAAATATTCCAACAAAACTCATTTCTTCAGCGTCCCAAAAAAACTGATGCCATAACCTTTCCTGCCGAACTTGGCGCTTTGAATTTCTTCGGCGTCGATGAAGAAGGTCGCTTCCAGGTCATCGATTGCATTTTGGTTTCTGGATCAAAATGATGGATCCAGGTTTCGTCCATGGTCACGAAATGTGACAAAAAATTCTCCTGATCTGCTGATCCGGAACTTTTAGAGATTCATCCTTGAAATGTCGACTCGTTTCTTCTTATGCTCGTCCGTTAACATACTCAAAAAGTGGAGCAAAACCTTAGCAAAACAACCTCTTGACGTTTTGATCGCAGTTGTTACCTTATACCAGTGATGCCAGATCCAGATTTAAGTCTGAAGATTGCCAGACTTACACAACGTTTTCCAGATACCCAGATTTTATTCAAAATTTCCAGAATTTTTTACACTCACTGAAACTTTTATATAATAAATGTTTAAGTAAAAGTTTGAAACAATCACATACCGCAAATCAAAATGTCAAACAAAAAGGTACAAAGTTTGAGAAACTCAGCCTGCGGCTAGGCCTTTGTCAAATTATACAATTAAATAAGCTCGTTCAAAGCGAACCCCCAAAAATATTTTGGCTTAATTTGGTAATAACAAGATTAACAAAAATAATACTCAATAATTATATTCAAAGGGATTACTTAGAGAAAACCAAAAAAAAGGATGTTTAATTTTTAATTGAAATGTAATTTTTACCATAGGATAACCTTTGCTTGGAGGCTGCAGTGAATGAGAACGCACTGTTCAAAATTATATTGTGCTTGTGAACCAAATATGGCAGTATCAGTTTCATGGATCCTGAAAATGTTGTTTCGAAAAGACAACCTTCAACTATCGCACTTTGTCAATGTTTTACAAACTTAATAGAAATATCAGAATTGCAGAATATATTCACAAATTCACCTATTTCAAAACCGGCAATGCTGTGTTATTTTCGAAACAAGTGGCAAACAATTGAATCATGAGAACGCAATTCTGCTCTGCCAATTTTGAGAACTTTTGTTTTCACCTATTATCCTTGCCAAATTCTTCCGCGTGTGTAGAAAGAACTTTCTCTCAAATTAATCTCAATAAACGAAAAAAAACAAACAATCGAACACAAATAAATAATCGAAGTGGCATACTTTTGTCTTAAGAATATTTAAAACCAGAAATGAAATTTATGCAGGTATAGAACTAACCGAAGCCCTTATATCAAAAATATTTTCGGAAAATATATACATATTAAAACATAGTCATAGTACGCTGATAATAAGTGTTATGAATTATTTTTTTGTCATACATTGTTTTTTATGCTAAAATAAATGGTTTTGATTAATTGAAACTAAAATCCCAAGATTTCTCCAGATTTTCAGAAAAAACTGCGCAAGACTCTCTGTATTTTTTCCTGTCAACGCTGCCTTATACGCTTGACAGTATTAGGTCTGTTCCCGTACTACGATTAATTGCAATTAATTGCAATGAAGCGTACTAAAATGGACTAAAAAACTCTGTTTTAGTACGCTTCATTGCAATTAATTGCAATTAATCGTAGTACGCGAACAGACCTATTAATTCACACTTTGTGCTTGTCCAAAGTTCACAATTGCGACGGCGGTAACAAAATGTTAAAAATTTAAAAAAAGAACTTGGCGGAAACATAATTTAAAATTAATATTGCCGATAATATATCTTCACAACTGACCAGAAAATAAATATCCATATGAAATAAACTATCGATGAAAATAATCGTTTGTTGCAATTTCAGTAAATTATATTCATGTATAGCGCAGACAAATTATTGCATTTTGTATTTCTAATAAAATCACTAAATCTATCGATACTTTTCCTCACTTATAGTATTTCAATCTTGATCTTGTTGACTGGCAAAATTATGTCAGATCGATGTCTACATTTGGACATTAAATTCCTGGCCTGACAAATAAAATATCATTCTGAAAGAGAATACTTGGAACGAAATTCGTTTAAAGAATTTTGCCTTGATTTTATTACTGCTTTTCAATGTTTTGCGTGAATTAATTCTTTCAAATTTGAGTTTAGTATTTGCATAGATTAAATCAAAGATTTAGAAGCCAACAAGACAGATCGCTGCAAAATGAGTAAAATTGGATATAATTGGAATAGAGCGAAACATAATTGTTCGGGCAATGGCTATTATCAAGATGTTAAGCTATGTTTTGGAGAGTAAGTAGTATTTTTATTGCAATAGTTTATATGTGAGCAATCGTAAATAAGATTTACTTTTCCGGATTATGAAAACCGGATTATGATAGTTTTTTTTCAAAATTTTCTTTCAAAATGAATAGATGAATGAGTGGATCGTAGTGGGTTCAAAAATTTTAGTTCTCGTTTTCATCACTAGGTGTCACATCATTTACTTTCCACAAAATGTCATTCCACCCATTCTACCAACTTGTAGGATAGAAACTTCCAGACTCAATTCGACAAATGTGACGAACAATAGATACATGTCGGAGTGAGCATAGTGAAAAGTCGATTTTCGGGACAATAATTCCGTTTTACCAGCCGCTTATCGGACTCGAGAACTCGCGAAAACGCGTGCATTATCCTTTCGCTCAAATCCTATTCGGATATTGTAATGTATTGGATCGGTGATAATGCTAGTGGAAAAATGATAAAAGTGCTTGTCGTATACGATGACGATGAACCAATGAAAAACTCGTCCGAAGGTGACAAATCCGAGTGTGGTGTTACGGCCGATCGATTTGAGAAAACCATTGCATCTTGACGGGAATGTGAGAATTAATGCAATCAAGTGATTGCTTGGAAATTAAACGTGTGAAGTAACATCTTCGAATATACGAAAAGACGGAAAAGCGAAATAGCGTGAAGGATATACATATATATCGTTTCCGATACCGTCAATTTGAATTTATTTGGGGAAAATTTTGTAAAACTAGAAAACGCATTAAAAATCTTGCGAATAAAGATTATTGTGAAAAGATATCGTTCCGAATTACCGTCTCTGCGTACTCGTCCTCGAATCGTGTTTCCAAGGGCAGGAAGAGCAGGGGAGGCGGTACAAAATCGTGTTCTGATCTATAATAGCGCAAGGTAGATAGATATTTTGTGATCGAGTTATCAGAAAGATCAAACAGCTTTGTAAATTCAATAATATAGTCGTTTCAATTTGGTCGGGATTAAAAGTTAAGAATAAGTCGCATGCCGGTCGGCCCAATTCAGTCAGGGGTTAGTGGTTTGTTGGCTACGCAGAATCGCAGAGAAATGTCAGATAGCGTGCTATGTACGTCCCCGCCCGGGAGCTTGGAAGTGTGCACCAGCGACCCTAAGGAAACGTATCGGTAAGTGGCGGGATTTTAGGGATTTTGTAATTTAGCCGTAGTTTGCGGAAATGAAGAGTACAAAAAAGTTGGGTAAGGTTACGAAGCACCTTCTTCAATGTAAGTACGTCACTTTAAGACGAATTGTCTGAAGAGAAAATGTCATGGTGACTCATGTGCCTATTTGCATCATGCCTTTTTTTTATATTGTTTTGCAATCTTGCTTAAATTTGTATTTATTTTCATAAAAAGAGCTCGTTTTTAATTCGAAGCTGATAAGCAAAAAAATATCAGCAAATATTAATTCATTAACATTCTCCAGGAAGGGAAGGTGAACAGAAAATACCACAAAACGTTCTAGAGCAGTTATATCTCCAAATAAAAGAGGTCTTCGGGATCGATAAACTATTTTGATTGAATAAGGATGAACATGCTAGTTTTATGTCTAAAAATTGTAAAATAATGGAGTTAATAGGGAAAAAACATTGTGTGTTATACATAAAAAAAATCTTATCGATTTAAAGAAGATTAAATAAAAATATAAAAGTCTCTCACGAAAACAACAATTTTCCACGGACTGCCATGCTGACATAACAACGGCATTCTCGTAAAAAATATGCACGGTCTACTTTACTTTAAGTGTTAATTACGGAACCAGCAACGTAAGTGGAGCGCATACTATTCTTATCAATCCCGATACGATATGTGTATCTGAAAATGCTTGCACGCGAACTATCGTTCGCAAGAGAAAGCAGTCTGTCTTTGTACAATCTTACTTTGTATTCTCTTTGATTGACACTAAGAAACGACTTTTAAGTATTTAGAAGACTTACACCTGAACTTATATCGCATCGGTTTTGTCGTCACAAAGAGTAGTTTAGTAATATTCCAAAGAAAATAATGAATTGACAATGATGACGTCGATTGTAATTTCACAACTTGTTTATTTTCTGTTCGATCGATCGAAACAGATTTGATACAAAGTAGAAAACGTGCGTATCAACAGCATGACGCACTGAATTGAGTAGAGAGACCTTGAATGTTGGAGGAACTTGTTTTAGTAAATATATTCGTTTTCATGCTAGACAAAGCTGTGAGATGCGAATAGATGTAATAGTTAGAACAAGCCTCAGATTCAAGAGAGTATAAATAATATAATAATATTAACCTTTTGTAGCAAATCTTAGAAACAAGTTTTGGCTGTACGTTTTCCAACTATAAGGCAGAGTTTGCGGTTATTGTGGTCATAAGTAGTCAATATTGAAATTGCAGAGGAAAACTTGAAAATGCCCATAATTAGTTTTCGCATTTTCAAACAGCTGGTAGTGAAAAATATGATGGCGGCAACGAGAAACTATGTTGCTTTGGAGCTAGTGAAGAATTCACTTTTACTAAATTCCTATCAGTGAGCGGTCTTGCGCTCGGCTATGTTTCATAGGAACAATAGGTGCATTAATGAGCTTATGGTGATTGTTAGCTTTCGAGATTACTCTAGTGTGGACACTTCTCTGCGTTCCTCCTCGGGAATATAAGGATATCCATGGTACTGTTAGAGTGTCCATCGATTTTGCCGAAGAGTTTCAGAGCTTTGTCGCGTTAGTATAAGTCAATTGTCTCTATCCGTAAATACTTGTGTACATATACACTGCAGGCAAATAGTTTAAGACCACATCGCAGAAATGAAGCACACTTAGATTTATAAACTGCAAGTACCTTTTTTTTTACAGTAATTGCCTGTTTTAAGGAGGGTTGTTATGAAGGGATTTAAAATGTACATGGGATATCCAAATTCTCAGTCAGGGTAATAAAACACGTTGGGTTTTTCCCACTTTAAAGACTTTAGGTGTCTACAATTTTTTAAAGTAATTAAAATAAACCTTTGAAATTTCTGGGAACATGGATTTGAAATATGGTGAAATTCCTATAAATAGGTACCTTATCCTCAAAATATTTCATTTGTGAGCTCTTGTGCTGACAAGTAATACGGATTGTTATTTTCAGCGAATTTTATTCCGTTCACTTGTGATATTTAGTTATTGGTACTTTTTATCAAAGTTTTGGCAAAATTTCTGTTCAAAATGGGAAAAGCGCGCAGTATTAAGCCGGAAGTTAGAAGTGTGATTGTGTCGCTTCATAAACAAAGAAAGTCAAAAAGAGAGATCAGTAATGAATTAAAAATTTCAAAGACTGCTGTACACAATGCTATTGTTAAATTCAAGGACAGTGAAAGTTATTGTGATGCTGTAAGTGACAACAGAAGCAGAGAAGTGCTTATGAGCAAAATGGATCGATAGTTAACTGCACCGGAAATTCGAGCAGAGTTCAACGCGGGACATTCAAAGTCCTTAAGCTTGTCAACTGCAAAAACTCGTCTAAGAGAAGCTGGACTCGTGGGGCGTGTAGCAGCCAGAAAACCTCTGCTTCTAAAAGGTAACAGACAAAAGCGGTTATAGTGGGCACGAACTCATAGCCAGTGGACAATAGAAGACTGGTCACAGGTGCTTTGGACAGATGAATCAAAGTTTGAAGTTTTTGGCTACAAACGGGATAATGTCAGGTGATCTGCTGGAGCAAGAATGGCCGCGAACTGTGTAGTACCAACAGTAAAGCATGGAGGTGGTTCTGTTATGGTTTGGGGGTGCTTTTCACTTGCTGGAGTGGGTGAATTAGTTCGAATTGATGGGACGTTAACTAAAGAACGTTACAAGGAAATCTTGCAGAACACGGCCATATCATCAGGTTTGCGGTTAATTGGGCGAAATTTCACCCTTCAACAGGATAATGGCCCCAAACACAGTTCTAAATTATGCAGAGGATATTTAGCTGAAATGGAGAATGATGGAATACTATTGAATATGACCTGGCCCTCACAATCACCTGATTGTAATCCAGTTGAATTGTTATGGGAGAAATTAGATAGAAGGGTACGTGAACGCTGTCCGACATCAAAGCAACACTTGTGGGAGCTTCTTCAAGAAGGGTGGAACAATATCTAAAAAATTAGTTGAAAGAATGCCAAAGATTACTAAAGCAGTAAAAAATGCCAAAGGAGGGATATTTTGGTGAATGTAGAATTTAAAGTAGAAAAATATTCTTTTTGTTTATTATAAATTTTGACTTGTAAACTAGAAAAACAATAAGCTGACATTTGACAATTACATAAAAAGTAATCAATTATATTTTATCTAGAAATAAATAAATTCTAATTACCATGAAAACTTAGTTTATTTTCTTTATTCCTATGCGGTCTAAAACTTTTTGCCTGTAGTGTATGTTTCTAACATACCATGGGATCATGAAAATTCTCCGCAGTGCGAGATTTTGACACGTATGGGTTCGTCTTTGAGATTTGTCCAAACGCTAGGCTTCCGTATAATAGTGCCGGTCCCAGTATTTGTTTGTAGATAAGTGCTCTTTTAGGTTTGTTTAGCCTTTTGAATTTTATGAGAGGGAACAGGACATGAAGGTGGTTATTGCAAGCGTTACATTTGTTCTGTATGTTTTTCGTCCATGTTAGCTTATTGTAGAATGTCTCTCCTAGGTATGTAGCTGTCCGTTGCCATTAAATTTGTTGGTCGTTCACTGTCACTTTGCGTTGTGTCTAACGTATTTTCCGCGTGTTGGCTTTTGTCTGAGTTTATTTTGATTTTCCACTTTTGAAAATATTCCAAGAGCATGTTTATGGGAGATTGCATATTTGAAGTTATGGCTTCTGCTTGCCTGGACGCGTGGAAGATATACATATCGTCAGCGAAAAGAGATATTTTTCCTACGGGCAGTTTAGGGATATCTACTATGTATATGTTATACACAAGAGGTGATAGCTGCGACCCGTGTGGTACTCCAGCTACAATTTTCAGCTCTCTTGAGAAGATACCCTCGACTCTGACTCGTAATGTCCTGCCCTTTCGAAATTATCCTATGATCTGGATAAGCGGAATAGGATCTGATCTGGATGCCAGCTATATCGAACATAATCAGTCAGGTCGACCATGTGTAGTTGAGTCATGATCTGATGTGTTGAACCTTGCTAGTTGTCGTTTTGTGGATTGGCTTAAAGCTCAATTAAATTTTCGATCAGACAAGAAAGGAGAGCTTTTTCAGCCAGTTTAGCTAGGGATGTTAGGAGGCTTATGGGTCTCCAATTTTGAAGAAATGTGAGATCTTTAACAGGCTTTGGTAAAACTATAATGGTCGGTGATATCTGCGCCTCAGGATAGTTCCTTAGGCGAAGAATCGCGTTGGTTATGTCAGTAAGCGTCTTCAAAATGTTGTCTGGTAAATATTTGAGGCAATAATCCTTGATGTTATCTATCACAGGAGATTATCGACGGTTTAAACCCAACACCAAGTAATTCACCTCTTCAAGGTCATTTAGCCTCAACTTTTCTGCCCCCTTTGGCTCCGAACTGAGAAGTCTTGCTGGCAGCATTATCTAAATCATTTTCTGAAGAACAATTCTCTTCGAATTGTAACTCCAAGGAGTCCACATAAGCATTGACTTTGCTAGTGCTATCAATTTTTAGGCCCAGTGAATAAGTGGCTTGTTTTTAGTCCGGAAGTACCAGTGCTGTCGCCAGAGGATGTTACGCCTAGGCTTGATGCTTTGCGTCAGACCTCTCACTGTTCGTTCTGGTTTTGACATATCTGATCACGGTTTACATTGGTCTGCCGGTTTGCTTCCCGCTTTATTCTATGGTCATCTGTGCCTCTAGCTCTTCTCCGGAGTTGATTCCCGCTCGGTATGATCAATTTGATTGACTTAGGGATTTCTTAAGGATTTCTTAAGGATTGTGCTTATTCTTTACCAGAATTATGATCGTATTATCCTCCTTTGCCTGCTTTATGTTACTGATGAGGAGATCAATTGATTCCTCTTAATCGCTGGCCATTTCAGATGCTTTTGGGCAGGCAATTTCGGCCAATGGGGCTCGCAAAACTTCCCAGTCAGTAATTTTCCTCTCTGTCCCTGGATCAGATGACAGCTCGTTGAGGAGTTCCCTAAGAGATCCCTATATCTAGAGCGTAGCTGTTTATAGAGCCGAAATGCGTAGGTTCTTTGGCATGCAGGATTGCTTGTTTGTCTGTGATGTACATATTTAGCTCGGTCCCAGCTTTGCTACTTCTCACAGCTCCCCACTGGCGGTGGTAGGCAATTATGTCTACTGCAAGGAAATACAGTGCCCTAAATTTTTGTGACCTAGGTGTTTTATAAATTCCTGTGATCTTGAGGAAGCTCGTTCTTACTTTCATGACTGTGGCTTCCGTGCCCCTGAGGCTGGGAATATGAACAGAATGGTGAGTAATGTCTCTTCTTACGAGGATTGTGGTGTCTCCTGCCCTACCAGTAATTCTATCATTTCTTTATAGTATGTATGTAGTTTGGGATCCGAATATGGTCACCGGGTTTGATGAGCATGATATCAATTTTTAAATCAATTAAAAATTTCATCAGCTCGCCCTTTTTGGGCAGTAAGAAATTCGCATTCCACTTAAGAATCGATACATAGTTAGATGGGTTCATTTATGCGTGCTCGGTGTGGTAGTAGATGAGATTTGGGCAGCGAACGTGCCTTGGACCATCCTCGCCATCATATATTTCATCATAGTGTGTAATTGATCTTGCATGATGGCGAAGAGCTGGCCTTTATGGTCAGGGCTGGTAGAGATGGGAGTGCTTGATTGTCTATTTATGGCTGGGGGATGGGAAAGTGCTCGAAAGAGGAAATAGCATCTCATTTGTGCAAACGATCTTCCCAAATTCTTTGGGATGCGCGGGCAGCCCCCATAGCACGCAAGTTGTTCGCCTCCATAGTTTACGGACTTCGGCTTTTCTTCTTTGACATTTTTTTTTGCAGCTCGAAAAGTGATGGAGTCGGTCGCATTTGCACAACAGGCTTAGACGTGACAGTTTTTGGCCGTGCCAAACTGTTGGCATTTGTGACACTGTGATTGCCCACCTCGTGGATTTTCTGCTTCCACCTAGGGTTTATTGTACGGATCCAGCAGTAAATCAAAAAGAAATTCAGAAATATCGAAGAGTCAAGAAACCGGAATTAGAGAGGAAGCAACAAATCACCGACTGAGTGCATCTCAGATTGTTTCCAAATTGTATAGAAAACAGAAAAAATCTCCTCTATTGACAGTGGCACATAAGCAGACTCATCTTGACTTTGCGAAACAACATATGCATTGGACAAATCAATGGGAATATGTGAGATTTTCTGACGAGAAGAATTTTAACTTAAATGGACCGAGTGGTTTCAGCTATTCCGATATAAAAGCTAATGATCTCACCAAGGATGAGCAGAAACTTTAGCGATGGAAGTCTCATGCATTTTCTTACTGGGGAAAAGTACAATTATGTATTGTGCCAAAAAAAAAATGAATTCGACAAAATACATGCGGTCATGGAACTAAAGATTGAAATTTTTAGGTGTTGGAATGAGCTCCCCATGACAATACTGAAAAAGTTTATTCAAAAGATGCCTAACCGAATTTTTAATTTAATTAATGTGAACGGTGCTAAAACGAAGTGCCCTTTGTTATTTATTTCTACATAGTTTTATAATGCGTCTGAGAAAACTGCGCACCTAATTTTCAATGTTTGTTGTACAGTATAAATGTAAATGTACTTTTTTATTTGATTTGAATGTGAATGATTTTTTTTTTGTTGAAAGATTTTTATTTAAACTTTGGAAAACTTTGTCAAATAAAATTTTCAATGTAAATAAAAATGTTTCCATTTTAATCATCTCGTAAAAAACAATTCCAAGAAGTTTTGAAGTTTCATTCTCTTACAATATTCCTAGCTTCAATATTTGATGTGCGTCTAAGCAAATTGTGCGCACTGTAGAACAATATGAATTCCATTCGCCACATCGCAAACATCTAAATAATTATTCTAGATACTTTCTACAAAATTAAAATCACAAAACACAATTTCAATTGGTTTTTTTTTCGATTATTTCCAGGGCAATTTACAGTCTCGTCAAACAACTCGACGAGCAAAAGAAAGCAGCCAACAATATTGCTCAACTATTCGACCCGTCTATCGAAAAAACTCGCTGCGAACTAATCGAGCGCTGTACAAAACTCTTGTTCGTCTATAATGAAGCTATCGGCAAGAAAACTCGTGAAATTCTCTGGCGTAAAGGCTACTACGATTTTATTGCTCTCGTCAAGAAATTCAATCATCAAAAGGAAAAGGAAACATCATCTGGAGAAAACGATTCATCGCCGCAGCAGCCGCAAATTGTTAAGTATCGCGAAAAAATCCGAGATTTCATTTTCGAAGGGATCCGGAACTATAAGCGCATTTCTATGAAGATTGAACAATTGTACGATTTGGATTTGCAATATCTGGTTGATTTTAAAATCGTCGAAGATGAAACGACTGGCGTCAAAGTAAAGGCGATCAAAGGATGTGAGAGCCAGCAGGCACAGCATACTAATGGATTTACTAGTAACGATAAATCGCTAGAAGCAATCAGCTATGCGTTGGATATAGTGCACTCGTCATTCTTATCGCTGGGTGATTTGCATCGTTATTTCATTGATTTTCATTTGGATAAGAATTTCATCTCGAAGGACTTGACGGCTCGTTTCTATTTCGAGGCGTTCAAATTGAACCCGACCATTGGGATGGCTCAAAATCAGCTTGGCACACTGTTTTATGGACAAAATAACGACTTGGACTCGATCTATCACTATTTGTACTCACTAATTTGTACGGTTCCGTTCGACTTAAGCGAGAATAACGTATGCAAGCTATTGCTAGCACACGTCGATTACCTGGAAGATTTGGACCCTGACAAAGTCGAGTTCAGTCTTCGTGACTTCTACGCTCGATTCTATTTGATCGTTGACATATTCTTCTTCGACAAGGATGTTCCGGACTTTAATAGCCTGTGTCATTGCGTTTTAATCGATTTGCGCAAAGTACTCTTCTCGAACAACATAAAAATCGCCGAACCATGCCTGTTTAAGATCGTGTGCATTTTGTTGTTCTGTTTGTCGAAATTGAAAATGATCAATTCACAGAAAGTTTACTCGCTGAATGCATTCCTGGTGGCTGTCTGTTCGGACTTGATCGATGCAACCATTGTAAATCTTGAACAGTATATACTGACGAGGACCAAGCAAAACGAGCAGTTCCAAGAAGAGTACGGTGCAGCCTATAACAAATTCGAGACAGTGGTGCGAAAGTGCCGTGATGAATACAAAGCGTATCAGGAAAAACACGAGATCATAAATATAAAAATAGGGAATCGCAACAAATCGGCCACGACAGATTCTGAAGGAAGATCACAGTTTTCCGATAATCAGGAGAAGATAACAAGCCAGAATCCGCATAACAAGAATAGTGCGACGCGTAGCAGTGACGAGGCCAAAGAATCTGATCTGAAAACACCATTATCCACGAAGAGCAAACGTCGCCATGTGAAAATGAGACGTCGTCGCAGAAAAATCCAACAATCTGACGATAGCAGCTGCTATGATTCCGAATCGGATTTCGATACGGACTTCAGCTCCAACGAGGACCCCAACGACGACTGCTCCGATCTGAGTTCGAACTTTGAAAGTGACTTTAGCGAAATCGACGAAGATGAAATTAATAAGCTGGAGGAAGAGGACGAAGAGCCGGCTTGCAAGAGCTTTTCAGACAACGAGGACATCGTAATCGAAGAGGAGAAGATAATTTATCCAATCGAAGAGAAAACTACAAATGTGACCAGTGGAATGGCTCAGATCAACATCACAAGTGCACCGTTGGACTTCAAATGCGACAGCGAAGACGACAAGAAGATGAAAAACAAAAATAAAACTGACGCTACGACCGAGGAGCCACCCGTGAAACTCAAGTATCGCAACTTGTACACGAAAATTGACCCGAACATCATCATAGATTTCGCAGAACGCGAAAACACAATGCGCTGCTTGAAAATTCTGTTCGATTGGCTTCGGATCAATCACGAGATTTTGTTCGGATGCTATCATTCGAACCCCGAGTTCATTCATAAGATCATGAAGCTGCTGAATTACTGCAACATCGATATATTCACGCGTAAGGTGTACTTTGAACGAGAATTCATCAAAACTGAAGACGTTCGAAAAGACCTCGATCAAATGTTCGATATACGTTCGACGATTCCCTTGAGCGAGGACGTCGTTCTTAAGAATTTCGATCTTCTGCAGAGCACTCAAATGACCCTGGACTGGGAGCTGACAATTCGGGAGGCGATCTCAAGCAACGAGGAGAACATCATGCGCATCTTCAAAATGGTCGATTTCGGATTTTTCATATGCAAAATGAAAAAGTTCAACTACAATTTCTGTGCGAAAACGCGTCGTTTCACCGAAAAGTTGAAGAAGAAACGCGAAAAGAAAAAATCATCGCGACGACGGGAACGCCGCGCTAAGAATGGACGCAAGCGCGACGGACAAACACGACGCTTCAGCGAGAGACGAACAAGTACCAGGAAGAGTTATACAAGTAACGAGGAAAAGGATACGGTGGAAGAGACTCGTGCCACACCGGTTCCGATTCAGCGAAAAGGTTATTTGCGGAATCGAAATCAGAACAGCGAAAGTAAGGTGCTGACCAGTAGCGGCGGCGACGACGAGCGGAGCACTTCGGTTGCTGGAAATAATAAGTGCGAGATTATGGGACAATTGTGGTTGCGCAATGAAGTTGAAACTTTGGAAACGAAGGTAAGGGTTGTAGTAAAAGTTGTTGTTGTGGATATAAATTTAATTTTTGAAATTCCAGATTAAAAAGAAGAATTCGATAAATGTTGTTCTAACTCCATACATTGTGGTTGATGCCAAATCTTTGACCGAATATACAAATGTTGTGAAGAACTTGGTGAAAACGAAGAAGTTTATCGTGTTGATTCCAAATGCAGGTAAGATTTTTCCTCTGGTTGGTTACATACTTATCTTAATTTATATTGTAGAATATATTTAAACATTTATATTCTTAACAATATTTCTAGTTTTGTCCGAGCTCGATGAATTGAAAAAATCTAGCGACCGTGCTCGCAACGTCATTCGCTGGCTAGAACAAGAGTTTCTCAAAGGAAATCGTCATATGCGCTCGCAGCGTGACAATGAGTCTCAGAAAATAGCACTCTTGAAAATTCCCAAGAAGCTTGGTATGTTGTAATTAATTTGTTCACACTGTAGACCGAGTCATCATAATACAATTTTAATCTTTCAGATCGCGATGCTACCATCTTCCTTCAAATCGCACAATTTTGCAATTACATCGTGTCTCATCATTCAGACGGTATAGAGTATGATGCAAACGTTCTAACTTATTTATCTGGCGATAACTTGAACGAGAAACGTTTGCCCAACTTCAGCTACACAGGGATCCTCGAAACGATTCCGGTTCGCTTCGATCAAGTTGACAACTTCTATGCAAAATACAAGAAAAAATGAGAATTCACATGGAACACCGATGGGATTAATCTTGTTACTTTTACAAAGAAAAAATATTGTGAAACTGGAGATTAACGTTTAGAGAATCCGAGGACGCGGCGACGCATGTGTGTGTGCAAAAAAACGGCAGTTTAAATCAGAAACCAACAATACTGACGACGATGATGATGATGATGTTGATGGAGGAGAGTAGTAATGATGAGTGTTGTTGAATGGCATTTTCGAATTTATGGAAGAAACAATCAACAATCAGGAATCAGTTTCGTGGTGAAACTTTAAAATGTGTCGTCTCTAAAACGGATCAAAATGTTATCTGTAACATCACAAAATCAACCGCAAAAATAAATCGCCATACTTCAACCATTATAACAACAAGAACAGCAGCAGCAGCAGTAAGTGCAGCAAATGTCACAAAAATTTCGCGGAATATTCTTAGAAATATTACAAATCCATGCATCCCTTCAGAAAGTATTTCGTCACCTAATAAGGACATCGGGTAGCAGTTACTAGCTACAACATTTGCTTAATTGTTTATTGGATTTCTATCGCCTCTTCTTTAGCTTGCCTACGAAAATCGAGATTTGTTAAGTCACTTAATTTTCGGTATCGGAAATCGATGCGACAGGAGCTTGTCTCGAATGTCATATATCGATAGATACATTATGTACTAATGAAATCCATCGTAGCAAAATGTTGTCGCAGGTTGTAAGCCCTATTTGTTTTCTAGGCGATAGTGCGTATTATTTTCATGTCGGTTCTTTCTTTCCTTCCTGTCTTTATTATTTCGGGACTAGTTTCTAATTTTTCTAGAGGACAAATACATAGATAAAAACTAATCGATGGTAATTCGCTTTGACTTTATGTTGCTTTATGCAAAATTCAGCAGGATGGGACGGATTTTTTCATTAAAATTGCTTCGGGTCTGTTTTATAGATATTGACCATCGATGAAATAGAAATTGCAATATTTCAGACCTAAAATATATTTATCTTCATTTAATACCTACTATCAGTTAACTTGGAGCATCTACGACGATTCGCGTAAATAGTTCTTTCGCTAGTAGTGCTCTAACCAATTTGCCCGTCTAATTGTGTTTTTTGTTTTTTTGTTTTTCTGCTAAATACTTCCAAATTCATTCTGTGGAGGAACACTCTCTCTGTGTGTCAGTTGGCATACTATTTGTGTTTAGGGAGAGCTAGTGTGAGCTACAAATTTCTTTTCAGTTCTCCTGCTTGATGTTTAAAATACAGCCATAGTCACTATTTTTTCCTGTTGCCTCTCTGTAGACTAAATCATATAGAGATCAACGCTATGCTATTTGTAATCTGAAATATTATGTTCTTTTATTTTAAAACTAAATATATCCATAAGCAGCAATTATATGCGTTTTCATTCCATGATAGCACTTAAGAGGTATAATGGGCATTCAAAACTTGACTGTACGATGCTTGTTGTCGAAAATAAGCCTTAAATGAGTAATCGATTTGACCTATGTGATTATGGTCGGACTGGAAGATGTCTGCGAATTATAACAGATAGTGTAGCCCTGTTGAAAGCTACAAAAAAAAATTCTAGTCGGTCTGCATTGGAATGGTTATCGCAGAAAACAAATACGTGAACTGTTCAAATTAGCCAAGGCAGCTGATTGCAGGAAATGTTGGGACGAATACAAGGGCGTTCTTGCCAGGTGGAGCTCGTGGAAGGAGCTGTGCGACTCAAGGGCTGACTGGCTAAACGCCGTCATACCAAGTCTAGTGTGCAAGCCAGATGAGACTCCCTCCACTGGTGTTCAGCCTTCATGATATAGATGGAATATGCGAAGTCGTGACCCAAGCAGAAACTCGTCTGAGCAATTGATAATTTGAAGTCCCCAGGTTCGGATGGAATTTTACCTGCCATGGTCCTCAAGACATTTGTGCTCACCGTATCCTGGCTTACGTCAGTCTACAAAGGTTACCTAGAGCATTTCCAAATTGACGTCTTCGGCTTGTTATAACAGGTGACGCCAGGTCAAGTCGAGCTTGTCCGAATTCAGTTATCTTCGTCTTGGCATTGCTCTCCTGTATAACAGTTGACGAAGTCACGTCCTGGTTTGATGGTGTTTGAGGCATAGATTTCGGACACCTCGTCTTGGTCTGCTTCAAACTGTTAGACTAGCTCAGCTACTCTGCTGACGTCACAATCTGTCATAAAAAGCTGAAAATGAGGACGACGACGTGAATTCGAAAATGCCCCTAGTTCCAAGTCATGAACCTGCAGCATGGAGGACCGCTAAGGTTATATTTATTCCCAAAGCCGGTAAAAGCAACCACGATTATCCGGAAGACAACAGGCCAATTAGCCTAATTTCGCTTTTAGACATGGAAGGTTCCTTTGCGGACATGGAAGGTCCTTTTTTGGACATGGAAGCTCCCTTTTTGGATATGGAAGATGCCTTTTTGGACATCGAAACCGCCTTCAATAATCCATTATGGAGAGCCCTCGCACAACCAACACCCATCCTGATTTATGCAGTTGGACAAGCAGGGCTTATGCCAGTGAAATGAGCGGAAACGCAAATCATAACATATATAATTTTAAAATGTCACAAATCCGTGTCAACAAGGGACACGAATTTGTGGCCTCTGCTGATGACATTGCGATCATAGTCCCAAGTAGGTAGGTTCTCGCATACCCTTGGCCAGCTCATTGAGTATGCTCTGGAACTTGTTCTTAAGTGGGCGTATATAATGGGCTTTGGAATCAACTCTGCTAAGACCGGTCTTATACTCTTCACTAGAAAATACAAGATTCTTCAAATACACCCTACTAGGTTGGGCGGCGCTAGATCAAATCTCAAGTCGCATCCTTCTCTTCAGTTTATTATAACTGATTATGTTAAGAATAGCTAAACAACATAACCTACGAGCACCAACAGGACAACATAAAGTCAACTAACAACTAGAATTCGTGATCAAGCGAAAGTGGATATAAACTGTTATACAGGAGAGCAGTATCAAGATGAAGACAACCGAATCCGGACCAGCTCGACTTGGTCTGACGTGACATTCTGTTATAAGCATGCGTTTACATTGTCCGAAACTGTTTCGCAAAACATTTTTCTGAAGCTATTTCGCGTAACAGTTTCGCGCGATTAAACGTGAAACTTGAAAACCATCAAAAAACAAAAAATAAAAACAATTTATGGGCTTAAAAAATTCGACAAGCCTTTCGGCACATTTTGCAACCTGTCCCGTTTCAAAATTTAAATTAGAAGTATTTAATTTATAATCTAAAGCGTTTGAAGCGATTAGAGGAATTGTGATTTTTTTATGTGAACGCATGGTTCTTTCGTTATTTTCGTAAGGCAATTAGGGAACCCCTTAACAAGCTGAAGATGACAATAAAGTTGTCGATTCGGAAATGCCCTAATTAATTGGGTCTTATGCTGGACAGCAAGCTCCGTGAAAGGGAAATTTAGAGTAAAGAACGCAAGCAACGCAATGGGGCCTCAGCTCTAATCTAACGCCCTGAATCGCGGATCTGGTAGCGGGCAATGGATAAAATTACCCTTGTCAGCATTGCGAACGGAGGTCAACCATAACTCTTCGTCTGCGTTGAATGTCTTGCTTCATCTTCCCCTGCTTGTCGTATTTGTTAGATTCACTGTCGCAAAAGCTGCCACTAGAACCTTCTCTGGTTGAAGTTAGTACAGATTTCATTCAATTGGTAAAGACTTCAGGGTCGAGCTAAGAGCACAAATAAAAAAGATATATTTTCGTTTTTGTCTTAAATATTTGTATTTTTTCAAAAAAAAATAGCACAAAACATACGCCTAACAACCACAAGTTTGAGTAGTATAAGTCACAAACTTTTATACTCTTTGAAATTTCTAAAACCAAAACAAAGTCCCTAAAATAATCATTGATCTATTTTTTCCTAAACCTCACAGCTTCATGCGTTACAGATGCATTCAGTTTTTTAGCAGAAGCACGAGATCGCCATATCTAAGAAGAAAATACGATTATCTTACGCCTAAACGCAATCACTTGAAATTAATTACCTTCACAGAATGATCGTCACTAGTTGTTATGAGTAAATCTTTTTTCTTTGGACTAAAAGCTACACTATTCACAACATCATCGTGCGGATATTTAGCTAAACACATACCATAATAGCGATCCCAAATATACGCATGACGGTCTTCAGCACCACTATAAGATTAAATAATTTTCGAAAAAAAAATCTTTACAAGCATCAACTTCCGATTACTTTACCTTGCAACGTAATCGTCAGAAACGCTTAAAAATATGAAAAAACATTCTATGTTGGCGGTAAATGCTTTATGCGCTCGATACGTTTTACCGACCAAAGTCAGACGTTTCAAATCGATCACCTGGATGTCGATCTCTTGTGCGATTGGTGGCGGATGAATATAGTCCCGGATAATGTATCCTTGCGGCCAGGCACGCACATTTACGTACAGGTAGCTACAAGAAGATAACTAGCATGAATATCAACAGCATTTGTTTCTAAAAAATTAATCAATCAATCATACCGATGATCGGGACTTAATGCCATCCCTGTGATATGACCATGCATTTCAATAACTTTATCAACTCGATCGAATTTATGTGCGACTGCGGGAAAATTATTCCAATCGGTTTCTACTTCCACTCGCTATAAGAAATATACTTTTCAGAATTTTCCAACCGAATCTAAAATAAACACCCACCAGTCGTCTTTCCCGTTGTTCGTGCCGTTTCTTCTCGATACGCTCTTTCAATGATGGGCCCGGGTCGAGAAGTTTCGGAAAATTCACGTTTTTCATTCGTTTTATCGCAATTTGGTGAGGTGTATAGGTCAAATATCCGGCAGTAAAAATGAGATACTTGGGGTTTCGATAGTCTTCGTCATCATCCGAAGATGATTCGACGTAGTATTTGCTATGATTATCTTCGCTGGCATGGCTCGTTTGGCTCGGTGAAGGTGATGACGATGTACCTTCGCCGCCGCTTTCACCTTTGCGAGAGCTCAGGGATGTCTCTTCAGACTTCGACGACTTGATTGATCCTTTGCGCGCTTTTTTTCGCGATGGAGACGAACATATTTCTTTTTTACGTCGGCCATATTTTCGGCGGAACGCATCGACATATCGAATAGTTAATGGCAGAGCCTTCATTCCATTCATCGGATACTCAATATCCGAATCTAAATCAGTCGAGTCGTCACTGTTGAAAGCTAATGGTGGAAGTCCTTTGAAGTTCGGATCTTGCAGAGGGTTACCGACGACATTTTGCTCTTTGGCAAAGCTGATAATATGATCGTCATGTAGTCCGAAATCTGGATTTCTATCGCTCTCAGTCATCTCTCGCAAAGCCTTTCTGATAGCCGCTGCGTTTTCATCTTCCTCAACAACGGCCTCCGCAGCCTTGGCTTCTTCCTTTTCATTGTCAAACCAAGGACAATCTGCCACGGTTATGCTTCGAACTGAGCTGCCGTTGGCATTGTAGAACTTATACAATTGTGTGAGCACTGGTTTGGTGGCATCGTCGATTTCCTGATCTGATTTATTCAGCCAAATTATCGAACAACTGACGGAATTGGAGAGCCAATATAAATCGCCGGACAAGAGGTACTTTTCGCTGAACCACGTACCGAACACATCGTACGGGCGATTTCGAACGCGGCATTTGAGATATGTTGAGTCTCCTGTGAAGTATCTTATAAATATTTCAGCCTGTTTTCTGTATGTAATAGTTTACCGTCGATTGCATAGACTGCAATTTCCCCTGCTACTGAATTTATACTGGGCAGTTGAACTCCGGAGACCAAAATGGCAGTATCGGGTTTATTAAACGATGACCATTGCGTGTATTTCCAGCTCCACGTACGCATGTCATAGATGAACTTTTCTTGTGCAGGATGTGTATCAGCAGTCCAAACCTTTGGAAAAACACAATTTGACATGAAGTCTTCTTCAGATGTTTTTTTTTTTAACATAAACCACCACCATTGTTTAACTATTCAGAAAACAACTTACAATACAAAAAGCATCTTTTGAGCACGTTGCAAACCATTTTCCATTATTCGAAAAACTAACATGTAGCACCTGGTTTCTATGACCATATAAGGTTTCAGTGTTTGCAATCGGTATATCACAGGAGATTCGTTTGTATTCAGAACGCCATGAATCAGCACCTGAAATACCGCGAAATCGAAGAATTTTAGAGAAAGCAGAATTTACTTTTAGATTAGCTTTGAATTCAAATGTGAATAGTTGTCTGCAAGTTCTCAAGAACGTGAATACATTATGACGGTTACAAAATGGTAGATGAATTTTAGATGAGCAGTGTGATAGGGGAATAGAGTAGTGGTTGTTAATTTTTTTTTCTTTTAAATGTGGCCGATCCAGCTAAGTTTGCTGAAGAGATTAAAACCAAATGGGTTGAGCGAGGATGATTAAGAAATGCCTGCACCATTAACCAAAATAGTGTGGCTAGCTGGAGGAGAATAAAGCTTGAATGAAAGAAAACAGCATAGGGTTTTGGACGCATTAAACACAACACGGTACGCTGAGCCCCAAGCTATAATTCTTAATAGTTCCCTCTTTAACGAAGTAAACATGCCATCTCTGCTGGCGTTTATATAGCGTTGCCGCGACAGTCGGCTATTTATGCTGTCGTCGCCAAAACTATGAATCGGACTGAAAGCGAAAGAAAAGAGGTAATTTGTAAATACAGTGGGTCACAGCTTATTTCGTGTGACCGACATTTTTTAAAAACCAAGCATAAAATTGGTATATTTTAGTCTGAACTCAACAAATAAATGATGCAGTTTTATAGATAATTTAGTCTCCAATATAAAACATCAAACAAATTGCACTAACATCAACATAGAACGATTTATTGAAAAAAAAACTATACAAACACATAATTCCATATCACAGCTAATTTCGTGTTAAAACACAAACACTCAAAAACATTGGAAAAATTGTTTAAAAAATGGTTTAATATTTTTTTAATATTAAGCTTTGATTTATTACAGCGTTTAATCTAGACTGCATAGAGTCAACCAACTTTTGAGTATAATCTGGTTACATTTTTGTCCATTCTTTCTTAAGCGCCGCTTTCAAACTTTGGACATAAGAAATATGGTGTTTTCGAATACCTAGTTTTAGCAAATACCACAAATATTCAATCAAATTCAAATTTGGGGATTGAGCGGGTGTTTGGATGACGTGTGGGCGCTCCAAATTAGCCTTACCGGGTTTATGCTTCGGATCATTATCTTGGTAGAAGCGGAATGCAGTAAATTTCGCTGCAGCTAATCTAAGTTTACCTCTTTAGTCATAGTAGATTCTATGAATTCTAATTTATCGACACCTGTTGATGACATACACCCCCAAACCATTACATGACCGCTTCCATGTTTTACTGCACCACGCAATTTTTTTGTTTGGAGCTCAGTATTTGGTTGACGCCACACATATGCCTTATTATCTGATGTATTAAATTTACTCTCATCGGCAAAAATTACTGTGTTCCAGAAAGAAATATTTTTGTTTTCATAGTCTTTAGCAAACTGTATGCGGACTTTTTGACTTTTCTTATCAATAAATGGCTTGTTCCTTCCTGTTCGCCCATGAAAATTAGCATCTCTAAGTACTCTGCGTATAGTTTCTGGATGAAATTTTTTGCCAAGAAACATTTCAACATCCTTGGCCACGGCTGGAGCACTTAACATGAGATCTTTTTTAATTTACCCAAAATCCACCTCTCATCGTGTTCAGTAAAAATTTTTGTTTGGAGCGTTTCTTCTTTTGTTGTGCACACAATTTTCTCGAACAAAACGCTGAAAAAACTGAACCGTAGATGAACTTAAATCAACAATTTCAGCAATTTATTTTTGAGTTTTCCCACTTTGAACGTGTTTAATAACTAACTCGCGTAACTCTATTAAAGTGCGTCGACTCATCTTGTAAAATCACACAATTATAGCTGACTTTAATATTTTTGAGTAGGCGTACTCTTCCTGCAATCATCATTGTTTATGTTGTGATCTACCGTTCGTTATTAGAATCGAATATTTCCAAGAAAGATAAGAATGAAAATAAACACACGAAATAAGCTGTGATATGAGAATTATGTGTTTGTATAGTTTTTTTTTTCCAATAAATCGTTCTATGTTGATGTTTGTGCAAATTTTTTTTGATGTTTTATATTGGGTTTTAAATTATCTACAAAGTCGCATCATTTATTTGTTGAGTTCAAAATAAAATATACCAATTTTGTGCTTGGTTTGTCAAAAATGTTGATCACACGAGATAAGCTGTGAGCCACTGTAGAATGGAGAGTTCGCGAGAGCAGTATCGTGCGATTCGAGGTGTAAACACAGGATTTGAGTCCATCCAGAACAACTTGAAAGGAACGACCTACGAGAAAACTTTCAATCCATTTGACAAAGACGGTGTGCAGATCAAATTCACGAAGCTTGACTAATAGACCTGGATGCTAGACTCTGTTAAAGGCGCTTGCAATGTGAAACAAAACGTGCATGGCTTCACCAAAGTTATGGAGACAACAGTGCTCTCTCTCTCTTTTTATATCTATCACTGAGAGAGAGAAAAATATAAGTTAGACTCGAATGAAGCGCCCAGAACGGAAATCATACTGGCGTTCGACCCAATAAAGTTCATTAATTCTAAATTTACAAGTGATTCAAATAACTTAGACAAAAGTGAAACTAGTGCAATCGATCGCCAGTTAGAGTGATAGAAATACCCCTTCTGAGGCTGAACTTGTATAAGTCTTCCATGCGGAAATAAATATTCCAGTCGAGTGCGACAAGTAAAATAGTTTGTGCAGAGGTTTAGCTAAGGCGGAGGCATAGCACTAGAGTACGAGGTGTGAGATACCATCAGTTTCGGCAGATTTGGGAACATCAAACTTAGCGTGTATTTTCAATACCTCTCTAGTACTTTTGTTTCAAAGCGCGCATTGCAGGGCCAGGAGGACACAGCGTCGAAGATGGCAAGTAGGAGTTAGCTGCAAAAATTTCAGCAAAAAGTTGAGCTTTATCCAGTGACTTAGTAAATATTTTAGCATCATGAAAAGTGGGTGGCACAGAAAAGTTGATCCTTTAGTCTTTACTTCATTTCAGGCTTGCAAAGTGCTTGCAATGTTTCGGTCAAACTGGAATTAACCTCTTCGGATAGGCGTAAAGATAAATCATTGTCAAGTCGACCCCATGGCGGAAAAAGTCGATGAAGTTCTTGCAAAAGTCGAGGAAGATCGATACATAAATAATCGTGTGATAACTAAAGAGCCGAACCTTGAGCAGAAATAGAGGCGGTACTAATATATTCAAATTCAAGGAATGTGAATCTTTTACTTTCACTTCTAGGAGAACATATTTGTCCAACTTCAAATCAGGACAAAGTTTTAAACCATTTCGATAGAGCTGGATACAGCCACAAAAAACTAAATGTTTGGCCCCCTCATGAATTGACCTCAAAAAAATTAATTGGGTGTAATTTTAATTTTTGATTCTTTATTTTAAATATTTGGAATTAGCCCATTTCTCAACCAATTGATTACAACAGACGAAATATGGATTACACATGATAAATGTCGTGCGAACGATCATGGTCAAAGCAAGGAGAATCGTCTCAAGCTAACACTAACAAGGTTCTGCAATAAAGAACTATGTACGTAGAAGGAATGTCAAATTTTTGGATGGATCAATGGTTTTTCAAGAATTCAATTTTGTAGCAAAATATACCTGTTTGTATAAGCTAGTACTTAGTTTTAGTGAATTTTCTAATCTGTCTATGCAGTTCCTCAATAGGGTTGGTAGTATAAATTTCTTCAGGATAGTGAAAAAGTGTCGTATATTATAAGCTCCTGACATTTGGTAAAAATATCGATTATGATGTCTACTCTCAGCAGCCAACCTTCGAATCAGCTAATTGAAAAAAATGTGATTTTAAATCACAACAATGCGAAACCACTCACAGTTTTGATGACTCGCTAAACGTTGAAGATATTCGGTTGTGAAATTTTAATATATCCACCATACAGTCCAGTTATTCTATCTTCGGACTATCATTTATTTTGTTCATAACCGAAATTTTTTTTCGCTGATAAACCCAGGAAAAACATGGCTTTGTAAGACAAAAATGGCAAACTGACCATTTTAATCGATTAATTTATTCAAAATAGACCTGAATTGACTTCTTTATGCCTGATTCCATGAAAAACAACCTACTTCTGACAAATTTGTTTCTATAACACACACCACATATAGACAGTCCCATATTCACCTGTACATATAATACAACAAACCACGAATTGCCGTCAAAACATTCCTACTAGAACCATATCAGACAATTTACATAACAATCAGTAAAATTACTTTCACGGCCCCTAGACGATATTTCACATCGCTATCTATTTTTAGTGACCAAATCAACTCGATATTCCTCGCAAATAAATACCAGAGATTCACAATAAAATTAACAATATTCTACAGAACGCACCTGGTTTTAGGGCAATATCCGATTGTACATCGAAATCACGTACAAACAATTTATGCCATAAGTATTCTGAAGTAGCAATATCACACCATCTTCTGCAGACAAGGCTGGATTTTAGTACATCTTCGACGGACAATGATAGTAGTATTTTAATGAGAGTTGGTTCAGGAAGACACCACCAATTTCCATACTTGTTTGAGCTATTATTACTTCGTTCACACATATTTCGGATATTGGACTTCTTTAACAAAAAAATAATTAGGTCAAGTGAATGAAATATTGTTTTACTAGACGGAACTGAAATAATAGAACTGGTATTGTTTACACTACATCAGATGCTTTTTTCACCCCAGTCCAGCACAATATAAAATTTCAGTATTGTTTAATTGATTTGTTATGGTCCTAAGGTAAAAAAACGATGAATTAAACATTAATAATTTCACTATCTATCCGCGACAGAGACGTATCCGGCAAGAATCTGCAGTCAATTGTCAGTAAACCTAGGCAGCTGATTCATCAGCTGTGTATATGTTGACATATGTGAGTGAAAAAACAAACTATTTGACGTTTCGAGCGGGCTATTGAAGACAAGAACCGGATGCCGTTGGAGTAGAAATCTACGTCCGTGGTGGATTTTCGTAGAGTTAAACGTAGAGTTTTTATAAAGAATTGGGTCTTGATCATGTACTTATCTTCTCATATATGGTTTAATCGGCGAAAATCTAAGTTTTTGAGTTTTTCCAATAAAATTACAAGTGCCTAAACTCTCGATCATGGATCAAGCAATCGTTACAGTCCAAGGAGTTTCTTCTTTTTGAACAGTTAGAGAATTAAAAAAACATCTGGGAGAGCGATTATATGCATATAATCACGCAGTGCATGTGCGTCATAAGCTTTTGAAATGTAGTTTATTTTTTTGAGTACAATTATTCAGACAGCTTGCGGAGCTCTGATTCACGCATGTTACTCTATTGTTTAAATTCAGGCTTAATTGAATTTAGAGTCGGTGGGAATTTGCAATCTGACTAGGATTAAGGGGACGTAGCACCTTCAAATTTTTCATAAATCGATTTTTGTTTTTTTGGTTGAATATGTTAGAATGAAGCTTTAATGATTTTAATAATATAAAATTGAAATTATAAAAAAATGATTTTCGTTCACTTCGCTATACCGCTATATCGACTTAGGCTAAAGTGAAGAGAAAGATAAGTGAGTCAATTCCTTCGAAAGAAGCAAAAAAAAAAGTTAGCCTCGGCAAAAAAAAATTAGCTGAAAAAGATGCTTCTAAAAAATGTGTTGAAACTCCAAAAAAAGGTCCGAAAAAAGTTCAACTGACACTAAAATTAATGAAAAATTAATCAACATATTATGGCCTACCTATACGACGAAATTATAATTCGGTTGAAAATATGCGGAAGGAAATTTGGGCAGCATATTCCCAAACAATTTCAACTAATGAAAACCCTCAACTCAACACTCTTATTGTCCTGTTGGAGAAAAGACTTGGTGTAACTGGCGCAAAGCGGTGGTGGCTGGTCAGGGGCGGATTTGACAATTTTGCCGCCCTAGGCCTCAGAAATATTTGCCGCCCTTTTCGTGAATTATATTATATCTAAGAATGCGCGATTTTTTCAGATTCTCTAGAATATTTCGCTGTTTTTCGTGGCGCCCGAGTCCACAAAAAAGGAATATCAGAATAAAATCGGCACCGGTTCGTTCGTAAAAGTTCCCTATTATTGCGCCCTTGCCACACAAATAATTATTAAAATACACACACGACAAAAAACATGAAAAAAAATCCAAACGTGCCAATTTTCAACAGTCGAAAACCGTATACACTTTTACATCGCATATAATTCCATCGTCTTCACTCATATATTTTTTGTAATTAAGTTCAAAGTTTGCTTCCGCACTTGACTGGAGATCAACTATGAACTCGACTAATGTAAATTAATCTAGATGTTATTAATTAAGGATGAAAACGAGATATTTTGACCTGTGATGTTCTAAATTTCATTTTTTTTATAGAAATTAATTTCAGTAATGAAGTACAATTTGAAAGAACACGTCAAAAATAAAGAGAGAATCGCATGTAGTTGATATACCCTGTACCATAATAATAAAAAAAAAATTCTCTGAAAAATCAACGCACGCAAATATTTATCTCTGATAAGCTTTTCGCAAATTGAAATGGTATTATTTGGATTCTTTTTAGGACCTTTTTAGGCTATTTTTTGGTATTTTCAAATACTTGTCGTTCTAGGTACTTTTTAGGTATTTTTGAGTTGCTCTGGTCCTTAACCGTGATCGTATTTCGATATTTATAAGTCAAACTTTTCAATATCCGAAAAAAATCATCGGAGGTGAATTTTCGCGTGCATTGATTTTTTTAGAGAATTCGGTTGGCTTGAGGTGTTAGTTCATTCAACTCAGATATATATGACAGAAAAAAAATTGCCGCCACAAAAAAATCTAAAATTTGCCGCCCCTGAAATTCGCCGCCATAGGCCCGGGCTTACCGGGCCTAGTGATAAATCCGCCCCTGTGGCTGGTGGTAATACTTGAAAAAATTTCAAGCATCCTCCACCTTTAGATGATGAGGCACAATAAGTTTTAAAGCCTATTTATGAAGACTTATCATCAGAAGATTTATTAAAGCGCTGCTTGGGCAATTTTACGCTGAATAATAACGAAAGCTATAATTCTTGCATATGGAATTTTTTGGAAACATACTTTTTGTGGAAAAAATATCATAAATATAGCTGCAAATATTGCTGCATGTACATTCAATTAAGGATTTATGGCTATCTTGAAAATAATGCAAGTCATGGGAACTACAATTGGCCAATGTGCGCTGGAACATGCAGAAAATAGAGATGCTGCAAGAATCAACCAGGCGGAAAAACACTCAATTGAGGCATCTTTTAGAGGCCAGAGCTGCTCGAAGAGAGCAAAAATCTTTAGAATAGGAGGAGTATGAGCAAGAGGAAGATATATTGTATGGTCCAGGCAACGCAGATTAAATTTTGGTAAGATTTATTACAAAAAATATAGAATTTTAACTTTAAACGCGATTTTCTCGAAACAACCTTTTTCAAGTTGGCGTGCATGATTCAGAAAAATGTTTTTATCCAATCGTTCTGAACACGTTAATCTGCACATGTTAATGTTCAGAATGAACTACGGATGAAAAAATCGGCATTACATTTTTTTTTTAGCTATAACCGATTTTTGGGGGAAAAACCTCCATTTTCGAAAAAAACGCCGCCATTTTGTTATTTTTCAACCAAATTTTTTTTTAGTTCATTCCAAGGCCGCTTTGATGCTGATGAAAACCAAGTTTTTGTTTTATTTCTCAGTCTCTTCTGAGGGCAGTTATCGTGCACGCCAGGTTTTTTTGGTGTTTTTTTTTCAAAAAAATTGTAGCAGACGATTAGAGGCCACAAAAAATTTTTAACAATTTTTTTATGTAGTATAAAGCAAGTGAAGTATAGTATGTGTACAAAGATTCATTAAGATATGTCTTTTTATTCAATTAAAAACTAGCCTTTGAAAAAAACAATTTTTTTTTTGCAATTTGAAGGTGCTATGTCCCCTTAAGGTACTTTCAAATGTATGTGTATGTTGAAAAATGATAATTGCTCGATGACAATCGCTTTGACAATTGATAAGTGACAATAGCGCGCTCAGCGGAGCTGAACATTTTCATCTAATTTACTACATAAATCGTAATCTATGTATCGGATGAGTGTTGTGACGTCTCTTACGACAACTTAGAATGACCTAGAATGGTCGAAAAAAATCGATTTTGTTGTTGTATATTTTCTTGAAGATTGAGGTCTCAACAATATCTGGTGAAAACGCCAAGTTAATATTTCTAAAAATAAGCTAGTTATAGCCGAGAGTGAAACGTGTTTTGCGGCGCTGGTCCGACAGGCAGGTAGCGACAAGTGACTCTTTGAACAATACGTGTCTTTTTATATTGTGAACGAAGTGTAGACCTATTTTATGATTTTATTGTGTTTTTGGACATGCTTGCCTTCCCAAAACTTCAATGAGAGCTTCAAACAACTTATTTGGAAGATAGCTCCAAAAACGATGAACAGCGGGGCCAAAATCGTTAACATTGCAGTATTTCTTGCAGCATGCACGCTCAACAATGGTTTCACCTCATTGTTGGAAGTCATGAACGTGTTAGGAATATCGGTCGGATTAGGAACGCACTTGTATAATGCGCAAGAAGATGAAACTCGCAGAGCAAAAGCCGAGTTGCAAGCGCAAGAACAGACGAAAGAAGGTCGAATACGGCGTCGGCAGCAAAAAATAGAAGCTATGAATATTCCGGAGACCGTAGAAGACTTGTACTATGGGTCTGGTATCGATGATTCCATGTAAGTTGATAAATTTAATGATTTATTCATTCCCAAATTTTCAAACGCGTTTTTCTTAAAAAATGAAAAAATTCCAATGAACCGATTGCCTTAGTTTTTTTTATGATTATTCTATTCAGCATTATCTAGAACTTGTCATAGAATTTTTTTTCGTTATTTAGTTTTTATTTTATAGGCAAAATAATAACTAATTTTTGGTCCAAAAACCACAATGCATGTTCAAACGTCCGCCATTTTATCATTAATCGATATTTTCAAAATCGGCTATGACAAGTACTAGATTATTGTGACTTATTTAATAATCTTTTTTGATTCCCTGATCAAACTGTGTGCTGCACTCCTAGTTAATTAATTTCGAGTGAAATCGGAGTGCCTATCGATCCAATAAGCCAAATCGTGGATGTAGATCCTTTTGAAGAATTTTTTTGAGATCGACCTCGAAAGTTTTTTTTTCACATAGACTGAGATCTCGATTTAACTGTAGAGAGTTGGCAGTGATAAACAATAAAGAAGAAGGCAGATTACTTTCGAAATATCGAAAACTGTCATGCAATTGAAATATCTCTAACTTCTAACGGTAATGTTGGTTTTTGGAAATATTTTGTTGAGAAATTTAGAAAAAAATGAAAGGGATTAATTCAATTAATGTAAAGTTCTTTGTTCAATTATGGTTATGGTAACTAAATAATTGAATAGTATTTTGAGGATTAGCTTCAGTTCATTTTCTTGAACATGAGTTAGCAAACAATTTGTTAAAATTCTTTCGAATACTTTGAAATTATTTCATTTTTTGCGAGAATAACTAGCCTCAATCTAATATCAAATTAAGACAATCACTTTCACTGCAGCTATTTCTTATATTTGACAAAAATCAATAAACTATAAGCTTATTTATGAAATACGATACTTTTATATACTTTGCTATTGACTATAAGCTCAAGACTATACAAGCTATCTGGCATACTCTTACTTTGCCACGAAGCTGTGTGCAAGAAGCAGAACTATTCCATTCATGTATGGTAGTTATATCCTATTCACGCCTAGAAGTATCGTAAAGATATTCAGCGAATCTGGTCAGACTACTTTGACCGGCTTAACTGAGCTAAGCATAGTTACCAACGATTCTGTTCTTCCAACTTCTAGACTGTACAAATACAAAATCTCTAGATACGAAACATATGCACAAATGTATTGTATGCGCTTTCGTACGTCCTACCTTGATCTAGTCAACTTGACCAAAACATACAGAGAGCTAAATATTATGCACATTGTCCAAGATATGTGATGTTGATATGTTTTGGTCTGGTCAGTCAGGGCAGCCCCGTATAAGTCCACTGCGAGCTTAGGTCAGTTGAGAATCGACGTAGAGGTTGAAAACATGTGTAAAGCAGTACGGGTTTAAAATACGAAATTTTTTCGTAAGCTACGATAGAGTTGTAGTTACAGAGTGAATTGAGTGATTTATAAGATAGTTGATCTGATAGACTATGAATTTTTTGGTGACTTAACGGAGTTAATTTCGTGTTTAGTGTGGGAGCTGTGAAGAATTGATTTTTTTTAGATAGATTTTATGCTGTGACTATCTGTGTTTGAGTGAAATCTAGTGAGTTTATCGCAGATGGACTTATCAAATTATATTGCTGCAAGTGTCAAATATTTGAAGAGGTCAGTGTAGGCGCCAAGTGATGTAAGTTTAAAATAGTGTGTTGGGCAAAGGGCTTTTGAGTGTGAGAAATAGAATTATCATAAAAACTTGCTACACTGAATAGTAAAAACCTATTATTGAGTAACGTATTCACGGACTATAGCAAATCAGTTACATAGATTGGTTCACAGTTTTGGATTATATTTATCATAGATCAGTTAAATAGCGATCGATTTTTTATAAGTAAGTTTTATAGGAAAGAACTAAAGCCTTGCACATTCTTTAAATCAAAGGAATGACAAAATAGTTCGATTTGTGGCAGGAGACATTAACTTTTAAGTTCTATTGAAGTCTTTAATAATCAATAGCCGATTTTTCAATGAAAAACGATTATGTTACATTAAATAGAAACGTTTTGCAACTATATATTGACCATTTTCTTGCAATATTTTTCGGCATGTTTTGGGTAACAACATCATTCTGCGTTCGAAAAAATTTTGAGCTTTTTAAGTGAAATATTGATAATAGCGCTGTTTAATAGCATCATCTGAACTGAAGTGTTTACCATTCAATTTTGCAAAGAACGAAACAAGTGGTAGTATGACAGCGCAAAGTCTGGTCAGTACGGCGAATTGCGGCATTCAATTTATTAAGTTGCAGACAGTACACATTAGTATTGATTGTTTTGTTTGGTTCCTTGGGATCATGTCATAATATAGCACTCCCCTCCAAATCCACAAGATTGAAAGCATAACCTTCTCTTGGTGCAATTCTGTGTTGGAAGTTGTCGCAGCTAGTTTACCCGGCTTGGACCATGATCTTTTTCACTGAACGTTAGCGTATACCATCCTTTTTTCGACGCCAGCAACGATTTGCTTCAGGAATGGACTGTTTTCTTGTCATTTTATGAACGGATCACAGACATGTACGCGTTGAGTGAGATAAATTTCTTTAAGTTCGTGCGGAACCCAAATATTCAGCTTACTGTTGTAATAATTGCTAAATTATTATAAATTAAAGACTTTAATTTAATTGCCAAATATCAATGCCTTGTTTATTTAATATGTTTTTGACGTTGTCACAATGGTGGTTGATGCTCAACTACTGCACTCACTATACGATGGTGAAATACATTGATGGGTACGTTTATACTAGTGATGGGCTCAAAAACGCCAAACAGTTTGAAAAAAACGTTTGGCGGCAAAAAACGAACGAACAGTTTTTCCAAATAGCGACAAACAGTTTTTCTAAAACGAACAGCATTTCTAAAACGAACCATTTTTCTGCAACGAATAGTATTTCTAAAACCAATTATTCTAACTATTCTACAACGAATAGTTTTTCTAAAGCCAATCGTTTTTCTTTTTCTAAAACGAATGGTTTTTGAAAACGAACTGTTTTTTTTCAAACGAAGCGCTTTTCGTTTTTCTCAAACGAATCGTTTTTTTTTAAAACGAACTGTTTTTTTTCAAACGAATCGTTTTTCGTTTTTCTCAAACGAATCGTTTTTTTAAAACGAACTGTTTTTTTTTTTCAAACGAAACGTTTTTCGTTTTTCTCAAACGAATCGTTTTTTTAAAACGAACTGTTTTTTTTAAAACGAATCGTTCTTGGTTTTTTTTTTCAAACGAACCGTTTTTCTAAAACGTACTGTTTTTTTTTTAAACGAATCGTTTTTCGTTTTTTTAAAACGAATCGTTTTTCATCGTTTTTTTAAACGAACCGTTTTTCGTTTGTTAAAACGAACTGTTTGGCAGTGGAAAACTGTTTAGCTGCGGAAAACCATATTTTCGTACTTGCGAGCGTTTTCGTACTTGCAAGTATTTTATTTAAATATTCAAAACGTTTTCAGGGGAAAAATGAGCTGAAATCGGACAAAATCGGCCAATTTTGGGGTAGAGTGGTTTGGGACATAACGGGCCAAGACCTATTGCTGTGATACAAAAATTTCGGTTTTGTAGGGGAGTAAGGGGTTTTTGGCCATAGTTTGGCAAAAACTAATTTTACGGCGCTTTCGATGATTGGAAGTGGTCGGGGAGTACAATAATGATATTTAAAGGGCAAAACAATTTTTTTTATTGGGGAATTTGGGCATTTTGGGAATTTTTGGTCTAGCATGAATTCGGAGACCATTCTGAGTTGTTTCGGGCGAAATTTCCATACAAGTCTGGGAAAAAAGTGGCCTAGTTTCGAAGATACGGCAAAATGAAATCCACCGGAAAAACTAAAAGTAGCACTAAAAGTGCCAAGGAGGAAAAGGTTGAGATCCTATTTGGATCACCAGTTGGCGTCTCTGGGTGTGCTGACGCCCTCCTCGTGACTGGAGGTCGCCACGAGTGTGTCTCCAACCCTACCGGGGTTCTAAAATTAACGAAACCGCGGGAGGTAAGGTGCCCCTTGGTCTCATGTCCAGCCTTACGGAAGAGGTTGGCCCCCTAGTGGGTGCATGTTTAATGTTGAAGGACCGTCTACTTCCGTGGCGATTCAATCTGATCCTTAACATGGAAAAATGAGTGCATGGTGTGTGTTAAACGAGATAATGACAGATAAAAAACCGCAGACGGATTCAAAAACAAGGGCTGAGAAAGAAGTGAACCGTTATTACAAAGACGATATTCTACCACGTCTTGATGAAAAAGGCATGCATAGCTGTCCGTTGGGCTGGTGGAAAAAACATCGGCAGTTGTATCCAAATTTGTCTGAAATATTCAGACAAAGTGTAACATCGTTGCGACGTCCGTTCCATGCGAAAGGATCTTTCCAAGGCAGGGAACCTGATAAGTGATAGAAGAACTCGTCTGACATCTAAAAAAGTTGAAATGATCATGTTTTTGAATGGCAATGCTTGAAAAGACTGACCAACAGAAAAATTAATAATGGTATATATTTTTTTTATATAATGGAAAATAGGTACCTTACAAGTATCAATTCAGTTTGGAAGCAGCAATGAATGTTTACGTTGGTGACAGGAAGACATAATACATAAAATATGCATTAGAAACACCTAATACGTAAAAATCCATTGCACTGAACTAATTGAAGATTATTCAAACTATGAACGATGTTTCTTATTTGAACTACATTTCAAATATATATACTGTCGTACAGCATAAAATTTGTTCCTTTCCGTTAATTCAAACTGTTTTTTCAAACAGTTTAAAAAAACAGTTGTTTTTTAAAAAAAAAACAGTTCGTTTTCGTTTTTTGAAAACAACAGAAACGCCCATCACTAGTTCATACTAACTACTTGAATATATTCTAGAACTAGAAGTGACATCTGGTGGCTAACAATATTATAACAACTATACATATCCCAGGTTGTCCAAATGCTCCGAAATGGTTGAAATTGTTTTGTTCAGAGACTCAGCAATCTCTCGTGTTATATAGGGGGTACTGGCTTCGATCAGTGCTTATATTTCTTCGGTTTCGGTTTCCTTGCTGAGCGGTATGCATTCTTCAGATTAAAATTTCTGGAACGAAATTTTGCGAACTAATTTCTACTCTGGTGTTCTTTCCACATGCCTCTGCCATAAACAGCACACAGTTTGTTTTTTGCCGCGTTTTTGCCTTTTCGAAAGAAAAACAGTAAAATATGACGAAAATTTTCGCTTTGATTTTCCATTTTTGCATCGTAATTACACGAAGATCACTTCACAGATTCTATCACTTTTTTTTTTGTTATGACAACTGAAGTGACAGCTGTGGGATGACATTTGAGTTTGTAGAAAATTGTGAAAATTCGAATTGATCTCACTATTCCCTGTCGGCTCCTCACATCCGCACCGAAGTCCAGACAAGAGACCGGCAAGGAATAGTCGAATGATGGCGAGTTATCAATATTTGAGGTCGTGATCTGCTTTTGAATTCCAGCTCCAGGTTTTCGATTCGTTAAATCGCCTGGCGAAGCATTCGCACTGAAGGCAACTGCAAGTGTAAGACATCACGTCTTAACTCAGGCAATAGATTCCACTTCAATATCTCCACCAGGTCTTCGTCCTGCATTGGTCGTTCAAGCCGATCCACTAGTCGTAATATATGCAGGTTGAAATCATCAAATGTCTCCCCTGATTTCTTTCGTCGATTTTGGATGAACTCTCGCAGATCCAAAACCGAAAACCGATCTCCAAATTGATCTCGCATGGCTCTGGTCAAATTTTACCAGATCACTCCTCTGCATGCTCTATGATATCTCCAATACCAGTCTGCTGCAGGACCTCCAAAGAACTGATGGATGTGTTGACACAATAAACCAAAGTTATTTCCCAGAGTATGTCTAGTTCAAAGCCCTCACGCGGTACAGGAACAGTTCGACAGGCATGCTCTCATCTCGTCCGGAGAATTTGAGACCCCATCCGTTAAGAATACCCACTGCTCTGTCATGTTGAAGAGATGTATTCTACACCCGCTGTGGTCGTCGTCGATGGGTCTTGTCGTCGGAACTGGAAGGCCAAGGTCTTCAATTTTGTAACGTGATTGGTTATAGTTATGTTGTCTATTAGTTACTGTTAGTTGTGACATTCGTTGGGTTACGTCAGTCAAACTTTGCTGCAAAATCACTATTTGGTTTTGAAGCCCCACTGCTATCTCCTGACTGTACAGTGGCAGAGAGAGTCTGATTTTTATTGAATCCAGCTTCCTCAGGACAATCTTGTTACTGAGAACCAGGAAATTGAACTTCGTGGTGTTTATATTCCATATCACGCGTACGGGATCTTGCCTTTGCAGGTTTTTCAGTAGCTCTTTTACTTTTTGCTCCTTTTGTGGCTTACTTCGGGTCTGCTCAAGAATAAGGCAACAATTTTCTCCGTATAGTAACGTAACACTTTTCAGAGTCCCTTACGTGTGTTGACACGTCTCGGCTGAGTCTATTTTCAGCTCATGCTTGAGAGTTTATTGGTGGCAGGTTCTTTACGAACATAAGCCTTTCCCCTTTTGATATTTGCCTTTGCGGTTACTACTTTGTATGACGGATGAAATACAAGTAGCAGTTTTTCTTTCTTGAAGCGTATCCGCCCCATTTTTGTAATGACCCACCCCAGCCTCGTAGAGCTAGCAAAGCGGCACACCAGCATCCGTCGGGATTGGATAAAAGGGTTCTCCGCGAAAAGCGGACTAGGGGCCTTTATGGCCAATTCTAGCGCAGCCTGCTCCAGGGGCATTTAAATATATATTGTTTGCTTCGTTGATGATTTGCCATCACTCGACTATTCCTTGTCGGTCTCTTGTCTGGACTTCAGTATGGATGAGAGGAGCCCACAGGAATTAGTGAGATCAATTCAAATACAACAATTTGCTACAAGTTTTATGATTTATTTTGGACTTACATAGTAACATACTTATGTACTGAGAAACTATGGAAAAAAGGGCAATTAATTATTGAACACTCCAATAAATTACAAAACAATTTCAAATATCCCCAAAAAAAGTTTTCGATCGATATAGTGGCATAATCAGTCGAGAAAATTTTATGTATGGAACGAAAATCGATGATGTTTATGAAATAATTGAATGTTAGATTAGGTTAGGTTGAAGTGGCTGCCGATCTGCATAGGCCTGACGACCGATACGCATAGACACAAGAGAGGCCGCCTTGACAGTGCAACGCAGAGCGCTTGGAGTTAAGCCTAAAAGCTGCCTGGTGCGATGCGCGTCCATGGATACCCAGGACTGCCTTGTTATCGCACAGGATGATTCATCTGCCCAGGACCTCAAAAAAATTAAAGGTTACCAAATAGAAGAGAAAGTCTCTATCTAGAAATTACACAATAATTTCATTAAAGATACAACTGAATTTGTCTCGCATGCACGATTATTTTATCTGGTCAGAACAATGACCGTAAAATACTTGATAAAAAAACCAACAAATCACTTATTCTCGTGTTTTCAAGCCATTTTATTTTTAATTCTTCAACTTGACGACACCTTAGAAAGATTTTGATGATCGTGTAATTGTTCAAAGTATCTGTTTTCATCTCTACTCTGTTCCAAGGTCCCTTATACTTGAAAATCCAAATTTTGGAGCGTGACATGTAGTGCAAAGAACACTAGCGAGTTATGCAATATTTAATAGGATGGACATAGCATGGGCGACAATGAAAATTTAATGACCGTCAAAAATTTAACCATTACAGTACATTTTAGATTTAAATGACCGTCTAACATATTCCAGTGCTTATTAGTAAAAATGTACGTACTTGTAACCATTTTCGTTCATTAAAATCTAAAAGTGATAATAAAAACAAACATGTTGTCAAAGTTCTACAAACATACTTAACATGCCACATATGTGTGTAATTAAGAGGTACTAAATAAATGTATGTAATTAGCAGGAGACAAATTATCAACCATTCCTAATTCAGTTTGGATTTGTATGGGAATGTCTTGTCTATTGATCAATAGATGCAAATATCAAAATAGATACAAGCCAAATTAAAATAAACTCGGAATTTCACAAATAATATATATGTATATAATTTCCCCGACGTCTCTTAAAAAGCCTAATGTCTCATAATTATGTAAATTTAATTAAACATGCATAGCTTATGGTTATCATTTGTTCATACTTACGGTCAAGGTTGTATGTGCACTTTTAGATCACGAGAAAATTATTCATGATTTTTTGCTTTTGAATCGATAACATAAAATATAAACCGGTTCATAGTGATTTTGCTGACATTCAGCGAATTGTGTAAAATTCGTACAAAAGTTAAATCGAAAATGAGATCAATCTTCAATTTCAGATGATTCAAATATTCGTTTCTCTAAATTGTTTTGGCTATTTATATTGTTGACATATTTTGTATCAATTTTGCTCACAAATTTTATTATTGATGTTGGTATAAGTAATTCAGATCAGGAGATTTAATGTTTGGAAAATAATGTTCCAACAAAAAAAATACTAGTATTAATTAGGGTCAATTATCCAGGTTTAAACTTTCGTTTTTATAGGTCATGGACTTCTTCGATTTTTTATTTTTAACCAAATTGAAAAAATGATTGAGAAGTTGAAGGAGCATTTTTTATGAGTATTTTTTTTTCACATATCTCTTTTATCCAATATACTTTTAATTGTGGTTAGTTGAATTTGTTATCCAAACTATAATAAGGTTTTTTTTTATTTTCCTAACATGTATATATTGAGGTACGAAGCATTCTCGAGACATACGAAAATATGTGAGAAATCTATCTTCAAGTAATTCAAATTTCCGGCAAAATTGGTGGTATTCTCCAATACGTTCTCAGTTTTTGTCAATCCCAGTATCACAATCATTTTTCTACTTATTGCGAACAGAAATCATATTGTTTTCTGATCACCAGATATACTTATTGTTAATTTATTAACCCATTCATGGGTAAAATAATTAAAATTCACTGGAAAAAGTCATGCCTCCTTGCCTTATATTTTTTGATACCTGTCTCTCCATAAGAAGACAATTTCCTACCTGCCAATCATGTCAGCTGGAGAACTATCTGGCAGACAGCCTAGCTTCGAATAAAAGTACTTCACTGTTGATGGCATCTTGGCAGAGATTAAAGAGGCAAGAGCGGAGTAGGCATGACACAGCGGCAGATCGGTTGTTTTGCTGGTGACGTCAAATGTTCAAAATGCCTTCATTCGGCAAGCTGGACAGATGTGCTTGGCACTTTCGAGCATAACTTCCGCATCTCTAACTACCTGCGGGATTATCTTAGGGACCGACGACTGCTATTTGACACTGACAAAGGATTGACAGTACAGTGGGTCAATCCTTGGGCCCGATCTCGGCAACATCGTTTACGATGCACTGCTCAGCCTGGATATATCAACGGATGTATTTCTGATAGGTTACGCTGATGATGTGGCAATGGTAGTTAGATTTAACCAAGTTATGACAAGGCTGGAACTATCGATCACCAACCACGTCCTACAGGTGCCGTTGTTTAAGACAGAAATCGTCATGCTGCCAAAGAGATGATATCGGCTGTCATGATACCGATGATACCATCTGTCATCCCGATGACAGTGGGCCTCGCAAAGGTTCAGATCAGTAGGGCGGTAAGATTCTTGGGAGTGACGCTGGATTTTAAGCTGACCTACTGGGCCAACATCCGTAAGATATGTGATAGGTTCTAAAAGTCATCGGCTCGCTGAGTAGGTTGGTGGTCGACATCGGTGGCCAGAGCGAAACGAGCCAGAAACTGCTCATGGTGACGATCAACTCCATGTTATTATAGTGAGCGGAGTTTTGGGCGAACGCGCTCCAAACGAAAAAAATTAGAGTGCGGATTGCCAGCGTCCAGCGTAGTTGTACCTTGCGTATCGCATGTAGCTACAGTATGGTATCGGAAGAGGCAGTGTTGGTGGTAACAGGAGTAATTCCGATCAAACGAATGGCCCGAGAGCGCAGCGAAGAATATGTTACACGCTCTAAGTCAAATGAAATAGGAGGTGTACCGCACGCACGTATGCGAACACACTAACTCTAGTTACAACGTTAGAGCGCAAGCAATAAAAGTCGCTGGACGGTGAGATCCATAAGTTTTCGGGACCCATGAGTCAGTAGTTAGCCCCGCGAAGTAGTTACCTTATAGATGTGCCAGCTCCTAATGAGGCACGGTTATTTATTTATTTACTTAACGATTCTCCAAAACAGACTTACGTCCAATTACAGATTAGTAAAATGAAAACATAAATAAAACAGAAAATAAGATAATCCAATAAAAGAAAGAAGACTGTACAATAATATAAAAAATTGGCAACGTACTTAAAGATTCCATTTTTTTAAAAGTTGTTGTGTCCAAAGAACGTCAACGGAAGAGGACCGAGTTGCAACTCGTTATGTAGTCTGGCTATACGTAACAAAGGCGAATAAAAGTAAACATGTAAACATCAGTTTGCGTAAAAGGAACGTTAAATGTAAAAGAGGATCTGTTAGATCGACATGATTCCCGAACAGAAACCCGGTTACATAGATCACAATCAACAAGATTGTAATGTAGTTTGAAAAGGAGACACACTTCCCGGGAAGGGAATCCCCTAAAATTCCCTAAAATCGGAACCCGACGATTCACGATCCTCAGTATTGAGCGGGGGACGCAGATAGCACTGACTATTTGGCCTCCACTCTGTGCTTCGAGCGGGGATATCAAGCGACTATGGAAGATGGGCAAGAATGGAATTAGCAAATGGGCGTAGCAGCTCTTAGTATCTACACTGACAGCTCTAAAACAGCTGCTAGAGTGGGTGCTGCAGCCATGGAAGCAGCTTTCAGGCTTCCTAATCATTGCAGTATTTTTCAGGCGGAGGTTTTTGCGATACGTAAAGCCGCAGACCTAGTACTAGCGAGAGATACTACAAGCGAGAAAATCAACATCTTGACAGACAGACAAGCGGCGGTTAAAGCTCTGATGTCTTACACATATAAATCGAAGTGTGTACTCGACTGCATTTAGGCCCTGAATAGACTGGGCAATAACAGAAGAGTCAGAATTTGCTGGGTTCTCGGTCACAAGGGCATTGAAGGAAACGAGAGGGCAGACACGTTAGCCAAGCACGGGGCTAACCTTTTCCTTTCAGGGTCGGTAGATATCCAAACTTTATTCCAAACAATCAAGTACTCAATCGACTCCAATATGATCCACGGTGCGATGTGCAGATGGCATGCAAGTCGGACCTGCAGGGTAACCAAAATCATGTGGAGGTCATACAATATCGCAGCGACTAAATACCTGCTCAAATTAACGCGGAGTGACTGCAAGCGGCTGGTCGGCATCATTACTAGCCACTGTCTTGTAGCAGCACAAGCATGAAAATGCTTGCACCTGTAGGAAGTGTCAAGAGTCTCAGAAACAATCCAGTATCTCTTTTGTCACTGAAAACCAGACTGCGCTGCTTCGGTGAGCCCTGGCTGGTGGATCTCTCGCTCGTAGCAGAGCAGAGGCTGAAGGACATCCTTCAATTGGCAAAAAACTGCGGGGCCTTCGGTGGCCGTTTGGACTGAACTTTCCGTCTCCAGGTCCACTTATCTGGTATCACTACGGACCAAATAGGTCTATGTGTGGCCTTGTGTCAGCCAGTATAACCTAATTTAACCTTCTATCGATTTAAAGTTGATCACCACCTTTTGGATAGACGGTTTTCTTCCTAGTACTTTTTTTATTATACGAAAACATTGTTCTTTTCGCCATAATTTTACTAAAATTTTTGGTTCACTAGACAATTTTTGGTTCACTATCAGACATATTTTGAGTGAAAATCGTACTTTACTGCTTCAATCCATGTTTTACATTCATATTTATCCCATTGTTTTATTTTCACGAGCATTCAATTACGATTTAATTCAAAATTCTGTCATACCAGTCGTTTTAACGTGCATTAATCTTTAAAGTAACTGCCTTTTCTGAGCCGAGAAGCCTATAATACGTTTTGTGGGATAACAATTTAAATATCATTAATTCCATGAAATAATTACAGATCACTGACCAACAATCGTAATTTTACAATATTGATTTTAATTATTCTAACCACAAATCAATTACATAGTATCTCCTTGTAGTTTTGCTGCTGTTGGCTAAATCGTAAATTATTTTCCTAGTTCCTCCATTTCCCTCTATCAAAAGTAAGATACTTAATCGATTTCGAAGTACTCAGATAGATCTATTTCTATGCATGATAATAGCAACTGCTAGATGTCAGTTTCAGTAAAATTTATTTTAGCCTGTTGGGCATTGAAAGTGAATTTGTATTTTATTTGTTTTTATAAATCTTTTGCGGTTTCAGTCACGATTTTCAAATATTATTTATGATCACTTTATATTATTCAATCAATTTACATAGCTCTTTTCTGACATTGCAGTAATTAAATTTTTCCTCATCGTAATTGAAATTGAATTGTTCAGAAAATTATTCTTTCTATATTATTATAGAATCTATGAATCGTTCTTGCGATCATTGATCTGTATTCAACGCAGAGATTAAACGTATTTTGTTGTTTTTTTAAGCCGTTATCGACAATTACAGCTTGATATGTTAATTGAATACATTAAGATTTTAATGTAAAGCCGGTACTTAATATTTTCTTTGAGCGGAAATCTTACTCATTAATTCATTCATAAGGAGAGATAGATGGCGTACAACTCAGCTATAAAGGGTTTAGCAAATGGGAAAAGCTGCCATTATTAGATTGAAATTATGCTTACTAGCCATTCATTAAAAGATTTCAACAGTTTTGGTAGGTAAATTGGGTATTGGTAAATTTCAGGGGTGTCCTATCAAAATGATAGGACACCCCTGAAATTTTCCCATTTTTCAAAACCGATAAGAGGTAGAAAAAACTTTTATTGTGGGTCATATAGTACATGCAAGGAATGTTCAGAATGTTTAAAGTAATGGCTCCTTCAACTAATGGGGCATTCCACGTGAAGCGGACAGGTAAAAAATTTTGAGGTTTCCGATTTTAGTAATATTTGATTATGTTATACCTATATATGTTCTCGATCCAGATGCAAAATATTTTTACCGTAATAAGTCTGGTTCGCGAGCTAGAGGGCTTTAAAAATTTGACTAATCGCCAGGTATACGCTATTTCGAATCAAATTGTCCAGTTTAAAAAAGAAGCAATAAAATAAATAAAGCACTTGAGTTGATGCGTTATATAATGGACTTATTAAATGCAGTTTTGGGTATTAAGAAAAAACATTTTTTGGGGGGAAAAAATATATTTCAATTTTTGAAACTTGAATTGCACAAAGTTCGACCATTTACTTTTTTAGAAATTTATTTTTTAAAAATAGCTAATAGTGTATAGATAATCCTCGCCAAGTTTCATAATGGGCGTAGAAGTCGTTTAGGAGCTAGACCAGTTTCAGATTCGAAGCGTAACGGCCGGCGCCGAGTTCGCACCTGCCGCCCCCTAACGCCAGATTACAGAAACTTTCAATCATACAAAATGCCTTAAGTCCGAACATTAGATCATATTTTGCAAAACTTTAATGATATAAATTATATTTTGATATAATATTCAATTCAGTTGTACACACCAATTAAATAATAACGAATCATTTATAATGTTTTATATAAATTTATGAAGATCGATTTTAAATGGCGCTGTTCGGAAAAATGTCTTTGTAGTGCAATTTAATTAAATATTTAATTTTAATCAAAATACGTCAATTGTCTAAAAGAGACAAACCCATGACGTTGTGTATTCAAACTTTTGCGATAGTTTAGTCAGTGGCTTAGTAACTAATTAATTAGACAAACGCGTTACAATTGTTTTTCTATAGTTTTGTGAGATAATTTCGCTACAAAACAATTTATATATGTAATTATAGCTTTGTTTGTATATTTTAAGTTGTTGGTTGAGAAATTATATCACAAAACTATAAAAAAAAACACTTGTAACGTTATTTAATTGTTATTTGTTATTTAATTGGAATGTACAATTGAATTGAATATTATATCAAAACATAATTAACATCATTAAATCTTCACAAAATATGATCTAATATTCGGACTAAAGGCATTTTATATGATAGATAGTTTCCATAATCTGGCATTAGGGGGCGGTAGGCGCGAACCGGGCGACGGCCGTTTTGCTTCGAAACTGCAATTGGTCTAGCTACTAAACGACTTCTGTGCCCATTATGAAACTTGGCGAGGATTATCTGCACACTATTAGCTATTTTTAGAAAATAAATTTTAAAAAAAGTAAATGGTCGAACTTTGTGAAATTCAAGTCTAAAAAATTTAAATATATTTTGTTCCCCCAAAAAATGTTTTTTCTTAACACCCAAAACTGCATTTAATCAGCCCATTATATAACGCATCAACTCAAGTGCTTTATTTATTTTATTGCTACTTTTTTAAACTGGACAATTTGATTCGAAATAGCGTATACCTGCCGATTAGTCAAATTTTTAAAGCCCTCTAGCTCGCGAACCAGACTTATTACGGTAAAAATATTTTGCATCTGGATCGAGAACATATATAGGTATAACATAATCAAATATTACTAAAATCGGAAACCTGAAAATTTTTTACCTTTCCGCTTCACGTGGAATGCCCCTAATGTCCTAGGAATTTTTCGTATTTACCTGAAAATAATGATGGTTCAAAAAGATAGGACAGCTGAAAGTATTTAAAAAAAACCTCTAGCGCACCTGAACCGCTAGAAAACTAATTTTCGAAGAAATTGTCTTTGCGTGACAAAAAAGTGTGGAAAGACGTAATACACTGTTTTGTAGAATCATATCAACCATTCCTTATCCAAAGCAACAAAATTCAACTATAACACAAATGGTGAAAATGTTCAGTGCTGGTAACACTTTCCGAACGAAGCAGCAATTAGTTTACCATAACAAGCTCATACTTAAATCAACTTATCCTTTGAATTTCGTTCTCATCGCAGGATTTCATCGAAAGTTTCAGCGGTTAAACGTTGTTTGAGGCTGCCATTCGAAATATGTTCAAAACTCCGAAAATTTAAAAATTGATTCCTTATTTTTATTGCAAATGCTTTGCATATGAGAACGTAATTTGAAGCATCTCTCGGTGCAATATACACGGAAATGGCACATTGCTGGTTGGCCTGTGTCAGCAGCAAAGCAAAATACATACCAAATCTGCTTCACGTTAAGTTAAACCCAACCAGTAAATTTCGTTTCGATTGAATCACTGCGCTGGAAGGTATACGGGTGAAAAGAATTTTAGGGTTACCACCCTCAAAACTTTTCAAATTTTTAAAACGTTAATATTTGTTGTTAATTTTCATTGCAGGATCATTCTCAATTGCAAATCTAATGACATAATCGCTCAGTAAAGAAATTCCACAAAATTACAAAAATGGTCATAGCTGGCAGCGCTTTCACGATTTTTGTATGAAATTCCTACGACATTTATTTCACATTAAGGTCCATTTACTGCATGAACTTCGTTTTGATTTCTACACTGGTCCGGAAGTTATAGGGAAAAAAGCTTTATTTTGCTGAGCAAATTTGCAAGATTTATGAGACAAAAATCACCACAGCTGCCAGCCCTATACTAATTTTTCAACCAAATTTTCATTAAATGTTACATAGAGTAACATCCAAGTACTGTGTAAATTTGGTTAAAATCTGATGGCTGAATCGGAAGTTATAGGCCAAAAAGGTGTTTTTTTTTCTCAGTAGTTTTTCAAGATGGTACCACTGCCACAGGATTGCCCGCATTTCAAAATCACTTCTATCAGACTTGGTCCTAGCTAATACCAACATGTCCTGTAAATTTCATTATGATCGGATTATCCGGTCGTCAGTTCTCGTGAACAGAACTTTCGAGTGCTGAAAATAGATGTAATTTGATGATGGGTTGCCGTTCTTATGAAAATCGGAATTTTGAAAATTATATCTTGAGATGAAGGACAAAGGATAAAAGTTATCAAAGATTTGAAATCTTTGTCAAAAATCAAAAAATTTTTAGGAAGGTCAATGATTTGAAGGATTTTTTTTTCAGCAGCCTGCCACAGCTACAGGGTTACCCGCTGTATGCTGAAAATCTGTATGTGCCAAATTTTAGTCAACATCAATACGCTCTGTAATTTTCACGATGATCCATTGTTTTTCTTACAAGTAATGAGAAATCAAAATTTGAAAAAAATTCCTTGTCCACTTTTAGGCTTTCTGCACCCACACACGGCTCAAAATTTCCAATTCTTTATCATAGACAAGCTTAGAACATAATTAGTTTTCATTCCCAATACTTTTCTTTAACAAAAATTTACACTGCTTGGAAATAAAGGAGTTCCTCAAAATTCACTAAAACGCTCGCCGCCGCCAAAAGGTTTAGGATATCTGAATTTGAGAAAGTCATGGACCTACTTACTATATACATCTACGTTCTCCGAAAATTTCAGCTCAATCGGATCGGCCTTTCTAGAGATTATCTCCCTTAATCATTTTGCTGATATACATATATATATATATATATATATATATATATATATATATATATATATATATATATATATATATATATATATATATATATATATATATATATATATTTATATATAAAGAAATATGAATTTTCGGCGAAACGAGTTTAATACTATTGTTCTTAGAACATTAGTAAAAACTGTATTTAAAGATAACTTTAAGTATATTATTTTATGCTTTAATAATGTGTTGCCTTTCCTTGTTTTGCTAAAACAGTTATCATTCGATTTGGTAGAGATTTATATTAATTTTTTCAGATATTTCTGCGGAATTAGCCTCCAAGCTTATTGTATGGCATCTTTTAGCTCCTGGATTGAATTGAACTGTTTATTGCCCCGATATACAGCACGGGATAGTTGACCCGAAGCATTCTCTATAACATTCAAATCTGGAGATCTAGCTGGCCATGGTAAAACCTTAATATTTTTGGAGGAAAAGTATTCTTTTACAATACGCGCTGTATGCACTACTGCGTTATCCTGTTGGAAGTTAAAGTCCTCTTTAGAAATCCTTGTTGCATGTGTCCTGATTTGTTCATCTATTAATTTTATGTAATCCGGACTTTTCATTTATCCATCCACATAGCAGATTTCGGTTTTCCCTTTGTATACGATCCCTGCCCATACCATGACACCTCCACCACCCATTTTTCTGCGAACTTGGAAAAGGCGATCTTTCCTTTAATCATGAAAATAATATGACATCGGGTCCATCCACGGTGAATCTTTTCTCATCCGTAAAGATGACATTCTCCCATCTTTTCTTCCACCTTACATGTTCCCGAGCGATTTTCTACCGTTCTTCAATACGCTGTTATGTTAGCGGTGATTTTCTAAGAAGTTTTCTTCGTTGAATAGTGGGTGTTTTTTTCAAAAGGCGTTGGACATTGAAAATGTTAATGTTCACACCAGCTTTTTCCATAATTTGTCTCGCTGTTGAGTTTGACGCTACTCGTAATATCGACCACTTTTCATGATCACTTTGTGCACTAAGTCTGCCTGGACTCTTCTTTTGCCCGTAATTTTCACGATCTTTTAGTAAATTCATTACAACATTTTGGCTTCGTTTTACAATTTTCGCGATTTTTGCGACACTTAAACTCTAATTTTTCAGATTTAAAATCGTTTTTATTTCACTTTCACTTAGTTTTTTACCGCGACCCATTTTTACAACACAATCCACTAGTCCGTACTGAAAAAATATCGAAATTTTTACGAAACGACCTCAGTTTATCTAAACCCGTAAACACCAAACAAATATCAAACTCACTTCTTGCACCAAATGCTTGCAACTGCCGATTTATATACTCTGACCTATCTTTTTGAAGCACCTTTTTTTCAGGTAAATACGAAAAATTCCTAGAATATTAGTTGAAGGGGCCATTACGTTAAACATTCTGAACATTCCTTGCATGTACTATATCTTATCGGTTGTCCTATCGGGGTGTCCTATCATTTTGATGCGGAGTGTAGATACAATTTCTTGGTGTGTTCAACACGATTTAAAAATTATTGGGAGAAAAGAACGTTCGCTAAAACGCCTTTTGTAGGGTAAGAAAATCACTTGATTATGCACCTCCCTCGTTAACGAACTTGAAATTAATAGTACCCCAGTGAAATCCGACATAAAAAAGGCGAAACTTCGGAAAAATTAGGGGAAAGCTGAATTTTAGTGTGAACCTTGGTTCTGGCGTGTTGAACAAAATGTCAAAAGTCTCCATCGATCCGAGTGCTGCGTTAATTTTTATACGGGGTCAAAGGTCACCAAAACTGACCTTTCCTAAATATCTCAGTAACGGTCACGTCTTCAGAAAAACAATGTATAACGAAATTGTAGCTTAGAAAGTTTCTAACAAAAATGATCTATAACTTTTTCTAACCATAACCGTTTTTGAAATATATTGATCTAAACATTTGCTACTAACAGCATCCTCTTTCTAAACAGCATATTGATATTATCCGATTTTGATTACGACTAGGTATGTTTGTGAGTTTGTTTTTCTATGTTTAAGAGGCGCATAAAAAAACATGTTAACAAACTTATCTACTAGACTCCAGGGTAAGTGGAAAACCGTGCTTCGCAACTTTTTTGGAGAATCGTATCAACCATTCCTTATTCAAAGCGATAAAACTCAACTATAACACAAATGATGAAAATGTTCAGTGCTGGCACCACTTTTCCAACGAAGCAGCAATATGTTTGCCTTAACAAGATCATACTCAAATCAACTTATCCTTTAAATTTCGTTCTGATCGGAGGATTTCATCGAAAGTTTTAGCGGTTAAACATCGTTTGAGGCTACCATCCGAAAAATGTTCAAAACTCGGAAAATTTACAAATTGGTTTCTTATTATTATTACAAATGCTTTGCATATGAGTCTGTAATTTGAAGCATCTGTTGGTGCAATATTTACGAAAATGGCCTGTGTCAGCAGCAAAGCAAAATATATACCAAATTTGCTTCACGTTAAGTTAAATTTAACCAGTAAATTTCGTTTCGATTGAATCACTGCGCTGGAAGTTGTACAGTAAAAAAAAATTTTAGGGTTGCCACCCTCAAAACTTTTCAAATTTTTAAAGCGTTAATATTTGTTGTTAATTTTCATCGCAGGATCATTCCCATTTGCAAATCTAATGACAGAATCGCTCAGTAAAGAAATTCCAAAAAATTACATATATGGTCATAGCTGGCAGCCCTTTCATGATTTTTGTATGAAATTCCTACGACATTTGGTTGACTGCATGAATTTCATTTTGATTTCATGACTGGACCGGAAGTTATAGGGAAAAAAGCTTTATTTTGCTGAGCAAATTCGCAAGATTTAGGAGACAAAAATCACCATAACTGGCAACTCTATTCTAATTTTTCAGCCAAATTTTCACCAAATGTTATCTAAAGTAAGATCCAAATATTGTGTGAATTTCGTTTAAATGTGATGGCTGAATCGGAAGTTAGAGGCCAAAAAGCTGTTTTTTTTTCTCAGTGATTTTTCGAGATGGTACCACTGCCACAGGGTTGCCCACATTTCAAAATCACTTCTATCAGATCTGGTCTTAGCTAATACCAACATGTCCTGTGAATTTCATTATGATCGGATAATCCGGTCGTCAGTTCTCGTGAACAGAACTTTCGAGTGCTGAAAATAGAGGTAATTTGGTGATGGGTTGCCGTTCTTATGCAAATCGAAATTTTCAAAATTTCAATTTGACATGATGCACAAAGGTTAAAATTTATCAATGATTTGAATGTTTTGTAAAAAATCAAAAAAATTTCAGGAGGGTCAATGATTTCAAGGATTTTTTTTCAGAAGCCTGCCACAGCTTCAGGGTTACCCGCACTATCTTAGAAATCCATGTATGTTAAGTTTTGGTGAAGGTCAATACTCTCTGCAAATTTCACGATGATCCAATGTTTTTGTCAGAAGTAATGACAAATCAAAATTTGAAAAAAATCCTTGCCTACTTTTAGGCACGCTGCACCCATACACGGCTCAAAATTTTCAATTATTTAACATAGCCAAGCTTAAAACATAATAAGTCTTCATTCCCAATACTTTTGTTAACAAAAGTCATATGGTTCTGATAAACATGGCATCTGTGGCAGCCCAAACTGCTATTAATCTTTTTATAAGGTACCTTACTTCTATCGATATAAAAAATAATATGCAATATGAATCAATTATTAAATTAATTAAAACTCAATTACTTCATCGAAGCAAACATTTCATATCATTAAATCATCCAGGATAAACAAAACTGTATGTAATGAAACCGACTTCAAACATTATTCATTTCCACTCACAAGAACGGCAATTTGTTTTCATTGTTATGTTAACACATGTAATGTTAGTATTCAACTATACACAATTTAATTATTCAAGCTTCTTTGACTCGGACATTCTATGCTAACTCTAATTCTATTGACTTTCCGTAAATTTTCGTGTCATGTCAAATTATAGCTTCTGAGTCATCATAAGCATATGAAATAAAAAGTATCTACACACGCATATGGCTAAATATTTTCTGTTTGCATTTAAAACAAAAAAAAATATATAATACGTAACACGAGGTGAAGGTATTGCTGATTTAAACATGCACAAACAATTTCCATGCAATTTGTGAACCGCATTTAATGTGTGTATTTATTTTTATTTACTTTACACTTCAAGACCTTGTCATACAGAATCGTACTCATTGATTTTAACGTCTTGTTTCCGTATTAATGCATTTACATAGTTAATAGCCCGTTACATGCATTATTAAAATGTAATACAAGCAGCGTATACGCGTGTGATGCTGGATATGACACACTATGAGACTTTGTACTTGCGTATGGACAACGTTACGGACGTAGGTTGTGTTCAATCAGATTTATGACTAGATTTGCTCTAGCGCGTATCTTTTTTCATTTGCTGAATTTTAAGTATGTAATGATAGAAAAAACTCGATTAGATACAGTCCGAAACAACAGGATAGGTGCACTAATAACGAAAGTGTATTTAGAAGCGTTAGCTTCGCATATTTTCATTTGACCTTTAAAAGCATAAGTTTGAAAAGGTGGTGTAATCGAATTGTTATAGGATCAGACGTGGCGGTTCTGCGCCACGTCTGGACTGCGCCTGGCGGTTCGCCCTGCTGGTAAAGCTCTAGAAACAAAACAAATTCAACTCAGCGAGGTGGACAGACATCCTTTGCACCCTTGAGCAGAGTTTTCGTATCCTTGGTTACTTGCTGGTTATGATGCGAGACTACCTCAGGGACTGGTGGTTGATCTACGACACTGAGAAGGGAGTCAGAAGGAAGTCTGTCACCTCTGGCACGGCACAGGAATCAATCTCAGGTCACAGCGTAAGAAGTTAGTACCTATCCAGCGTACCAACTCCGTATATGTATATAGACCACAAATTCAGTGATCTAGCCTGAGATTGTGTTGCTGGTCAGCCTGGAAAGTTGGAAGAAATCGCATGGAACAGAAAGAGATGCAATATACGATTCGACAACTACATACTCAGGCTAGATTTTTCAATGTTCACATATGGTACACTCTCGCGAAAAATAATCACTCTCAGGATGCTTTGACAGATAATGCATTGCGTAAATGGGGGCGCGATTTCAAGGTCAAGGTGTTTTTTTTTTTTTGGGAAAATGGAATAAGTTGGTACGCTGGTTAGGAATTAACTTCTTACGCTGTGCTTAGGTCTTGACCCTTGGAACATCATATACGATGATCTGCTGTGCCTGGAAATATCCACTGATGTGTTTTTGGTAGCTTACGTTGCTGACGTCGCAGTGGTAATCACTGCCAGATCTGCTGATTTCAGCCAACTCAGCCATAACCAAGTCATCGAGAGGGTGGAGCGGTGGATGACTGAGCACGGTCAAAGCATAAGTACTATAAATAGCACGGCAAGAACGGGATTTTCGATACAATTTGCGATATTTCCCTACTGATTGTGAGAAGTAGATAGCAATATCCAAGTCCAAGTTAAAAAAAGACACAAAGTACCCCGCCAAGATAAGATACGCCCCATTTATACGATCAGATACGTTTCTCATTCCTACTAGGCAATATACATGTGCTTTGCCAAAGAGACTATTTTAAAGAATGGCGGTTTATGCAATATTGATGATCTTAAAACGTTTTCTGAGTATTAAAATGGTAAGCGATAAGGTAGTTAACGCGGAATACTACTTTTAGTACCATTTAGCGACTAAAAATAATATCTCCAACACTTCTACGCAATGCACTACACACAATTTCGTTTGTTGCTAGCGAATGTTCGCTGCGCTTACTGTTTCTTGATGGGATTATACGCACGCCAACACATTGTCACCTATCAGCTAAAACGGATATATACATTTTCGACTGTCATTTGAAAGAATGCTTTTCTCACTTTTGCATATGATAAAGTGAACTTATTTTGGTTTTGGTTTTTCTTAGGTGCTAGCTGATGGTAGATCCTTCACTTCCTACCCTTCTCTTCCATCAGGCAAATATCGTACAATACTGTTATTTCCGTGCTATTTATTAGTACTTATGCTATGGCACGGTCTTTAAAAGGCGGTCCCGAAGATAAAGATTGTCATGTTGGCGAAGTGGAGAATACCAACTGTCATATCTTCGAAAAAGAAGGACGTGATGGTATTACTAGTAGCTACTATTACTATTAGCGCGAGAGCTCAAAGGAGGCTACCTTTTTAGGATAGGACTGAGGCTATGAGGCTCGCGCGTACTCAAATTCTCCAACAAAAATGACGAGAACTGGCGTCCAGCCTCAACTTGCGTTGAAAAAGTGATGCGTTCAAAATGCCGAAGGCTTATTTTACCAGCCCATGAGCTGTATAAGTTCCTGAAGATCGTGGGCACCGATATGTGAGTCAGCATGACCAGGTTGAAGCGTTGCTTAGGCAGGTCCCGACTTGAGACTTTATGGGTTTGTAGATGATCTTTTTTTGGTGTGCTAAAAATCACATTCCCCGTGGTTTGAAAGCTCATTCGGGGATCTGGTATGCAATTTGGTTGACCATCTATACTGGGAAGAAATTCGAATGGTGGCACATAAATTTACACTCGATTTAATCGCTAGATTATTTTACTGTTTTGTGATAAAGTAAATTTTCCCTGGGGTGGGTTTGGTCATAGCTGCTTTCTTCTTAGCTTCTTATGTTCCTTTTCGTCTGAGTTTTTTTGTTTCAGACTGCAATTTTAGCGGTACTTTCAGGTGAAGGTACGGATATCAAACTCTCTTGCTTGCCGTTACTGACGGTCACTGTGCGTGTAGTGCTTGCTAACCACAAATCTCGCTCACAAAAGTGAGGTCTACAATGGAACCCAGCTTTCGCCTACTGATGGTGTTGGCATTCCCATAGTTTGCGAGGACGATATTTAAGCGCGAAAAAGCTTGCAATATAACTCGCCCGCTAGCGTTGCTTTTCTTGCTTCCCCACTCCTCAGTCCAGGTGTTGAAGTCGCCGGCTATGAGTTTCGAATTGTGCCATTTGGCCTCCATTACTATGCTGTCCAACATCCGATCATATTCTACCTATTTCAGACTCCATGTTGCGTAACAGCTATGTATAAAGATACCATAAATTTTAGCACATACATATTAGTGATGGGCGTTTCTGTTATTTTCAAAAAACGAAAACGAACTGTTTTTTAAAAAATAAAACAACTGTTTTTTTAAAACTGTTTGAAAAAAACAGTTTGAATTAACGAAAAGAAACAAATTTTATGTTGTACGACAATTAGAGTTGGGTCGTACTAGGATTTACGAAAAAATACCTGTTCCAAATACCTGTTTGAAGTATGAACATATATACATACAATGCATACGACTTGCAGTGATGTAATGGAACGGACTGATATGCCCTCCCCCACCCTGCAGTCACAACGTTCCCAAGCTAGAATGGTGATGGTGCAAGATGACCTTCAAAGAATACCGAGTCATTAGTCTGTGCAGCTTGTTCGTAACTTTCTAATGGTCAGTCATTTATTTGGCAAGTTTTTCTCCAATCTAGGGGCCATCTAAAGGAAAACAATCCAATTCAATCAATTTAATTTGTTTTTAATTTTATTATATGCAAAAACACCTACAGTATTCGTTCAAATGACCAAAGTAAAAAAAATTACTAAGATAGGACCAACTAATCCTGTTGTCATCTATATGACTTTTCATCGAGCGATCTCTGATACCAAACTTTTCCTGGCTAATCTAAAACAGTCGGATTTCCACTTCGCCTCACTGAAGCATGAAGTTTGTCGAAAATGTTTTTAAGAAATGATAAAAATAAATGTTTCGTTTATTAAACATGCACCCACTAGGGGGCCAACCTCTTCCTTAAGGCTGGACATGAGACCAGGGGCACATTAACTCCCGTGGTCTCGTAAATGTTACAACCCCGGTAGGGTACGATACACCCTCGTGGCGACCTACAGTCACAAGGATGGCCTCAGCACACCCGGAGCCGCCAACTGGTGAACCAAAAAAGATCTCAACCTTTTCCTCCTTGGCACTTTTAGTGCTACTTTTAGTTTTTCCGCCGGGTCTCATTTTGCCGTATCTTCGAAACTAGGCCACTTTTCCCAGACTTGTATGGAAATTATGGAAAAAATAAGGAAGGACCCCGAATTCATGCTAGACAAAAAAAAAGATTTTTGAAAAATATGGAAGTTTTTGCCCAATTTCCCCTATAAAAAAAATTTCATCCTTAAAATATCACTATTGTACTCCCCGACCACTTTCAATCATCGAAAGTGCCGTAAAGTTAGTTTTGCCAAACTATGGCCAAAAAACCCCTTACTCCCCTACAAAACCGACATTTTTGTATTACAGCAATAGGTATTGGCCCGTTATGCCCCAAACCACTCTAACCCAAAATTGGCCGATTTTAGCTCCTTTTGTCCTAAAAACTTTTTGAATATTTGAATAAAATACTTGCAAGTACGAAATGCTCGCAAGTACGAAAATACTGTTTTCCGCAGCTAAACAGTTCGTTTTAACAAATGAAAAACGGTTCGTTTAAAAAAAAACGATTCGTTTTAGAAAAACGATTGGCTTTATAAAAACTATTCGTTGTAGAATAGTTGGAATAATTCGTTTTAGAAATACTATTCGTTGTAGAAAAAGGGTTCGTTTTAGAAATGCTGTTCGTTTTAGAAAAAAAAATTCGTTTTAGAAAAACTGTTTGTCGCTATTTGGAAAAACTATTCGTTCGTTTTTTGCAGCCAAACGTTTTTTTCAAACTGTTTGGCGTTTTTGAACCCATCACTAATACATATCCATTCTCCGGTTGTTGGATTACATTCTGGAACGCTCGATTCCCAAAGGCCCTTTCTGCTTTTTTACCGCTTGCATTCGTCGCCAACACGCCACTATGGGACGTAGACAATATCAGAAGCGGACAAGGTCAAACAGACACCCAGTTCATTTCTTAATGAACTATTTTCCTATATACATTTGGATACGCGTTCCAAAGGTAACTTTAGCTTATCTCCACAAATTTATTTGATATATTTACATTTTTTATGAAATATGTAACGCAACACTGCGCTAAATATGCACGAGAGGGTTAAACCAGTTGATAAAATCTACTATGATGTCAAGATCATTACCATCCACATTAACCACACTCAGGTTAAACTACTTGCACGTAACACTTCATCGATGCTGTGCTGATCAACGGACGCTACACTGATAGCTTGCTGTGGCATGTCTATTTACACTTGCGATCGATGGTTGTGTTTATTGATGTGGATAGTGGATATGACGTCAAATAAGCGAGCTTTGAGAATCATATTGAACAACATCGATTACTTAAAACATTTTAAGATTTCATTAGTTTCAGTTCGAGTTTGTCACAGTCGCAGCACCGTTATTAGTCAAGCGTTTAATCGCGTTCAACCCACTCTTTACTCGTTATTCGGTCAATTTAAGTTGCTACTGCTGACCGATAAGCTACTTGTGGTCAACATAAAGAGATCAAATAAGTACTTACTTGGACAGTATTTCAACTGTTTAATTTATTCAATCTAAGTGGACCCAGATTATTCTGTATGAGATAGTATTTTAATTTTCGATCGCATTGTGCTAGTATATCTTTCAGTTTTTGATAACGACTTGCTGCGATAATAGATTATTTGTTGCTCTGTTGATGACCCTTTGTAATCATCCAGAGAAAAGATTCTCATGTGTGAGTAATGTGAGCGTAATAATCACAACATCATAGTTCAGTGCATTGTGAAGTGAATGAAACAATTCATTTAGTATCGAACTTTGTTTCGGACAACACAACGGTTTTGAGTCTTTCGATTTTCGTTTATCGTTTGCAGCACAGATACCTAGTTTTTTCGTTAGATAGAAAGATAGTTTGTTTTTTGCAAACCACGCACGACGGAACGAAATCGTAACGGTTGTAATCGAACGGTTCTGGACTATAGAGAAACTTCATTCAAAACACATATGAAGACCATTCGGCATACCGTTGTGAATTGAGCAGTGTACTTTAAATAGTGTTATAGCAACTAATTGAATGTTTATCAACATTCTATAAGGAAACTAGTTGATTGTGATTTGATTGTATTATAGTGGATCGTTTATGATCAAGGTTGACTTCTTTGTTTCATCTGAGAACTGTCAGTTTTTTTTCATGTGCTGTAGGTACGAGTTGGCGTAAAAAAGGTAGATAAGTCGCCAAACAATCGTCAGATAATATAGATACCATTGAAATTGTGGGAAGTCGGATTTGTATGTCTACTGTAATTAAGGTGAGCTGTAATTTTATTTTTGTTTGATTTTATTTGACTCGCTAGAGCTGCAAATATATGAAATCTCATTTTCTGAAAAACACAACAAAGATCTTTCCTTGGAACTGATAGACTTTGTTGATAATTCTCACGATAAAGTGGACTGATTGTAACATTATATTATACTTTTGTTAAATAGTTCAAATACCGACTGTGTGTGTGCGAAAGTTTTACAGTAAATTCATTGTACATATATGTTACAGAGTAAATAGATACTCGCAAATAACTGCATGCATTCATTGATTGAAAATAAATTTTAATCACGTCCACATATAGTGTAAGTACCGTATGCAAAATATTTGTTATTTCGTTGAACATAATTTAAATCCGATATTTGTATTCTGCGATGATTGTTGTACGTTTAACGGTGCTATTGAAATAATTGCATTTTCGAGGGCAATGTAAATGCATGAGGCTTCATTTTTGGATTAATGAGGTGTTTTTGAAGGACTTGCGGTGCAGGAATGTTGATATGTAATTTTAATCGATGTAATTGATGAAAATTCAGAAACAATGCTTGGAAAGAATTTCAATGGAACAATCGTTTGAAGATTTGACTTTTTTTCACAGTGCTAGATTAGTTTTTGAAATTAATTTTTATGCTATGCATAGAGTTTCCTGTATCCATTTTCGAACTATCGCTGGTTTCATTATGAATGAAATCGACTAGTTGGTTAAATATTATTAGAATAGAAAGCTTCAAATATAAATTTCAATTATTAAATTAGCATAATAACAAACTATTAAAGTAAGAGCACTGTTTTGATAAAAGTATGAAAGTTTGCTAACAGCTAATTAAAAATGTATGATATTTTAATTATTTTAAACAATTTAACTTAATTCAAAAAATCCATTGCCAGAAGAAGTGTATTCACGGGTGCTAAATTGTTTATTGCATTTGATTATTTTCTTCTCATCATTCAAGAACATATCTAAGGCTATAGTCAGAGCCTTAAAGATAAAAAAATAGTCTATTTAATGTTAATGAGAACATTGAAGGATGTACAGAGGCTGCCAGAATCAGGAAGGCCCTAAGCGTATCTACGCTTTTGCGAAGGGAAAACAGGGATTGTATAGAGGACCCGAAAGAGTGCTTGGACATGCTAATGGAAACTCACTTTCCAGAATCAGCTTGCGCGGCACCGAGTAATGACGTACTTCGAGGAACCCACCAGGCGTCTGAGCGGCTGATCAAGGAAGTAGTAGACGAGGTCAAGATTGAATGAGCTATTGGCATATTCCGACCATACAAAGCTACAGGGATTGATGAGATATCGCCCATCATGCTTCAAAAAGCAGATAAAACCATCATTCCCATTCTGCAGCGTATTTTTACCGCATGCCTCTACCTCGGGGCAGTACCCGAGCAATGGACAAAAGCTAGGGTGGTCTTCATTCCGAAACCTGGTAGGTTGAATCATCATTGCGTGAAGGACTTTAGACCAATCAGTTTAACATCGTTTCTGCTCGAAACACTAGAGAGGCTTGTTGATCTGCACATCAAAAGTTCGATTGATGTCGCGAGACTCTGTGTTGATCAACACTCGTATCTAGCACACTGAAAGAAAAACTCGTGGTTGGTTTAACTATCTTTAATGGTATTACAACGATTCATTCAAAATCGTTAAACGAACTACGGAAAATGGTTCTTTTTACTATGCTAATATAGTTAATTTAACGATATAAAAGTTGTTGGCTCTGCTAATACAAAAAATATCGAAAAGTTCAAGAAATCAACTGCTTTAATTGTTTCATAACCACGAAAAATAGTTGATCTATAGCAAAATATTCATCAATTCACTCAACACTACAAAATTTCGAATTAACAACAATTTTTATAGTACAACTACTTTGGAATATTCAACAAACGTAATTCAGTAAGCGACGTCATTTACTATTTCGTACTATTTACATTGTTGGAGTACCATAGTTTGTGGTTGTTTACTTTTTTGCACCACGGACGTAGTCTATTAACCACGCGTCATGGTACATAAAAGTAATCAACAATGTTCTTATGGTTGTTTTAACTATAGCCCGTAGTTAACGCAAAAACAACTAAGGAAAATTGTTGATTTTACCAAGATTTTTCTCTCAGTGCGGGCAGATCAGTAGATACGACATTACACAAAGTTGTCGGTACAATAGAAAAATCCTTACGGCAAAAGGAATTCACGTTGGCAGCGTTCTTACACATTGAAGGGGCCTTCAATAATGTCACTGTCGTGAGCATCATCGATGCCTTGGTTCGATATGGAGTGGATAAAACTCTGGCGACCTGGGCATCGGACTTGCTCAAGATCAGGCGGATTGAGGCTACCTTTTTGGAGGCCAGAGCGGAAAGAATAGTCGGAACCGGAACACCACAAAGAGGGATTATATCTCCCCTTTTCGCGATCCTGACAGTCAACGAAATACTGGAGAATTTAAGGGCCAGTGGCTTTGAGGTGGTGGCGTATGCCGATGACATTGTGGTACTTGTGAGAGGTGCGTTCCCACAAACTTTGCCGGACCTTATGCAATCGGCGCTGGACCATATCCAAACCTGGGCCAGAAAAGTCGGTCTTAGGGCAAACCCGACAAAAACCGAACTTGTACTCTTCACAAGGAAACACAGGGTACCGGCTATTGCCACGCCTCACCTCAATGGTATAACATTGGAACTTGCTGATAATGTTAAATATTTGGGCCTTATACTAGACAGGAAACTGAGCTGGGGCGCTAACGTGAAGCACATAATTGGTAAGGCTCGCGCAGCACTTTTTGCGTGCCGGTCCGCCTACTCCAATACCTGGGGTCTTAAACCTAGGGCGGCCTATTACATATTCACATGTGTAGTGAGCCCGATTTTGGTATATGGAGCGATCGTGTGGTGGAAGGCAGCGGAGAGTAAAACTAATATCAAGGAGCTAAAAAGACTTCAAAGATTAGTTTGCATATGTATAACGGGCGCTTTAAGAACCGCCCCAACGGCTGGGTTGGAAATGATTTTGGGACTCATGCCCCTAGATCGATTCATCTTTAGAAGCGCAAGCCTAGCGGCGATACGCGCTAAAAGTTGCGGCATTTGGAACGATTCAGATCAGTGGGGCCACATCGGTATTCTTACAGAATGCTGCAAAAGATTTGGGCTCGTTGCAGAAGACACGTGAGCAACATAATGAGCAAAATACACCACATGAGCAAAATAATACATCTTGGCAGGAATTTTTAGGTCAAGATACCCATAAGAACAGACTGGAAGAAAAAGGAAGCTACCACCGATGGGGGCATCTGGATTTACACGGACGGGTCAAAGACGGACACAGGAGTTGGCTCGGGCGTAAAGTAAAAAGCCAGCGCAAATGGGCCCAAATTGGTGGCCTAATGCAAGCCGCGTTCCCGGCAGCCCTCTTTACTAACCTAACCTAATGTTAACGATTCTGAAATTTTAAGAACGCCGTCTGTAAACATAAATCATAGTCGCAAATTAACATTGTCAAATAGCCTTGCTTGAAAATGGGGAAATCTAAAAAATTGTGAAATCTCTTCTTGGAAAATCTAAAAAAACATTTACTAAACTTCTTTTAATAAAATTTCTAGCAATATCCTTAAACAAATTGCTTTTCAAATTGCCAATGGGATGTGATATCTGTTTAATTTTAGCATCCAAAAGATAATTTTCCCTGAGTAATTAAAAATTAGAGTTTTAGGAGCTTTCTATAAAATGACGCTCAACTTTGAATGTGCCCCATTTCTATATTAACTGCGTATACATACAGGTTGCGTATAAAAAGTAGTGAGTCTAAATTGGGGAAAAAAAATTTTATTGAAGCTATCCCTACAAAATATTTTAGTAGTACGCTTTACCGACGATACACCTTTGCTAGCAGATTTTCTATGCTTGGAAGCCGTTTTCGAAGATGATTTCCGGAATGTATTTCAAGCAGCGCGTCGAAGCGAATTTAGCCTACGCTACGGACCCCTAACGGCAGCCCTTAAAGGCAATCTTCAACTTAGGAAATAGAAAGAAGTTTGCCGGGCCACTGACTGTAGGAGGCTGGAAAAGAGCTGTGATTTAGAACTTTGGTGACAGTCTTTCAGCGCCAAGACAAACTGGAAATGCTCTTCATTAGAAAGGACATTTTTCGAGCAGATTCGATGCTGGCCTCGAGCTGCTCTTGGGCACTCATTTTGAGTAGTCTTCAGTTTTTGACTCCATTGATTCTTGTACGCGAAGATTTTGTGCATAGTACCCTTTAAGATAGTGCGGCTGATCTTGTGTTAAGTCCCGTCCAGACGCTAGGTTTTGTACAACGTTTTATCTGCGCAGTCTAAAACGTTATAGACAAAACGTTGCGTGTGGATAGGAAAACTGTACAATTTTGAGAACGGTACAGTTGCAGCGATAATTGAGTTGGTAGGGCATAGTTATCCGCAGACTGCGCAAATAAACCGTTGTGCAAAACTGGCTTTTACTGCGATCTGAGTTGATGCTTTGGCGACATCGGTAATATTTTCAAGTTTTCGCAATCTTTTGTCTACTTGCAAACCTGTCTAAATCACTTTCACCACAAATCTCTGTGAGACGTGGTTTGCAATTAATTTCGGGCATATCTATTTTTCAACATTTAACGAATTTCGCTTCAGAGTACTAGGAATTTTGTTTCGGTAAACCAAAAAATCCTCCTGACATGGTGTTTCCTGTTTAATTCGCTCCTTGTTTTCCTGTTACCTACATATGTGAGCGCGCGTACTATTTTACTTTCAACTCATTTTTCCCCCACAATTTTATATCGCCCCTGGTATACCGCAAGGTTCGATTTTTGGCCCTCTACTTTTCCTTTTGTTTATAAACTATGTTTCCCCTCTCTCAAATATCATTTCAACATCTTCCAAAATACAAATCATTTGCAATGAATCCGATCCTTTCTCGAAACGAATCATCACTGGAAATGTAAAATGGATTGTTTACGAGGGGCATTTAAATATAAACGAGCCTTTTACTTTTGAGGACTTAGAAAGAGTGTCGAAGATAAACGGAGCGTCAGGAAAGGTAGGGGGATCCCGTCAATATGACTCAAGGCCAAGCCGGCCGCCCGACTTGTTGGTTTAGTTGTCCTCACAATGAACGAAAGAGAGGTCCATCGTTCAGTTGCGGAACACGTTGTAGTAAAGTTTTTAACGAACGTAGGCGTTAAACCAGCCGAAATTCGAAATCGAGTATGTGCACAGTTTGAGAAGAATGCACTTTCATGGTCATGAGTGAAAGCCTGGTGTGCCGAGTTCAAAAAAAGCCTCTATGGAGTGGAGAAAAGAAGAAGAGCTAGGACCATCGACAACCAAAACTCGTTTGTCAGTCGGTAAAGTAATGCCAACAGTTTTTTGGGACTCACAAGGAGTTTAGCTGGTTAATTTCGTTCACGATCTTTATTTATTTATTTATTTAATTCAAAGATTCATCACAACAGAATACAAATTCCAATTATGGCAATGATATAAGAAATGGATACATTTGTACGAGCGAACGGAACAGTGAAAACTTCCTGAGACCTGTTGCCCCGTAACGAGTTGCGAGGTCGGAATGCATCGGTGAAGCCTGATAATATATCTCGCTGTGATTCGAACAGGAAGCACTCGTCAAGCAACAGCCGGCGTGACTCCAAGGTCGGAATTTGAAGGAAGGACAAACGGGAAACATACGGAGTGTAAGGGATACTATATTTAAAAAATAAATAGCGTGTGAACCTACGCTGCACACAATCGATGGCCTCAGAAAGGTATATGAAACGTGGAGACCACACTTGACAAGCATATTCGAGGACACAACGAACTAACATTAAAAACAGACGAACACATGTACGGATGTCAACGAATTTAGAGGCAGAGCGAAGTAACAATCCAGAGACTCGGGAGGCTTTAGCGGTGACTTCCGCAATATGGAAATTAAATTTTAATTTAGGGTCAAAAGTCACACCCAAGTCCCTAAATTGATTAACGGACGACAGATAGTTAGTGGAAATTGAATAAGAAAAAGAAATAGGAGATGATTTGAGGGAAAAGGTCATATGTTTACATTTGCTAACATTTAAGGACAAAGAATTGCGGTTACACCAATTAAGAAGAGCACACAAATCATTCTGGAGAATAATACAGTCATCAGCTGACCTGATAACTCGGAACAATTTTAGATCGTCAGCATACAGTAGACAAGGGGGATCGATAATGGAAGGAAGGTCAATAATAAAAATTAGGAAAAGTAAAGGACCAAGGATAGACCCTTGTAGAACACCAGAAGAGGGATGAAAAGGAGAAGAGGAGAGGTTTTTAATAGTAACTTTGCATTCACGGTTACTGAGGTAGGACGAAATCCAAGAAAGGATTGGCCCGAAACAACCGAACTGTGAAACTTTACTGAGTAATATACTATGGTCGACAGTATCAAATGCTTTAGAAAAGTCTGTGTACACTACGTCCACTTATTCCTGACGATCTAAGGCAAGAGCAACTGTGTTTGAGAAAAGAATAAGGTTAGTCAAAGTAGACTTACCCCTCACGAACCCATGCTGTTCTGGAGCTAGAATAGGATGAATGATAGGATACATTCTAGAGAAAACAATTTGTTCAAGGATTTTACTAAAACAGGGGAGAAGAGAAATAGGCCGATAATTTGAGACGGAGGAAACATCGCCAGTTTTGAAAATAGGGTAAATATTAGACATTTTCCAGGCGGAAGGAAAAATACCGGATGATAGGCTTACATTGAAAAGGATAGAGGGAATACAATCAGAACCACCACCGGAATTTCGATCAAGGCTGAGCAATAAATTCTCAACTTCGAACGGATTAGTTTGGATTAGAGAAAGAGAAGGAGGAGTGGAAGGAAAAATCAGGGGATGAACAAGAGAGGTAGAACTTTTAAAGGAGGAAGAAAAAAAGCTAGCGAAAAACTCACATACTTCTTGTGGAGACGAGGAGGTAGAGCCATTCAAAGTTACTTGGTTTGCCCAATAAACGCTGCTTACTACTGTGAACGTCTTGACTTTCTTGACCACACTGCAGCCCAAAAAATTGATGAAATGCATTGGACTACACTTGATCATCCTCCCTACAGCGCTGACCACCCACCTTGCGATGTCCATATGTTTGGGCAATTGGAGGAGAGCATTTTGCGAACGATCTACAGATTGAACGGTTCGTGCGTAGTTGGTTGGATACCCATCCGAAGTCATTCATCGAAATCGGAATGAACCAACTACCAGTTCGATGGGAAAAATGCATTACTAAGGAGGGTAACTATGTAGAAAAAGAACTATAAAGTGTGTTTTCTTCTTAAATGTAAAATAAAACTCTTTTCGCAAAAGGCTCGTTTATATTTGAATGCCCGTCGTACAATGACATGAATCGAAAACGATCATGGTCCAGGCTTGATGAGCCAGCACAATCCTGATATCCATCAAAAGAAGATTTTGCTTTCAATTTGGTGGGATTGGAAAGGTATGGTGTATTTTGAACCGCTTACAAGGAATCAAACGATCAATTCGGATGTGTACTGTCAATAACTGGACAAATCAAATACAGCGATCAACGAAAAATGGCCAGAATCGGTCCATCGAAAAGGTGTAATTTTCACCAGGACAACGATAGGCCACTTACAGCTTTGCACACACGCCAAAAATTATTGGAGCTTGGCTGGGAATTGATGTTCTATCTAATATATAACTCCGACGTTGCTTCATCAGATTACCATTTATTTCGGTCTTTGCTAAGCTCCTTGTATGGTAAAACTTTCAATGACGATCCCGCTGTGAGATCGCATTTAGTTCAATTTTTTGCCGACAAAAACCAGAAGTTCTACGAACGTGGAATTAGGAAGTTGCCAGAAAAATGGCAAAAGGTCATCAAATAAAATGGAAAATATATCATACATTAAAGCTCATTTTTTGTATTTAAAAAAATGTGAGAAAATCAGCAACTACTTGCCAAACCAATAATTATCGCTCTATATCTCTCTTAGCTTGATCCAGTTATCTCTTCAAAAGAGTATACTTAAAACTTTTGATTAACTAGGTTTGCTCTGTGTTTGACGTTTGCAAACATATATGCATAAATAACGTTTATGCATAATATATGGATTCAAAATAAATTCAGTTCTAGGTGTGAGAGCAGTAGAAAATATTAAACACAAAAAAAAAACATAAACCATTGGCAATGAAATTATTCAGCAGTTTCAAGTAATTTGGTGAGAATCAGTACGGTAAACATGAAGTCGAGGAATCATTTCTATTTTACCGACAGCTCAACCAGTTGCTGTGATGACCATATGGATGAATAATTATGGTTGAGTATGGAATTCAATTTAAACAGTTTCGGTGTAGCTTATGCATCCATGAAAGTAGAATTTTTTTTCAATAATACTCTAGAAAAATCTTCAAATTTGTATCTTCTATCTGATTCAAATTTGTATCTTCTATCACTTATAATACTAGATTTAGAAAAAATTCAAAATGTAATGAGGCGTCGTTCCAAAACGTTTCCCGTTCCTTTTCCGCAAATCAAACTGCCAGTGATCCACGATCTAAACCCTCATACTCAAAGGTAGGAGCTTCTACAGTTACCTCGAGAATAGAAACCACTCAACTAGAACCCAGTCAGATAAACCACATTCAAATGGACGCCTCTCAGGTAGATAAGAGTACTAACTTGGTAACCAGCCCGGAGTCAGTAAATGTTCCCGGAAGTATACTAACGACAGCTCTTCCTAATATAACACCCAATGCAGCAGCACACTCCCCATATAAGAATTTCTTGCATAAAATGAAAAAGAAAATTTCTTTAAAAGAAAAAAATAAGGCTAAAGCGGGGAACGACAATGTCGAAAGTATCAATTATAGCATAATTGCTACCGATAAAGCGACAAAAAAACATTCTAATACAGATTCCGGAGCAGCCCAGTCAACATCTTCTTCTTATCCTAATTTTATTCGTGGTGAAGACTACACACCATCCACTACCACCGTAGTTGATTCACAAAGTCCTTCCAGAAATCCATTACAATCTGCATCTAACTTTTTAGACCCGTTATTGCCGCCACATGTGAAAGCCACCATTACATCTAGTGCTGGCCTGGAGAGTAGGTATCTACTCTCTCGGCTAAGAGATTGTAAAATATATAACAATGTTCGTCTCTTCCTTGCTTACATGCACAATGCCAGCGATTGTGCATGTTTCGAGGGTAAAACGAAAACCCACTTGAAAATTATGATCCAGCAAGAGGGTCTACCAATTGACTTTGATTCCCTTAATCTTCTTTTTACTCGGTACCACGAACAGCTTGGAGTATCTTCAGACCAAGTAAAAAATGACCTGAAAACCTATGCCTCACACGTTTCCGCAAAACATATTTCTCACCTTCAGAGAGCAAGAGAGGATTTTACCAAGTATCGTTCCTAACCAAAAAGCATTATCAGATGGCCTCAAACTATTTTACCACAATTGTGGTGGTATGAGAGGCAAATTAAATAAACTCTACCTCGACGCCAAATCTTGCCAGTTCAATGTACTTACTTTCACAGAAACCTGGCTAAAAGACTGCCATAAAAACGAAGAAATACTGGATGGCTCCTGGACCATATACAGAAACGACCGCAATTGTCTCCGTACTGGACAGACTAGAGGTGGTGGTGTGCTCATAGCCACTCATAGCTCCCTGTCAAGTGAAATGGTTGAAACCAATTCAGATAATCAGTTTGAGCACATAATTATCAGAATATCTTGGTCCAAAAGTTTCCTTTATATTGGAGCTTTCTACATCCCACCTAATTCAGACGACGCTGCGTATAATGCTGTGTCAGAAATTATTTCTTCTCTAGTATCATCTCTTAAAGATGATGATAACATTATAGTACTGGGAGATTTCAATCGCCCGAACTTAAAGTTCACGGCTGATGAAAACGACACCAACCTTCTTCCAGTAAATATTATTGACTCATCCGATCTAAATCTTGTAAGTACATTTTACAGCAATGATCTGCAGCAAATTGCACCGACTTCTAACCAAAATGGTAATTGGTTAGATCTTATCTTCACTAACAGTTACGACGATGTAGTGGCTACTCCGACTGTTGACGCAGAGCATCTTTTCTCCAATACTCTTCACCACTCTGCCTTTACAGTCGAGCTATCCATATCTGATCTAATAACTTTACAATCGTACAACAATTCTGTTGTATATGACTTTCGTAATGCTGATTATGATAGCATTAACCATCATTTGTGTAATATTGACTGGAATAGTACACTTTTAACTTTAGAATTGAACGAAGCAGTATCTCTATTCTACCAATTGGTTTTTGATGTAGTGGAAAAGTACGTTCCCAAGATTAAAAAAAAACAAACTGTCTGAGCCATGGTTGGATAGAAATCTGAGGTCTTTACGGAATCGGAGAAACAAACTATATAAAATTCTAAAAAACAATAGCAATGCTAGCCATGATATCAAGACAAGATATAATGACTTAGCTCAGGAATTTTTCAGAAAATCTGGCGAAGCATATGAAAGCTATGTCAATATAGTTGGCGAAAACATAATTCACAATCCTAAGACTTTTTTCGACTTTGTGAACACCAAGCGAAAAGCTTCTGGCTATCCCACATCGATGCAAAAAAACAACTTAGTTTCTTCTGACCCACAGAATATATGTGACTTCTTTGCCGATCATTTTCAGGAAGTTTTTTGTCCTCTCAGCGGCTCGCCTAACATGCCACTTTCCCAAACACCTCAGCTGTCTATTGTTGATGCAATATATTTAACTAGAGAGGACATTACTAAAGCTATAAGAGAGCTTGACATAAAAAAAGGGCCTGGACCAGACCTACTTCCTCCAAGCTTCATAATTAAGTGTGCAGAAACGATTATTTCACCCCTACAGATAATTTTCAACAAATCGCTGCATTGCGGTAAATTTCCTCATTTCTGGAAGTCTTCCCATCTTACACCGATTTTTAAAAGTGGCGACAAACGATCGGTTGAAAATTATAGAGGCATCGCCATTTTGTCTGCAATACCAAAGCTGTTTGAAAAAATAGTTTGCGAAAAACTTACAATTGTTGTTGATCCTCTTCTAAACGAACAACAACATGGCTTCAGAAAAGGTAGATCCACTACAACCAATCTTATCATAATGATTTCAAATGCGCTTTGCGATATGGAAAAAGGACGTCAGGTTGATACTATATACACTGACTTCAGCAAAGCTTTTGACCGTGTCGACCATGATGTTTTGAAATTTAAGCTGCAAAAATTTGGCATCTCAGGAAATTTGCTAAATTGGTTGGATTGTTACTTAAGAAATCGAACACAGCATGTAAAATTCCAAGGTTTTATCTCCAAAAAAATTACCGTTTCCTCTGGGGTACCGCAAGGAAGCCACATAGGGCCACTTCTGTTTAATATTTTTGTTTCGGATCTATCGGAGGTGCTATCAGACATTCCACATCTTTTTTATGCGGACGATCTCAAGATGTACCATACTATTCAATCGGAATCTGACTCAAAATTTCTTCAGTTAAAACTCTTATCGCTTGAGCAATGGTGCGTACGAAAAAAAACTTCTTCTTAATATTGACAAATGCCATTCCATAAGCTTTTCCCGTAAAACCTGTACAGTAAATTTCGATTACCGCCTGAATAATCAGCTGCTGAAGAATGTAGATAGTGTTATAGATCTCGGTGTCGTTCTGGATAAGAAGCTTCGCTTTAACCTTCAATACGACAAAATACTTGCAAGAGCCAGCAAGCAGCTGGGATTTATTAAGAGGCGCGCAAAAGAATTTAAGAACATATGGGTCACAACACACCACACAGTTTACGCCAACAATGAGCCAATCAATAGATGTTGCAAAATATTCAATAGCTTCGCAAAATACTATTCCCCTACCATTTCCAGACCTAGGTTTAAAACTGCTCTGACTAAGGTGCTCACGTCATGAATGCCCTATCCAATTCCCTACTAAAGATGGTTATATATTTTTAAATTTCTTCCATTGTTGTTAATTATACAAATTTATATAAATTGTTAGATATTAATTGTAAGTGTTTTGTACGCCTTGTTTGGTTGAAATAAATAATAATAATAATAATAATAAAAACTCTGTACATATCTTTAGTTCGTCCTTTACTCGAATATGGGTGCATCGTCTGGAATCCTACTTTCAATATTCATAGCGATAGACTGGAATCTATCCAAAAGCAGTTTGTTCTTTTTGCCCTGAGAGATCAATACCATCCACATGATTTTGAAAGCCTTCCATCTTATAGTTACAGGTTAAGTCTTTTAAATTTGAAAACACTTTCTTCAAGGAGAACGTTATTGTGTTCATGTTTTATTTTTGATGTGATTAGGGGTTTGATTAACGTTGAATGCATTTGCAATAAAATAACTGTCAATAATTCTGTAAGACGAACTAGGCATACACGTCTCCTCAATGAACACCAGCACCACACAGTTTATGGTGACAGAGAGCCAATAAATAGATGTTGTAAAATATTCAACAAATTTTGCCACTGCTATTCCCCGTCTATCTCTAAAGTCAGGTTCAAAAGCGCTTTAAATATAGCGCTGAATTCCTAAATCCTTTATTTACTTTCCTTGGAATTTCCGCCTCAAATTGACAACCAGACAAAAGTCTGGGAAATGTTATCATGTTTTATTTTAGTTAAGCTTGAAAATGTAAAATGTAAATTGTTATTTGTTTTATGTATACACCTTGTTTGGTTTGAAATAAATAAATAAATAATGAAGTGATATTTTTTTTTTGTATGATTATTCAACAATTCTTTCAACTAGGCATATTTCTCAACTCAAAATCGAATAGATTGTTTGAAATATTGGTTTAATTATTTATTCATCAAATAGATACGTGCTTAATTAATATAACTACTATAAATCTGGTGATAATTGTATTTAATGAATGAAAAGCTGTATTTTCAATGTTCAGTAAAGAACGATAGAAATTAAATACACACTATGTCAAAAAAGTACCCGAATTGATCATTTAAAAAGCCCGCCCGAAAGGATTGTCAAAATTCTTTTTGTCGTTAAGTTGACACGACTGTCCTCCATAGTGACACGGTGTTTGAGCGTCATCTGTCACTCAGTATGTTTAGAGTCCTCGATGTGTATTGCGGTTTTGTTACAGACTTTGCATTGCAAATGCAATTTCGTGTTTCGAGTCCTCTGAAATGTTGCAAAAGACTTACGGTGAATCGAATTTATCAAAAACACGTGCATTTGAGTGACACAGTGCATTCAAAATTAGTCAAGATTTGGTGGAAGATTCGCCCCGCTCTGGTCGGCTATCAACGTTTTCAAGTGAAGTTAAAGTGAAGAAAATATTGACTGAAAACCATCGTTTAAGTTTGCAAGAGATAGTTCTTGAAGTTTCTGTGTCTCACAAATATATTCGCACCATTTTAAAAGGTTGTTTGGGCATGAAATATTATGTCGCTCGACTAGTTCCGAGAGACCTAAATTTTCTTCAAAAACTCAATTGTGTAAAAGTCGCTGAAGACATGCTAGAACGAGTCACTTCGGACCCTACATTCATCAAACGCATTGTAACTGTTAATGATACATGGAAACCAATGTAAACTAGTCAACAAACTTCGGAACGGCGCCTTCAAACTGAGCCGAAACTAGAAAAAAAACGACTTCGAGGTCGATCTGAGCGTTATGCGGCGATTGAGAGAACAAATTTGTCAAAAAAGGCCAGATTTATGGAAAGAAGATTCTTGGATTTTGCTTCACAGCGCACCATTTTACAGGACTTTCATTGTGAACGAAGTTCTGATCAACAATTCAACAAACACCATCGAACAACCAGCGTATTCACCTGATATGGCTCCGGCCGACTTTTTTCTCCTTGCGATACTGAAATTACCACTTCAACGCACCCGTTTTTAATCGATAGTAGACTATACTCGATAGTAGAATTCACGGCGAGAACTGATTCTCGCCGATTTTCGATTCCGAAAAATGCGTTTAAAAAATGATTTGATGATACTCGCTGGCATAAGTGTATTATTTTCCAAGTGTCCTACTTTGAAGGCGATAAAATAAATTTGGATGAATAGTAAAAATGTTGTGCTTTATTGACCGATTCCCGGTACTATAAAGGGCCTTGCATAAATATTTTCGCATTCAAGATTATATGCTATTTGCCTTTTTTGCTTATTTGCTTTTTTTGCAAGTGATTTAAAAAAAATATCGAAATCTAAACATAACTTTTTCATCATTAAGAGAAATTTTCATAAACTGACTGAGAGCATTTAAATAAATGTGAATATTTTCTATGAAACTAATAGTTGTAAACTTGGAAAATGATCGCAAAAGAATTTTTTTCCAAAAATATCAAATTGTATTTCATGATTCGTCATTCTGTTAAAACCTTAATCATCGAAAAGATTTTCCTATAGTATTCTATTTTCATAATTTAGTGTAGTGAAAATTTAGGCCGAGTACACATACCCTAGATAACATATAAAAATAAATAACATAAATAAATATTGAAAATAATGCGAGATCGCGATCAAATGAATATAATAATTGTGCCACTGTAAACATTAAACACAATAACAAAGTTTTTAGCGCGAATCGTTTCGAAATTCAATTTAATAGCACAAATATACATAAGTTCAGTAAAACAGCGTTCGCGATAACTCAAAATCTGTGAAAATAAATCTCAAATCGAAAGAAAGAGGTCAGTTCTGATAAGTTTTGCGAAACATGTTTATACAGTCATGTCTAAATTGATTTGAACAATTCTTCTTTCACGAGCTTTATTTTAATAAAATGCTTTACATTTTTGAAAAATAAGCGAAATTGATTGTGTTTACTTTGTCAATGCAAATTCCAGAAATCATGAGAGTTGATCGTGTTTTTCTGTAAAAATTATGAAAATGAAAAATAATTGTCTTAAGTTTTATGTGCAGATTTTTTTTGGTCAAAAACTATTTTTTTGGAAGAGCCAACCTCAAATGGTAGGTTTATTTTACGTCTATAATAAAAGCGAACCATTTCTCCTGTGCTACCGAAAAGATTCTTGGATGCAATCGTAAGCAAGTTGTAGCAACTTTTCATAGTAGTACCTAGACAAGGGCCTACTTGATAAGAGTGGGGTAACTACTCCCTAGAGAAATTGTCGCACCAAATCTATTCCGCACTAGCGGAAACACGGCGGCGACGGCGTAATGGTATGCGGCTGTTTGGCTGCCAGTGACGTTGGAAACTTAGAAATAATTGAAGGAATCATAGATAATCGGGCATATATTGAAATTCTCAAGAGAAATTTAAAGCCAAGTGCTGAAAAATAGGGTGTATCAAAGGATTTTTACTTTCGACAAGATGATGATCTTAAGCATATGACACATAATACTAGGATGTTCTTGGCGTACGAAGCTACACATTTGCTTAAAACACCACCGAAAAGTCCTGACCTCAATTCCATTGAGTACATGTGAAACATGCTGGAAAACAGCATCAGGACTTATCATATTAGCTCGAAACCTAAGTTGAAACAGGCTCTTCAGCAGGAATGAGCGAAAATAGAGCCAAGCTATGCAAAAAAAAAACTTGTAGAATCTATGCCACACCACCTTAAACCCGTAATTAAAAATAAAAGCTACTCAACTAAATATTAAGAAAAAATATATATTTAGCTTTTAAGAGATTTTTCATAAACTGTGTCGTAAGTGTACGAAGACATTATTGGAGGTAAATTTTCGACTTTGTTTCATTTTTAGTTAATAACTTTATAATGAATAATTTAACTGAATTAGTTTTTGTTTCTAAATTAAATAAAAATGTTTAATGAATAAATCTGCGTTGTAACATTTTCCAATTTCTTGCAACAATTTATTGTTTTTTATCACTTGAATTTCAAATAGTTGCTGTACGAAGACATTATTGGTACATTGTATAGTCAACATCAGCACGCTCTGCAACTTTCACGACGATCCAATATTTCTGTCATAAGTTATGACAAATCGAAATTTGAAAAAAAATCTTTGCCTACTTTTAGGCACTCAGCGCCCACACAGGGCTCAAAATTTTCAAGCCTTTATCATAAGCAAAAATAAAAAATAATTCGTTTTTATTTCATTTACCTACTTCTAACGAAAATGTATGCACTCTCTATAGGGGTACCTGAAAATTCACTAAAATACCCGCCGCCGCCAAAGGGTTGAAGATATCGTAGTTTTAAACTATTCCTTACTTACATCGATGTTCTCTGAAAATCTCAGCTTAATGGGACTGGCTACTCCAGAGATTATTTCCCTTAATCTTTTTGCTAAATAAAAAACTATGAATTTTCGGCGAAACGAGTTGAATACTAATTTTCTTCGAAAATCAAAAATAATACTATCCCTTTTTACTGAATTTTCCAAGAAAATTTAGTAATAAACTCGCTTCGCCGAAAATTCATATTTCTTTATGTATATATATATTATGTATATATATATATATATATATATATATATATATATATATATATATATATATATATATATATATATATATACATATATATATAAACATATATATGTATATATATATATATATATATATATATATATATATATATATATATATATATATATATATATATATATATATCAGGGATAATCTCTGGAGTGGCCGATCCGATTGAGCTGAAATTTTCGGAGGATTTTCAAGACTGTAGCTACGGCAGGCTCCTGAAAAAAAAACTTTCAAATCAACGACCTTCCTGAACAATTTTTTTTGACCAAAATTTCAAATCATTGATCAATTTTAATCTTTATCCATTATGTTCGAAATTCCGAATTGCACAAGAACCGCAACTCTTCACCAAATTACCTCTATTTTCAGCACTAGAAACTTATGTTCACGAAAACTGACGACCGGCTTATCCAATCATAACGAAATTTACATGACATGTTGGTATTAACTAGGACCAGGTCTTATAAAAGTGATTTTGAAATGCAGGCAACACTGTGGTAGTGGTACCATCTTGAAAAATTACTGAGAAAAAAAACTGCTTTTTGTCCAATAACTTCTGATTCAGCTATCACATTTTAACGAAATTCACACAATATTTGGACCTTATTTTAGACAACATTGAAAAATTAGCATAGAGTTGCCAGCTACGGTGATTTTTGTTTGCTAAATCTTGCAAATTTGTCATGAAATCAAAACGAAGTTCATGCAGTAAATATATCGTAATGTAAACCGAATGTCGTAGGAATTTCGTAAAAAAAATAATGGAAGGACTGCCAGCTACGTCCATTTTCGTAATTTTATTGGAATTTCTTTACTAAGCGATTATGTCATTAGATTTGCAAATGGGAATGATCCTGCAATTACAATCAAAAACAAATATTAACGTTTTGAAAATCTGAAAAGTGTTGAGGGTAGTAACCCTAAGAGTCTTTCCACCCGTATAACTTCCAGAGCAGTGATTCAATCGAAACAAAATTCACAGGATGGGCTTAGCTTAACGTGAAGCAGATTTGGTATATATGAGTATTTTGCTTTGCTGCTACCACAGGGTAACTAGCATCAGACATGTTAGTAAATATTGCACGAACAGATGCTTCAAATTACATACTCAAATGTAAAGCATTTGCAATAAAAATAAGGAACCAATTTCTAAATTTTCCGAGTTTTAAAATTTTTTTGAATGGCAGCCCCAAACACCGTTTAACCGCTGAAACTTTCGATGAAATCTTTCGATGAGAATGAAATTCAAAGGATAAGTTGATTTACGCCGCGTCCACATTGGCCATGGGAGATGGCATAACATTCGACTTGCCATGGAAATGAAAAATGTAGACGATACATGGCATACCATATTTGATGGCATACCATAAATGTCAAGCCATATGGCAAGACATTTGCATGTGTATGGCCATATTCTGACAGTTGCTCATTTTCAAAATGGCGACGTCGAGGGAAATAGTGCTACGAATACTAAATGAATACAAAAAAAAGATTACTTATGGAATTATATGTTCGCCTCTTCCTCAATTTACGCCATTCCTCATATTCCGCTTCCTCTAACCTTTGCAGTGCTTTCAAACACCATATAGCGCGCACATGTTCACTGCTGAGCGACATTTTCAAAATGATATGGCATGACATGCCGTTGCCCAGGCACCGGATGACATGCCATAAACTGACATTCGTAGCCATCGCATATGGCAGAGCTCATGGACAATGTAGACTCTAGGTTAAGTATGAGCTTGGGATGGTAAACTTATTGTTGCTTCCTTGGAAAAGTGTTGCCAGCACTGAACTTTTTCATCATTTGTGTTATAGTTGAATTTGTTGCTTTGGATAAGGAATGGTTGATATGATTCTACAAAAAAGTATATTACGTCTTTCCACATTTTTTTGTCACTCAAAGACAATTTCTTCGAAATTCAGTTTTCTAGCGGTTCTGATGCACTAGGTTTTTTTTTTACTTTTTATGAGCAAGCAGCAAACATATTAATTTTGATAAACTGTATTCCCGTAACTTATACCCTTTACTATGTTGTCAAATTACTTATTCGCCACTGTGCTTGAATCTGTGCATTTACATGTGCATATTACAGATTTTATTCAAACATCCTGTTAATAGTAAATTTGAGACCCTATCCATAAAATTGACCACAATCATCAATGTTTATTAAAAGTTCGTCATAACAATATACTCTCTATTACTCAGCGATTTTTCACGTTTCATGATTTCATAAACATTGTGGCAGCTCTATCAATCAGTAGTCACTATACTAATATAAATGTATTGTATATATTTTTACTTTCAGCATCTGCTCCGATTCCCATTGTCCATTGTTAGCCTATCAGCTATCACCGCCATATAATTAGTACAAAAGACCATAGATCGACTCGGTGCATAGTTATCCCTGTCGGTTCATGGGGCTCTTTTCGAAGAATACGCATTTAATATATACCTCCCACGAAATTAACACCAAAATACAATAGGGAAACAACAGGTGTAGTATACACACAGAATGTGGAAATTAGTGATGAGTATGTGGGAAAAATGCAGAGATGGTTTTATTATGCGATTATCTGTTTTATATTTTTCTTTGATATAACTAAGATATGAGTATTTCTAACAAGACCTGTTCTGTAATTTTTTAAATTTTCAGTAGCCCGTTTCACTCCAGTAAAATGCAGGCCGTCTACTTTGTGTTAATAAAGTTTAAATAGCGAAGAAAACTATCGGATATTTTGTTATTTCTAGTAGAACTACTGAAAATCTGATCGATCTGATAGAAAAAAAACCTGCTCGCCTTGTCTATTGCTTGCGATCGCTTTTGTATGATCACACACACTGCGTTCCATGCAACATAAAAATATATTTCGCTTCTAGCAGATACACAGACAGAAGCTTTAATTCATTTCATTAATTGACATACATACATTTGAATCTAGTTCGTTAGGAATATTGAAAGGTTTCTAAATATTTGCATGAAATATGCTTAAGTACATACTTATATCTTTTGACAGTGTAATTCGCTTAAAACAAGATATTAAATAGACATTCGACTAAATATAAATGCGAGTATGCACATTTTCACGTCGTGTTTAAGAAATAATCTTTGAATTCGACGCCAATGCCGTTAGATACATTCTAATGTTGTTTTCATGCAAGTTGTTTGCCTTGCAATGTAGAAACAACATTGTATGTAGAATGTGTTAAGAAAGGCTGGTTCTCTATGTGATCGAGGAGAGGACACTTTGTGAAGGCAAAAAGATGACGTAAGCTACCTCTGAAAGTTCTTTTAGTATCGAGGTTTTCAAGCATAAAAGCTTCGATTATCAAAAAAGAAAACCAAAGAATTAGACTTGACACAAAACTTGTGTCACAAAGCGATAGAGATCACAAGTGCTGTACAACATATAAGGGTTAAAAATTTCAAACGTGTTGATTCATTGAAACCAACATGCTTGAGTTTATTCCGCATGAAAAAACATTTTTTTCAACAGCAACAAAAGCTCATCAACAATAATTACCGCATATGAATTCAAAAAAAAAGAAGTCATGAATAAAACACCTTGAAATGGGTTCTAGTAAATAATTTGCTCGTATGGAACAAACAAAAAACTGAAATGCTTGCCATTGGAGAGTTGGAACAATATTGATTTTCAAAAGAATTTTTTTTTTATGAATGCGGATTGAAACAGGTAAAACAAATGTAAAGATAAATGATCGGAAACTAGTTTTTTCCATCTGTTTACGCTGCCATAATCGACGAGTCAAATGAATATGAAATTAAAGATTTTTATTGAAATCAATATGAACAAGATTCGTCTAAGCCGGTTTTTTCACAAATATATATAGCTAGGTAAATAAAATCATTAGAATCAAGAAAGGCGATGCGCAGGCAAATATGTTTTATTTTCAATAACAACGGAAATAAAATTTTATTTTCAATTTTAATTCCCAAAAAAGTGATTCTCTTGAACAAGAGTGACCAGTTTGGATTATGTTTCTCGAATTGTATTTTTCTTAAATCGCTTTGACAGCTTAAAGTATTTCGTGTGATATTTAACATTTGACGGTTTATAGTAATTTGGATTTGTAGGAAGAAAATATTTTTTAAATTTAAATACATACAAGAATTACATTGTTTCTTGTTGACTTTTAATCCAAAAACTATTAATTAAATTTGACATTACGAAAACTTTTCTTTCTTAGTCTACTTTATAATTTCAAAAATATAATTTTGTCAGTGCCCCACAGTACTTCTTCTCAAGTGTACCACTACATGTACCATGCACATGTACCATGTGTGTGCGGAACCCTTGTACGTGCGAGACTCTTGTTTGCGCGAGACTAGAGATGTGCTTAACTGCTCTTTTTACTGAGCAGTGATCGCAGAGAGCAGTTTGAGCAAAGAGCAGTTTAGAGTAGCAGCTATTCAATCGCATTTGCGATTGCAGTTTCGTGCGTACGAAAAATCGCTCGCTACTTTTGATTGCTCATTGCCAGTGTTTGCTCGTTACCTTCTCATCGCCTTCGATTTGTGCTTGATACAGCGATTTCTAGCCTCAGATTGTAATCGCATTGTATACTTGCAATGTGACTGTAGTTTTCCGTGGCGATGGATGCTCATGTTTAGAACAGATGTAGTATGTTTGGGAATACGTTGCCTGCATTAATTCGGCACTTGCTAGCAGAAGAATGTATTGCCAAGTGCTTGGTAAATCGTATAGTAGTTTTGTATTTTTAAAAATGTGATACATTGGATGCAAGCAACATCGTGAAATGTTATTATGCATGTACAGTATTATGCAGCATGTTATTTAACTTCGAAGATTTATTTTTCCTGGCTAATCTAAAACAATTGGTTTTCCACTTCGCCTCACCGAAGCATGAAGTTTGTCGAAAATTTTATTGAGAAATGATAACAAAATTTTTACGTGTATTAAACATGCACCCATAAGTCACAACCCCAGTAGGGTTGGAGTGCAGTCACGAGCACCGCCGCAGAAGCCAACTGGCGAACCAAAAAGGATCTCAACATTTTTAGTGCTACTTTCAGTTTTTCGGGCAGATTTGATTTTGACGTATCCTAGAAACTAGGCCGCTTTTTCCCAGATTTGTGTGGAAATTTCACCCGAAACAACTTAGAAAGGTCCCCGAATTTATGGTAGAAGCAATTTTTTTGTTGGAAATTATGGACGTTTTTGCCCAATTTCCTCTATCAAAAATTTTGTCGCCTTTAATATATCACTAATATACTCCCCGACCACTTTCAATCATCGAAAGCGCCATAAAGGCAGTTTTTGCCAAACCATGGCCAAAAAAACCCCTTACTCCCCTACAAAACCGAAATTTTTGTATCACAGCAATAGGTCTTGGCCCGTTATGTCCGAAACCACTCTAACCCAAAATTGGCCGATTTCAGCTACTTTTGCCGTATCTTCGAAACTATGCCGCTTTTTCCCAGATTGGTATGGAAATTTCGCCCGAAACAACTCAGAAAGTTCCCCAAATTTATGCTAGACCAAAAAAAAAAATTTGGAAAATATGGACGTTTTTGCCCAATTTCCCCTATCAAAAATTTTGTCGCCCTTAATATATCACTAATATACTCCCCGACCACTCTCAATCATCGAAAGCGCCAAAAAACCCCTTACTCCCCTATAAAACCGAAATTTTTGTATCACAGCAATAGGTCTTGGCCCGTTATGTCCCAAACCACTCTAACCCAAAATTGGCCGATTTTGTCCGATATCAGCTACTTTTGCCCTAAAAACTCTTTGAATAATTGAATAAAATACTTGCAAGTCCGAAAATACTCGCAAGGGTAGAAAGAAAAGAATCTGAATAGATGAGCATTTAAAATTTTCTGTATTGCAAAAGAGCAATGAGCAGTTGAACAGCATGAGCAGAGAGCAATCGCACTGCTCACTGCTCTTTTCAAAGAGCAATGCGATTAGTAGCAGTGATCGCAGGAGCAGTCCCATCTCTACGCGAGACCTTTGTTTGCACGGGACCCTTGTTTGCTCGGGACCCTATGAGCGACAGGTGTTGTGCCATGACGGTTATATGGGTGACGTAGTTGTGTCATCGTTTTGTAATGTTGCGTCATACCAAGCAAGTAAGGCCTTAGCAGCAGGCAAAGTCCGAATCGGATAGGTAGTTTGTAGATCACGGGAGCAGATTTCAATGAAAAGGTGTTTTAAATGCCTTGAATTCGGATACATAGCGAACAACTGCAGAAACTCCCAGGACCGATCAACGCTGTGTCGAAGATGTGGAGAAGAAGGTCACGTTGCCAAAAATTGCAATAAGGATCCGAATCGCCTCTTCTGCAGGGAAACCGAAGGTTGCAATAACAAGCACGTAGCGGATACCAGCAGGCGTCCAGTTTTCAAGAAGGCGTTAAACTGCAGACTCTTGCAGAATCTCAATCATTGTCGAGCAGCGCAGGATTTGCTTTCACAGTCGGCTTACGAGCTAAAAGCCGACGTCGCCATAGTTTGCGAGCAACATCGAAATCTTCATAGTGGCGTCTGGGCGACGGGCGTTCCAGGATGTAATGCAACAACCGGGGAATGGATACGTATAGGCTACAGCACCGAGTTTGACATTGGCAGAATATGAACGGATGTTCGACAGCATAGCAATGGAGGCAAAATGGCACAATCCGAAGCTCATAGGCGGCGACCTCAACGCCTGGTCTGAGGAGTGGGGAAGCAAGAAAACCAACGCTAAGGGACGAGTTTTATTGGAAACTTTTTCGCGGATAAATATCGTCCTCGCAAATAATGGGAATGCCAACACCTTCAGTAGGCGAGAGCTTGGATCTATCGTATTCATCATTTTTGTGAGCGACGCTCTAGTGATGGACTTGCAGTGGTTGGTTAGCAAGCACTACACGCACAGTGACCATCAGGCCATAATAGCTACGGTGAACTGCGTACGTAACAAAATACAATGTGTGCGAGTTCCCAGGAAAAAAACATGCTTGGCTGGTCATCAAAAAGACTAGACGAAGAAATGTTCCGGGAAATGCTACCTCCTGATATAAAAATGGACGGAACTGCGTTGACGAAGGGCGCGCGAATCATCAGCGAGATACAGCGGGCATGTGATGCCTTCGTGCCACGGCGTTCTCTCCACAAGACCAGGAAGGCAAATTATTGGTGGAATGCAGAAATCCAGGATCTTCGGAAACAATGTCTTAAAGCTAGACGAAGTAGCCAGCGCCGCAGGAATACTCCAGATTACGAGGACTTGCAGATCCAGTACAAATACGCCCGGAAGAACCTACAACTTGTTATCGCTAAGAGCAAGAGGGAGCACTTCAGAAAGCAGTGTAACGAGGCCGATTCCGATCCATGCGGTGGAGCGTACAAAGCCGTTATGACTACAGTAAAGCGAAAGAATTCTCCTCAAATAAAGTGTCTGAAGATGCTCCAGGAAATAGTCACAACATTATTCCCACAGCATCGAGACGATAACCTACCGATAATACAGGTAGTCCCTCACAACGTGCCGGCGGGAAGCAGAGAAGAAATATTGGCAGCCATACGCAGACTCGGTAACGAAAAAGCGCCCGGATTGGATGCGATACCGAACAAAGCACTTAAGCTGGCGGTAAAGGGGATACCAAAAGTCTTTGCTGTTTCATTTACAACGTACCTACGGGAAGGCGTTTTTCCCAAGCAGTGGAAGCAACCGAAACTGGTGCTCCTGCCCAAGCAGGATAAACTTATCAAGGAGGCATCATCTTATAGGCCAATATGCCTGCTAAATACGATGGGGAAGAGTTTCGAGCGAGTGATTTACGAACGATTGCTGTCGGAAATCGAAAGCAAAAACGGACTATCGGATCGACAATTCGGTTTTCGAAAAGGACGATCAACTGTGGACGCTGTCAGAATGGTGACGGACATAGCAATGAACGCGAGAGATAAAGGAGGATGCTGCGGCGTGGTCACGTTAGACGTAAAGAACGCCTTTAACTCCGCAAGGTGGAGCTGTATTATAGGCGCTCTGGTCGATAATCGAGTGTCACGCTATTTGGCATCTATAAGCGTAAACTACTTCAAGGAAAGAACCTTATGGTACGACTCAGACGAAGGACCAAAACTCTACCTAGTAACGGCAGGAGTACCACAGGGATCTGTTCTTGGCACCCTACTTTGGAACGTAATGTACGACGGGATACTGAGGCTACGAGTACCCAGAAATGTGGTGGTGGTAGGTTTCGTGGACGATATTGGCATCGAGATTCCAACCCGTCATCTCGAAGAAGTCGAAATTTACGTAAGCGAAGCAATCTGGGCGTTTAAATAATGGTTTAGTTGCGCTGGGCTTAAAATAGCCGACCATAAGACGGAAATAGTACTAATCACGAAGCGGAGAAAACTACCAGTAGTACGAATAAAGGTTGGTGACTGTATAATTACCCCGCAGCCTGCTATAAAATACCTAGGCCTAACTATCGACAGCAAACTGAGCTTCAAACCTCATCTAGAGAAAGCTGGTAAGAAGGCATCCGTTGTCGGTTCAGCACTCGCTAGAATGCTACCACTCGCTAGAAAGCAACGCCGAAGGCCTTTGATTTCAAGAGTGGTGACCTCTATTCTAATGTGCGCAGCACCAGTGTGGGCACCAGCACTACACATAAAATCGAATCGCCGAAAAATGCAAGCAGCCTACCGAATAATTGCACTTCGAACTTGCTGCGCCTTTCGAACAACGTCCTATGAGGCAACGTGTGTTATAGCCAGTATGCTGCCCATCGAAATTATTGCGGATGAAGCGCTTCGACTCTATAAAAACGAAGCACGGACAGCAAGCACGCGGGAGATTCAAAGGCTAGTGTCAATGGCAGAGTAACTGGGAAGAGGCGCAAAACGGGCGTTGGACGTACAAATTAATCCCCAACGTTGTGCAATGAGACCCATACAATGGTCGTATGTTTCCAGTGATGTTACCGTAATTTTTAAATTCCACTTGCTAATGCGAGTAATTTGACATTTTATAGATTTCTACAATTTTTCCTAGAGCGGTTGGAGTTAATCCCTCGCTAAAAATCGGCGGGCTCCAGGACGGTTTTGTTGTCGTCGAAGTTCGGTTAACGTTTGTTTTTGCTGGCTGGCTTCCTCCAGCCAGAATGCTAATGTATTGTTGTGTTTTACCGTAAAAACACCTTCCGTGGATTCGATATTCTTCACATTCGTGAAATAAAACAGTTTCTTTTAAAACACTAATTACACTTTTATTAACACACTTATTCGTTTACACTTTACTATCGCACTATTATAATTCCGCGTTACAACAACTCACTTTATCGCTTTCAAACAAAATATCCGCTCCCGGATACTGATTTCACCGTAACAGACTTTTCACTGTAAACTGACTCACTACTAACTCGCGTGTACAAGCTTTCGCTTCTAACTCTGTACAATCTATCGCATTGTACCAAAACTCACTATCAACTGATTCCGAAGACTTCTCGCGGCGATATTTATATCCGGTCTGGTGAGATAAATTACTATTGCCTACATCTAGGCCTTTCTAGAAATGTATCTTGGGTTCTCGATCCGACTTCGAAAAGACTATTGGGAATTTCCGTTGCCATGTGAGATCTGACTCATAGTTTCGGTTCTGGAATGTTCCCTTTTTACTTTCTAGAGGATTATTCTACGTTTTATCTATGGATTGTTTTCGTTGTTTGAATACATGTATGAGAGATGTATGTATGTCGAGTATTTCCTCGCCGTTTCTAGCTTTTTCTGGCGCCGATACAAAGAAACGCGGTTCATTTGGCGTGCATGCAACAGTATTCTCTGACTGTGCTCCCGTCACACTAGGCTGAGAACCTGTCTTGCGCTTCGCTACCATCCTAACTGCTTCCTGTTGAAATGATTCGATGTCGTTTGAGACGATATCCCGATCTTTCTGGCAGATTTGGTTGTCCGGGGACATCTCCATCACTTCAGGAGCGGCTTCCATGGTTGCTGCTATGTTGGATATCTTTAATTTGGATTTTAGTGGAGGTACTCCTGGTAGGTCCAAGTCCTAGTCGTAGGTCCTAGTCCCGGCATATCCTTCCGAGCAGCTTTCATCAATAGCGGATTAACCATATCATCCTGTGGGGTGTTTTCGTCAGTGAACAATACGCTTACTACACACTTCGTCCCTAAATTTCCTTGCAATTAAGAAAAAAATTATTGACACAAGAACGAAATTTCCGCTCCGCAACACACGTCTGCACTCGTTCGCGGCTCAAGATACCATTTCTGCACTTGACTCGGAACTTTTGCGTACTCACTAGAGTTGACCCCGTCCGACTACTTCTTGTTTTCATCAACGACACATGGCATTTCCATGCAGCACTTCAGCAATTACGGTAATGTCGGAAAATGACCATATTTTTTTCAACGAAAATACAAGAAAATTATGCTATTTGAAATTTTTGATTTGTTTTAAGATTATCATTAGCTATCATATTTATTAATTATGAGTTTATATTTTTTTTTAAATAGATATTTACGATTAATATCATTTTTCGTCTATTTTCAGAAAGTAATAATTATCCAAAATGCCTGCCATAGAAGTATCGCATGAACTGGAATTAAGTCCTGAGCTGCCAGATGATATTAAGCAAATAGCCATAGAACAAGGAGAAAATACAAACACAAAAGCAGAACTTATACAGCAGCTACGTGATTTGATTTTTGGTTAGATTTTTTTTTCCATAAAATTTCATGTTCTTTCTCTACCTAAGATACTATTTATTTGGAGAAAAACTTGTTCACATATTTCAATCCATGCTCTAATTTCAGAAAAAGGAGACTTCACACCGCACCGAACAGACGATGAATATCTGATCAAATTCCTGCGAGCTCGATTTTGGCGAGTCGATTTAGCCTATAAGCTAGTAAGGAATCATACATTTCTCTAAAAGTAATACATTTAAAATCTATTTACTTCCATTTCAGATGTGTAGATACTATGAGTTCCGAGAAAACAATCGGGAGCTACATGAAAAAGTCAGACCTCAAGAAATGCTTATACTAGGCGAAGAAGACATAATACAAGTAACACCCTATCGTGATCAATTGGGTCGACGGATCTCGATCTACAGTATAGGCAATTGGAAACCAAATAAATTCGATATCAATGAAATTTTCAAAGCCACACTTATAATTCTGGAAATGGGATCTTTAGAGCCGGTAACACAAATTTGTGGTAGCGTAGCGATATTTGATTTGAAAGGTCTGACACTGAGCCATGTTCTTCAGTTGACGCCATCAGTAGCACAGAAAATAATTAGTTTGATGGTGGTGAGTATTTTAATGGTATTATGTTTTATTGCATTGAAAATTGTCAAAGAAATACGAAGAATAGCTACAGTTGGGGACAAAACTCTCTATATATCCGCGAAATTCCATAAATTTAGTAGAAAATGCAAATATTAATGAGAATTTGATATAAAACTTTACTGCAAATGCATTTTTATTAACATAAATTTAAAAAAAAAATACATTAATTAATTTATAACCGTAAAAACACCAGAAAAAAACGAAATTCAGTAGGGACAAAAGTGTTCATACATTGATCAGATAGTGTACTCTGGTCTTCATTGCATTGCTTTACTGTTATTTTTATTAAAAGAACCGTTGTATTTCCTATGAAATGCGTGAATACGATCTAATGATTAGTTTGTTTTAGTAATCTGTGAACAAAAAGAGTGAAAAATGAGCAAGCGTAACGAAGTGAGTGTTGAAATAAAAAATTTAATTATTGCTGAGCACAGAAATGGAAAATCATACCGCGCAATTGGAGTTTTGTTTAATTTACCCCATGTCACTGTCCAATACATTGTTCAAAAGCATAAAAACACAGGATCAGTGGAAAATAAGCCAAGAAATGGACGAACAAAAAAACTTTCCAGGCGGGATATCAGCAAGAACTTAAAAGAGGTCGACAACATGTCGCTAATACTTCGAATAAGTGTGTTCACCCTAAAACCATCCGAAGAATCTTACGTTCCGATGGATATGCAAGTAGAGTTCCTCGTAACAAAAACCGCTAATATCTGAAAAGAATAGGCAGCTTCGACTTGAATTTGCAAAGCGATATTTAGGAAAGGATTTAGAGCTCTGGAAAACTGTCTTGTTTACTGATGAAAGCAAGTTCAACTTGTTCGGTAATGATGGCAAAGAAAGAATCTGGCGAAAAAAGGGAACAGCATTGCAACTGAAGAATTTGATACCAACAGTAAAACACGGCGGTGGCAATGTGATGGTGTGGGGAGGAATTGCAGCTGATGAGGTTGGTAGATTGGTCTTTATAGACGGTATTATGGACCAATATTATTATAAGAGACTGTTAGAAGAACACTTGCAACCTTCCGTAGACAATTAGGGTCTTGGCCGGCATTGGATATTCCAACAGGACAGCGATCCCAAACATACTGCACGCTTTGTAAAGAACTGGTTGCTTTATTATGCACCAACGCAGCTGTATTCTCCTCCTCAGTCGCCAGACTTAAGCCCTATTTATTTATTTGTTTATTTATTCAAATCCATTTTAACAGGCTGCTGCCCAATTATGAAAATAGAAATATTACACAAAGCCAAAAAGATATTAAAAAAGAAAAAAGAAAAATTAACAAATAATTGAAAATATTAAATAAACACATATTTGAAACTACAAAAAATTAATGTCAATATGCAAGTTAATATGAAAAAAAGTGCGAAAAGATAAAAAAAAATTAAAAGAAAATCAAACATTATAAGGAACTTTAAGAATTAAATCTTTAATTTGTGATTTAAATTGTGCGAACGTTAGCGGAAATGGACCAAGCTGAAGATCGTTGTGCTTCCTGGGGATACGCACTAGCGGCGAGTTAAAATAAACATCAGATCGCGCGAAGGGAAGAGAGAACATTAATTGAAATCTATCCGATCGATTGACGTTCCGCATACAAAGCATACGACCAAGATCGGAGAGCATAGGGCAATGGAGTAGCTTGAAAAGCAAGCACTCGTCAAGGAACACGCATGGGAAATCTAGTGAAGGAAATTGGAATAAGGATAGACGATCACTATACCCACAGTAAGGGATATTGAATTTAAACAACAGGGAGCGAGTAAACCTACGCTGAACGTATTCCACCGCCTAGGTAGCGACGCTAGTAAATAAAGAAGAGCATCTAAGAATGAAACCGGACACACGAGAAGCCTTGGCGGTTATATAGGCAATCTGTAAGTCAAATCTGAGCTTTGAATCAAAGTACACACCAAGATCCTTAAAATTATCAACAGCCGTAATGGAAGATCCGTACAGTGTGTAGGAATATATTACATATTTGGGAACTTATGAAAAGAAAAATCTCGAAAATTCACACCAGCAGCAAGGAATCACTAAAAACTGCGCTTCAACAAGCCTGGGAAGAAATAACTCGGGAAGTCACTAAAAATTTGGTGGATTCAATGCCACGACGGTTGCATTATTGATGCCAACGGTGGCCCAACAAAATATTGAAATATAAAATTATAGTAAATAATGTGGAATTTTCAGTTCAATTACATAATGTATGAACTGAATTTCTTTTTTTTTTTGTGTTTTTACGGTTATAAGTTAAGTAATGTATTTTTTTTTTAAATTTATGTTAATAAAAATACATTTGCAGTAAAGTTGCATATAAAATTCTCATAAATATTTGTATTTTCTACTAAATTTATGAAATTTTGAGGGTGTATGGAGAGTTTTGTCCCCAGCTGTATGAAGTACAGTTAAGTGCTAAAAAAGCCAAACGAAATTAGTATTTTAATTTTAAATTAATTTTGCTAGGATGCATTTATATTTGATGAATTATCTATTTCCACAACCTAGCTAATAACATCTTTCAATCAATTGTATTTGTAGACAGCGATGCCAACACGAATAACAGCACTACATATTGTCAATCAAAATTGGGTATTCAATACAGCATTCCAAATATTCAAGCCATTCCTGAATACACGCATGAAAGAAAAAATATTCGTTCACGGATCGGATATGTCATCGTTGCATAAGCACATCCATCCACAACATTTGCCAATGAAGTAAGTCATGAAGTCAACTGTTGTGATTTTTTTCTTAACAGGATTAGTTTTTACTCGTCGCTAGTTGTGTCATAAGTTCTGTCACAAAATTGAACGCGTTCGCGATACCGTTATTTATGTGCGTCGTTTTGCATTTGCTATTTTTAGATACGTCATACTGTTAACAAATGAGGTACAGTTGTTCGTTTAGATGTAAAGATGGCGTGGGTGTAAACAAAAACCGAATAGCAGTTGTTGCATTACATAAGTGCGGAAAATTCACAAGTTAAATTTTTCACTTTTTGCGTCCATTGAAAATAACGCGAACATTTGGTTGTCATGCGATCCAAAGATTCAACGAGACCCCGATTATTGAAGATCGACCACGTTCGGGAGGTCTCCGGGGCGTACGCACTCCTGCAATCAGCAAAGCCATCGAGAATCAAACTCGTTGAAATCCACTTCTTAAGTAACGAATAATGCTCCGATAGGTTACATCTCCATAAATTGCATGATAAAGTAGGACCTCGAGATGGTCGCCTTCCGGAGATCAATAGGACATTTACTGGCAAAGCAAATAAAAAAATTTAAGTCTAAAAGATGTAAAAAGCTCGTTAAGCAATACGGCAACAACAACCATCGTCAAATCTTGTTTACTGATGAAAAAATTATCTCGGTGACAGAAAAATTTAACCGTCAAAATGATCGGCTGTATGCACATACTTCCAGAGAAGCCCGAGAGGTTGCAAAAAAGGTACAGCGAGTATATCATTCAGCGACAATAATGATATGGTGGAATGTCAGCTACGAAGGTATCACAGAGCATCATGTTTCTGAAAAAAAGCATAAAAACTGTTGCAAAATTCTATCAGACGGGCGTCCTTGTGAAGTATGTGAAGCCATTGAACTCGAAGCAGTTCAGTAATTGACACTGGGTTTTTAGGATCCTCCTCCGGTCAGCAGAATTATGCTCCGGCGCATAAAGAAGAGCTAAAGGCGGCCACTCTTGATTTTTGTTTTTTTGTTTTTGTTTATTATTTGTAGTCCTGGCCCTCCAGGTTGGGGGTTGGGCGAGGCGCTGACAACGCATCCCGTAAAAAAAATCAATTGTCACGGAACCAGGAGGTCAGCCTCGGATCGAATTGACTAAACGGCAACGACTTCGGCAACGAAACATGGATTACTCTTTCGGATCTTGGAACGTTAGATCGCTATATAGAGCAGGTGCACTTCGAGAGCTTGTTAATGAGGCTTCAGCATACAACATTAACATACTGGCGATTCAAGAAACTAGATGGCTTGGCAGCGAATGCACACAGTGTTTACCAGTGGGAAAACTTCGGAGTTGCATTTATAGTAGACAATAAATTCAAACAATGCATCACCAATTTCAAACCAATAAATGAGCGACTGTGTGCGATGTGCATAAAAAAATGTTTAATGTTTGGTTGGTGAACTGCCATGCTCCAACCGAAGACAAGGAAGACGCAGTGAAGGACGATTTTTATAGCACCTTAGAACGCACCGTTGACGCACTGCCCTCGAATGACGTGAAAATTGTTCTAAGTAACTTCAATGCAAAAATTGGCCGCGAGAAGGCTCATAGAGGAACCACAGGAGGACACAGCCTTCATCCAATTACGAACGAAAACGGGATTGACTTCGCAGCTAGCAGGAACCTTATCACATCGAGACATACACAAACCAACGTGGGCATCACCAGATGGCCGCACCTACAATCAAATAGACCACGTTCTCGTAGAAAAAAGGGTGGCCACCAGCATTTTTGATGTCCGGACACTACGTGGCGCGAACTGTGACTCCGACCATTACCTTATCAGAGCGAAATACCGATGTCGTATATCGAGGTGTGAAAAACACTCAAAATCACGAATTCCGAAATACGACCTAGAAAAACTCAAAGAAAACTCGGTAGCTATTACATACATGTCAACGCTCGAAAATCAACTCCAAGATATCCCGCTGGCGGAAGAAAACCACGCAGATATCGAAACTATGTGGACAAAGGTAAAAGAAGGAATCAAAACAGTAGCAGAAAAGACCTTAGGACATAAACGCCAAAGCCCTTGGAATGACTGGTTTGATGATGAGTGCCAAGATGCTATTACAAAGAGAAATGAGGCTTACAAAGAGTTAATCCAACGACCAACACGGGCTAAAACCGAAAACTATAACATCCTCCGGCGACAGGCAAAAAAATGTGTCGCCAAAAGAAGCGCCAACTTACCAACGACAAGATCCAGAAACTGAACGAAAATATGACCTATAACGATCTAAGAGCTGCGTATTCCTAAATCAAACAGCTACGCGAGGGATACAAACCGCGAACGAGCCTCTGTAAAGATGAAAGTGGATCCATCATCAATAAGTCGGTCGAGATTAAAGAAAGATGGGCACGGTATTTTAAACAGCTGCTTAATCCCACGCCGACGACAAACTCAGCAGATACAAATATCCCAGAAGCAGATCAGGATATTTACATCCCTCCACCAACATTCGAAGAAGTTCAGGCAGCCATACGTAACCTTCGAATAAACAAAGCTCCTGGAATAGATGGAATACCTCCCGAATTCTCCAGAAATGGTGGAACTCTTCTTTGCAACATTCTCCACCAATTAATACTTTAAATTTGGACAGCAGAACAGATGCTAAATGATTGGCGAAAAAGTATTATATGCCCAATTTACAAAAAAGGAGACAAATTACGTTGTGAAAACTACAGAGGCATCGTTTTATTATGCTCGTCCTGTAAAGTGTTGTCCAAAATTATTGAACGCAAAATGAAGCCCTTCTATGATAACATCATAGGAGAGTATCAAGGTGGCTTCAGGTCCGGACGATCTACGATAGATCAAATATTCTCAGTCAAACAGGTGCTTGAAAAATGCTGGGAGTATAATATCGACATGCACCAGGTCTTCGTAGATTTCAATCAAGCATATGATAGTGAAGACAGATATACACTTGACCGAATCATGCTTGACTTGGGTATTCCAACAAAACTCGTCCGCATGACCAAGGTGACAATGATGAACGCCGAATCTCAGGTCAAAGTCAACAGTGACCTAACCAACAGCTTCCACACTAACTCAGGCTTAAATCAAGGAGATGGACTTGCCCCGATGCAGAACACGTCCTCAGAAAAATACCAACTGATACAACAGGCACACTACTGTTCAAGTCCACGCAAATAGTAGCATTCGCCGATGACGTCAAAATTATGGCACGGATCATATCAGAAGCAAAGAAAGCTTTCCTAAGTTTGGAGTCAGAAGCTAAGAAAATAAATCTACGGGTCAACGAAGATAAAACCAAACTAATGACCCAAACAAGAAAAATGGTGCCAATCAGACAAAAATTGATCTTAGGAGACTACAGCATCGAGAATGTAGATAATTTTATCTACTTAGGAGTCCGCCTTGATAAATCAGGCAGTGAAAAGGACGAAATTTTACGGCGAATAAATGCAGCAAACAAGGCGTACTATTCCATACTCCCCATGATTAAGTCTACAAACGTGCACAGGAATAATAGCGAAGCCTGGACTTTGACTACGGAATCCGAAAAGCACTGGACGTATTCGAGCGCAAAGTTCTCCGACGAATTTTTGACCCCATACAAGAAGGGACAGAGTGGAGAATGCAATACAATAATGAGTTGTACCATACATATGACGACCCACCTGTATCCGCATGCATTAAATTACAAAAATTACAATGGGCCGGCCACGTCGAACGGATGGAGGCCAATAAACTACCTAAAAGAACGTTGAAAGGTAGAGTTGGTAAGCCGAGGAAACGTTGGGAAGACACGATAGACGCAGACAGCAGGTCAATACTGGGGTTCAATAATTCGAGAACCAGGTCGCAGGATCGAGACGATTGGAGGCGGACGTTACTGGAGGCCAAGGCCCGATTTGGGCTGTCGCGCCATCGATGATAATTTGTAGTCCTAGCAGTGCATTACAATAAAATTTATTTCTTTTCGTCAAAAACTCTCTTTCGTTTACCAAAAACGCCGATATTCCCGTGACAAAATTTATGACACGACTAGATATATTGATTGGAAATTAATATTATATTAACTTCAACTCTAGACCCAACAAGGGTTATAGTGGGATTACATTAATTTAGTTCTACTATTTTCTACAATAATTTTTCATGACTTTCTATTTTCATGCAAAATAATTTACAATTGAAGAAAAATATTTATTTAAATATTCAATCTTTCAGATACGGTGGATGTCATCCTAATTATCCTTATACTTTATGGATCGAAGGTTTAACTAAAAATGATAAGGTTATTACAGAACTGGAACAACTGGGATATTTAATCGATCGAAAAGACATTAAATGTTAGACATCATATATGAAAGGAATTTAAAGATTTTAACATCTAAAGCATTGTTTAAATGCATAAGCCATAATTGAATATGAATTTTAAATAGGAAATAATAAGGATTAAAATGCGTAATGCCCAAAGTAAAAATCGCATTGTTATATATAGCTGGAGATAAAGCCGAGAATAACTAGTTTATTGTTTAAGATAATACACAAAAAAAAGACAATCATAATGTGAATGCATCAAATATAGTAGTCGTAGTATAAAGTAGCAATGATATTTTATTATTTTTATGAAATATCTCTCTATCAGTTGCTATAAAGATTTTTCTTGAGCAATAAATGTTATATTTATACCACTTTCGAGTCAAATTCATATATTATTCGAGTTAAATTTATAGATTTCGATACAAAATTTCAAATTTTTACAAGCAAAATTCATAATTTAACACATCTGTCAATAACATATAAGTGGTACCACTGACATATGAGTGGCCCGACTACTAACAATTCTGGAGTTTTAGGAAGTAACTATCTTCAAACGATACGGGTCAAGCTTTCATGACAATCTGATTATTAGTTTGCGATTTAATAGCTATTTTAGTGAGTCGCCTATTTTTATCCTCAAAGTCCTATTTTTATCCAAAATGATTTCGTGCCATGATATTGGATTAAAATACTGTCACAGCAAAGACTTGGCTTGTTTAGTGTTCTCCAGATTATGATTCATCAATATTAACCGTTAAGCGCTGGACTGCTGACTTCAAACGTGGTCGTACAGACACCAACAACTGGACGACCAAGTGAGGTGGTTACACCGTAAAACATAAAAACAAACACAAAATTGTTTTAGTCATCCGTAAATTGAAGTTACAGGAGATAACTGACACCGTAAAGAAATCGAAAAGCAGTATTTACAATATTTTGCACAAATATTTTGGCATGCGAAAGCTTTTCACAAAATGCGTTCCGCCCTTGATCATAATGGACCAAAAGCAGCAACGTGTTAATGATTCAGAGGGTTGTTTGGAGCTGTTTAGGATTTCTTACGTCGATATGCTACAATCACTGAAGTATAGTTACAGCACTACACTCCAGAATCTAAACGGTCATTATCTAAGTGGACTGGGGTCGGTGAACCTTGTTCAAAGCGACAAAGCCAGCTGGTAAGGTTATGGCGTCCGTATTTTGGGATGCGAATGGAATAATATTTATCGGCTATATTGAAAAAGAAAGAAGCATTAATAGCGAATAATAAATGGCGTTATCGGTGAGCTTGAAGGATTCAACTGCAAAAAACGGCGCCACATGAGAAAGAAAAATATTTTTTCTTTCACCAAGAAATTGCAAAAATGCATAAATTGCACTTCGAATTGCTTCAGCATCCATAATATTTTCCAGTATTGGCTTTTAGTGCTTATTCGCTCTTTGCAGACCTAAAAAAATGTTTCAGAGAAAAAGACTTAACTCGAATGAAGGAATGATTGCCGAAAGTGAAGCCTATTTTGAGGGAAAAGATAAATCATTCTGCAAAAAAGGGTATCAAAGAATCATATGAGCATTGAAATGATTGCACGATTCTTGAAGGTGACTATGCTGATGAAGAAATTCGAATTTTGCCAAAATATTGTGCTTTTATTAGGTAGCCTCCATGCGTATTGTGGGACCTGCTATGACATGAAAAGCAATGAACGGTCTCGGAAATCAACCAGAAACCCTTTGTATTTGGTACGAAAAGCTATGAATTTAACTCGAAAGGTGATGTGTTCGTACCCCTATAAATTGAATGCAATACTATCTCAAAAATTATTATTTTACTCCTAGTTGCATCAAGTTAAATAAAATGGGATCAAAGATAGACCATGCGTAACAAAGCTTATTCGGAAAAATTTAAGCAGCACTTACCGGAAAATATAAGTAGCTGACCGGTTTTATCTGAAACCAGTACTTGTTGTTCCTAAATCTTTTTCATAATCGACACTGCTGCACATGAAAAATTAGCAAAATTGACATGTACGGCGCTGTATATACTCCATCCAATGACATATCTTTTGGCGCCAAATGCAGAGCTACATTGGGATTTTCCGGATTTTCACATATTCGTGTAGCCTCCAAATCATATTAAAACACAAAAGATTGCACAAAACACTACACAAATCACTGCACTACTTATTTCAAAAGAACTCTCTCCTCGAATTAAGTTTTCCGCGACTTTCCAACGGAAGTTATTTTATAAACAAATTTCCTGATGATGCAGATACACTGAGAGTAGATGCCAATTGAAAAACTGCACTGCACCAGTGCTGCCAGACAGGCACTGCGGCTTACCCCCAGACAATTCCTATTTATCCCTGAAATTACCCTAAGTAGCCATTGTGACGTCATTTCCGGGAAATTTTTTGGCATTCACAAAAACCAGGTATTTTAAATGTAAATTTCTATATGTGTAAGACTACCGTCACATGAAACAAACTTTTTTAAGATGAGGTGAAATTTTCGCCCACTCTTCCTAATCTTTCGGGACTAATTTTTCCCTGGGTGCGTTAAGTTTTCACTCGTACTTCAGCAAACTGCAGCAGTAACAGAATTTGGCAGCTGGCTTCTTTTTGCTGCAAAATTTGGCTTGCATTTGGCTTGCAGCAAAAGTACGGAAACGACTTGCTGCGAATCTATTTTAATATATTATAATAGATTCAAGTACGGAAACGGACCTTTTGTCAACATCAATTGAACGATTCTCAAACTGTTGCAATGCAACGAACATTCCCTATGGCAATACTAATTCACATACACTTACACACTGCTTCACAACAAATTCATTCGCTGGTCGAATCGGTTCATCTCGTACGTCAAGTGAAAATCGGCTGAAGTCCGTGCTGGACGGCGGGATTATCTGTGTTTCGTTCTAGATTTGTTGCTCGATAGGTGTTTTCCACTGAAACTTTTATTTCATCTAAAACCTACGATAGACTTGTATCTCATCATATTAAATGCTATGCATATATTAAAAACGCATCCGAAAGTGGTAGAAGACCGTCTTCTAATTGGCACTGTTCGCAAAGGGCCAGCCCTTTTTTCTCTCTCTCATTCTCTGTGGAAAAGTTGGTGCTGCTGCTACTGATTGGCAAAAAAATGAAAAAAATGCTTTGTGAAAAAATGTATTTCTTTTAGTGCTTTAATGTCCTTGCCGTGAATTTTCTTTAAACGTTACTTGTTTATGTCTCGTCAAGTGAAAAGTCGATCGTTCGTGGAGTTTGTTTTGTTGGTTGCGAAGTAGTTTAGTTTACTATATTGGCGGCAAGTGTTGTTTTTCTCGCTCAGGCGAAGGTCGCGTTGTGGAAAATCCAGCCGAAAAATTTGTGTCTTGTTTCATCTATTTAATCATTACTAGAGAAAATCTGATAATACTGGGAAACTTCTTAGCTAAGAAAATACTGTGTTCTGTGTGACCCTGCTGTGACGATGAAAATTTTCATGGATTACATTTTTCTGCGTATCAGAGTGTCTGCTGCCTGCCTAAGAAAATAGGTAAGCCTAAATCGTCAATTGCTTTTGTTTATATCAAACCATATTGGAATATTCACGCCCGATATCCTCTAAACAACAGAAAATTAGCCGCTACTGTGACAGTGCTGCTAAATGAGCAGTGTCCCATATTTTAGTGTATTTGGGTGCGGAAATGCTTTGTCAGAATACTGTGTCATTTGCATAAATTTCACCCCAGTTTCGAGGACAGTGCTTCGAAGATTTCGAACAACGGAGTAGCTCATCACTTTTCTTGGCACCACTCTCCTTTCATTGCTTTTTCCTATCGGCCTATGTTTGCATGCTTGCCTGCGCCTTATGTGTACGTGTCCGGCTTTTTAACTATTCTCGAGCTTAAGTGTTCGATGACCCCGCCGGGCTGATTTATATGTGGGTGGTGAAGGAAGGATTCGATGTAGTTGGCGGGGTAAGGATAGCTATTTCGAATAGTTATGTCCTTCGCTGTGACGCTTTTATTGCTGTCTTATTGCGTGCAGGCGGCTTATTAGTAGGAGATAGCGAAAGGATAACTTTTCGCTGTCAGAAAATATCCGTTCAGATTTTCCAAAGGAAGCCGGTTACGATAGATGACTGATTGCTTCCGGAATAAAACCGACGAAGGAAAAAAAATATATTGGCACAATTGATTCTTCTTTGATTGGCTAATATTATATCATCAGGGCGTACCTATAATACTGGAGTTTTTGAGGCACTCAGTCTTTTATTCGTAACTGCATAATATCTGAAGAAAATCGGCGACATCTGATCTTTTGTTTATTCAACTTATTCTATATATTTCTTAGGTACAAAAATTTTTGATAAAATATACACATTTTTATTAAAAAATGTCAGAAAAGTGCAATTACTTAGAAATCCATGTCACACTCATATTCGTAAAATTCCATGGAGCTGAAAATTTCCCGTTAACAATGCACAAATTGCGGTTTAATTTGACGCATTCGTGTATTGACAGCTGTACGCGTGGTATTCTGAAAACATTTAGCAGAGTTTTAATAAATTTATTTATAAGTAATTTACTATGAGAAGAAAAGGAAAATGAGATTACGAAGAAATAAAAAAAAATGTAATAAACAAACGTTAAAATGGAATAACTTTAACCTTTAATGGTACCGATGAGTAAATTTTACTCACATAGGGTGTATATTTTGCCGCGCGCCAGCCAGTTGGCCACTTCGACTGCCATGAGGCTAGAAGCTATATAATCTTTTTATGCTTAATGATAAAATAAAAAATGTACATAATACCATTGTTGCCTTCTTTTTAGTAAAAACATGTGCCTAAAATCATCCAAAAATTTACCGTACAATTCCAGGGTTAAAAGAAATAAGTAAAAACTTTAAGAGAAGTATTTCGTTTGTGCAATATATTATTTAAAATGAAAATATACAGTATGCAAAATCCGTATTCGTACCCCAACAATTTTAATTAAAAAACTATATTCTGAAACAAAGTTGCTACCAGTTGAAAATAAATGCAATAAAATCATTGATAATATGTATATTAAACAAAACAAAATAAAAAGTGTAGATATCACAAGTTTGGCAAAAATAACAATATTTCGGTTATACCTAAACAAAATTCGCATTCGTACACTTTAGGAACTTCAATATAAAACGCTTATTCTTAAATTTTAATATTTGGTTGGATAACTCTTTTGTTTTAAGATAGCTTTTAGCCTTGTTGGCATCGATTTTACAAGCTTTGTAGTTAAATCCCTTTGAATATTGTCCCATTCTGTCCGTAGAGCATGTTTTAACCCTTGAATGTTCCGAAGGTCATGTTTGCGCAAATTCCTCTTAACAATCGATCACAAATTGTCGATGGGATTGATGTCGGGGCTTTGAGGTGGGGTTTTTAAATATTTAGGGCAGTTATATAGCATCCATAGACGAGTATTAAAAGCTGTGTGTTTGGGATCGTTGTCCTGCTGGAAGATGTAGTTCCGTTCACAATCTAATTTCTTTGCACTTTGGGCCAAATTTCTCTTTCAAATGTTAATATACATGAGCGAGTTCATAATGCCGTCGATAAAGTGCAAATTCCCAACACCTTTAGCACCAAAACAGCTCCAAATCATTACCGAACCGCCTCCGTGTTTGAATGTCGGCAAGAATTTACACTTAGCGAGTCTTGTATTTCGCTCACGCCAAATTCGTATGCATCCGTCGGACGTTTTTACGTTAAATTTACATTTGTCAGAAAATATGACACGTTTCCAGAACGAAAAGTCCTTGCTAAGGTATTTTTTTTTTGCGAAAATTACGCGTTTTTTTCTATTGACTGCACTTACAAACGGTTTCCTTACTGGAATTCGGCCTTGAAATCCAAGTTTCTTAATGTGATTTCTAACGGTTTGTGGAGTTACTTTGATGTCATGGTATACCTCGCGCAATGCTGCAAGTTTACATCACTTATTCCTGGATCCTGGCGAATATGTCGTCGTAAGAAGGACCGATGCCTTCTTGTGAGGACTGACCGGTTTTGGTTTCGCTGTTTTCGAGAGATTTGGTCACACTTCTTGTATTTATTTACGATGTATTGCACAGTTGGCCTACTTCTTAAAACAATTTGACCGATTTGCTTCAATGATTATACAAATCTACTATTAATTTTCTTAAATCGTTCTGCTGCTATTGGAAATCAATAGGAGTCAAAGTTAATGGTTCGATTTTCACATAAAAAAACAGTCGTCTTTTGGCTATAAAACGGCCATTTTTTGTCAAAAAAAAACAAATCGAACGATCAAACACTACATTTTTTATGTATGAATGAGCCTGCCAAGTTTTAAAAAGATCGGTTCAGTAGTTTTCGAGTAATTTTGGTCACCGACTTCAAAAATGTCATTTCGAGAAAAACGCGTTTAAAGTTTCAATTTCAGTTTGCACGGAGGAAACAATTTTTTTTTTAATTTTCCATATGATAGCTCTTCCGCCGACGATGCCGCTTCCAATTCTCGAGTTCTCTCGGTCGCAACAATAGATAGAAACCGGAGAGAGGGTCGAGCGCGGCAAACGGCAGATTAGCCGGTCGTATAAGTAACGGTTTCTTCTCTTTCAACGCTCATATCTCGGTCAATTTTTTTCGGATCGACTTGAAATTTGAAAGAAGTATTCTCAGATAGTTATACTTAAAAAAAAAATGCAACAAAAAATAAAAGAAAAATTTCAAAGTTACAAGTGGGGGTAACCCCTTAAAACAAACTTGAAAGGTTGTGCACTCACTTTTGATGCTCACAGTATATTGTTTTCACATTGAATCATGTTTATTTTAGTCAAATAAGAAAGCATTATTTAGCATTATAATTTTACAGGATCTGGTATATTCAGCATAAATAAAATCGAATCTAGCATTATTCAAAAAAAAAAAAAAAACCAATGCAAAAACTCTCATCTCCCTCCAATTGTATACTCTTAGATTTAAAATAAACACTAAATAAGTTACTTAGCGTAAGTTAAATTAAATTACTGTAAGCTTACTAGGTTTTACTTTTTCTGAAAGATTCAACCAGTTAATAGGCACTACAACTTAGATTCGTTTCTTAAACTAATACATTATAGCTGCAAAGAGTTAGTCTAATCCTTAAATAACATATGATACTGCAAATGCCATGCTTTATTATGTTTCTGTATAAAGTTGATTATAATTATTATTACTAAACAAATGTCTGTAAAAAAGGTATAATTTTTGGGTAAAAAAAGGTAAAATTCTTTGAGCGTCCTTTGTTTTTATCTTCAATATTAAATTTTATAACCTATGAATTTGACTCGAACATACCATTCGAGTCAAATTCATAGATTTTTGATACAAGTTCAAAATATTCTTTCGAGTCTAGTTCATAATTTGTGCGAGTCAAACTCATAAATGTCGCATAATTTTTTCGTGTAAATGTAATTATTAGTTCATTCTGTAAGTCAGGTAATATATCGTGCACCAAATCCATAAGTAAGATTATAAAAAATTATGAATTCGCCCCGAAAAAACTACGTTTTTGATTCGAAAAATAATGAATTTATATATGAAAATTATTTATAATTTATTTGTTCGATTTTGTTTTCCTATCGTTCCCTCTTCTTTTTATTTTTCTTACATCCTTTTCGCACATTGGCCTTTATCAACCTGTATGACTTGAGACCTCATTTGGCAACCTTTTTAAACCTCTTTCAACTCCCTATGTAACTCTACAGATTTCTCTATCTATAGAATCTCTAAAAATACAATCTGCGGCTCTGAAAATGCAATCAAGTCTTTCAAAAAGGATATCTGCTGTCGTTCTGCAGCTGCTTATCTGAAATTATACTTAAATTCCTATAAGACTTCTAATAAAACTAAATACAAAAAAAATCTGTTTTGCAAAATCATTAATTCGATCGTTAATTTAAAGAAAAAAGTCAATATTTTCTGAGCTCAATCAGTTTCACACGAGTCCTTCAAATCACTCTCCTAAACCTTTAAAATTTAATACAAAATTAAAAATTTTCTGAACAATCATAACAAAAACATCTAAAACAGGTCGTCACAAGCGATGTCCTTATGTACTGTATAAATTTACCTGACCTCATGTTTTATTTTATCGTACAAAATGTTGCCCCGATCCTGCCAGGAGTCGAACCTGGAATCTTCTGATCCGTAGTCAGACGCGTTATCCATTGCGCCACAGGACCATTGAACATCCGGCCGAACATGTTCAATGTATTGAGAATGACTCATAAAGTCTGTGCATGCGCGAAGACATTTAATGGAGATACGATCTTGTGATGATAATTTACAGTTCTAAACCGATCAAATTGTTCCGAGGAAAACTGACTCTCTGGACTTATAGAGAGCATCAAATGCTCAAGCGTGATATCAACATAAATTTGTTTACTCGACAGTATTGAAAATGCTTGTGAGACAAACTCATTTTATCATTCACGCATGCTTCTTAAACAGTGAGAGGAAATCTCGTGATAATTTAAGAACTATCGAAAAACTTCTCGAGACATTGTGAGACGTTCTTAAGATGTAGACGGGCGATGATCATGATTATGACGACGACGAGACTACGTCAATGATCTGTCTGACCGGGCAGCAGCGGGTGAGCAGGCAGTCTGCTGTGAAAACTAAAGTGACCATACTGTGACTGCGGTATTATCTTGAATCTAGACAAATGTAAACAAGAACGATTTTGAGTTTTTTTTTTAAAGAGAAGATCAAGGTAAAAATGAATAGCTTATTGAATTTGATATTATTCACTTGTTGTTTTTTGTGTATTTTGGGAATGATGTGAACATGGTGGTAGTAATCTGAGATATTGCTAGAAAAGTAAACAGAGATTGGATCTTTAAGTATGTCAGGGCTTGTTTGGTTTGTGAATCGATTTAATTGGATTGATTTAATTGATCTTGATGATTCCAGTGGAGTGAATGTTCGGGGATGTATTCGTAAAGTGTCAATTTTATGCTCATAATATTTCTATAGAACGTAAGTACACACATAAATGTATAATTAAAGGGGCAGGTGCTCAGCTGTTCTTCCAAGCCGGTTGCACGGGAATCGGAAACGTAAAGAGTCCGAAACTCACAAGAGTACAGCGGGAATAAAATACATTTTGTAGATACATATTTCAATTTCACTCATAAACCACAACTCTCCACTAACCCCATACACATCTAAATTTTACACTACAAGGAGAATTAAAAAAATATAAAAATTAAATATGTGTCAATAAATGTTTTGTCAAAAAAGTTGTGGTAAGTTTTCGTTGGCTGAGAAAAGGAAATATTAAAATTAAAACAAAAGAGTTATTTTTTATCTGTTAGTCTATAACATAAAAATAATAGAGGCTCATAGAACACCGTAAAATAATGTGACAGATGTCGCGGTTTTCATTGTCACCGTCCTTTTCAAATTTCGGGAAAACGGCATCTTTAGAGGAAATCGTCTTAGTTGCATCACAATATTGCCAAATTAAACCCGACTTCATCTAGACGAAATATCTGTTATCTCTGGTACATACATAAGTTTTCAATAAATTTATAATTTTTAGTTTGTCAAAAATGTTGTCTCTAGTTATCATGGTCAATTTCATGGAGAAGAATTCTGACAAAAGCAGAAAATGTATATTACTTGAAGAAAAAATTAAAATTTTGGATATGTTAGAACCTGATGAGAAAGTAATAGCCGTTGTTAAAGATTTGAAATCTAACGAAGCGATCATCCGAACCAGGGCCGGGGCTTCCATAGGCGCGTATGGAGCAGTCGCACCGGGCGCTGGCGAAAAGGGGGCGCAACTATTCAAACGTAAAGATTTACCCTGTCACCTTCAAAAATTTAATCTTAAGTTATCAGTCACTTAAGTCATGCTTATTAACTTTTTCCGTTTTAAAGAAAATAATTTCGAATTTCCATTTCTATTTAAAAAATCAACTCTTCTCAAAAAATAGTTTCTTCTACCCGACAATCCCATCAGGAAGCAAAGGAATATATGAAATCACCATACATGATGCAGTCATTACCTGCAATGCAGTCGTATAATGGTTGAAAGCTGTTTGCTTAAAGTTTATGATATACATATTTATGTAAATTACTTGCAGCAAACACTGCCTTCACATGCAAGAATAAGAACTGCCTATACATTACAGGCAATGCAAGAAAACACTATTAATTTTCCCACAAAAACCATTTGCCTTACCAGCCGATGACATCCCTCGATAAAAAAGAATTAAACTAATAATATTGCTGTAATATTTCCATCCTAAATTGAAAATTTACATAAAATATTCTTGAACATTACTTTTCTCGTTGGGATTTGACTTAATCATTAATACCTGTACGCAATGGTGCACTATTTAAAAATAGCACCAGAACATTTTACTCCATACATTTTCCATCCAAGCACTATGCCTACAAAAATATGTATCGATTGATCGATCAGCAGCGAATGGTGCACTGGACGAAGTCTGCACCACAGAAGTTTTTTTTTACATGAAGTTTTCTACATGGCGAGAAACTATCATGAAAATCGTATACGTGGGCATGGTGCAAGATCCGAATATTGCTCCATTTACTATGATATGCCATTCAGGCGATTTTAGCAAGTATTTTGTGATGAAGAGTTGTTTCGCTAGATGTTAATGAAAATTTTAGAAATGGATATTGATTTGTAAGTTTAGTAATGAATTTTGGAGTTGAATATTGATGCATGTTTTTCAGTGATTAAGATCAAAATAAAATATCTATGTGGGGAGTATATATGAAAACGGGAGTAAATTTATAAAATTTTTCTGTATGTGCTGGCAACAATTGTGTAATAAATTTGCTTTTCATTTTCCTGATGCTCAGTAACGGTATTTTGCAATGCCAAGAGTATAGTGTTATTAGTACAATGTTAAGAGTAGTGCTTGCATTAGCTGATTTTTCTGAACAATATTTATTGGTAAATTGTTGCCTTTGTAGCTGTGTTGTTTTGCTGTTGTATTTTATATTTATGAAATATTGATTATCTATTAGAATGTCATCAATTGTTAGCAGAAAATTGTCGAGTAGTGCAAATAGGAAACGAAACCGGCTCTTAGAGCAAGCGATAGTGCGGTATAAAGGATCAATCCGTAAGTTAGTTCGAGCAGTCGAATCGGTAAGTGCATCTGCTGATCAAGTTCATCAACGTTGAAATTAGTGAAATTTCTACCTCAAACAAAAATGCTAGCAGTGCGCCTGATATAAGCCACAGAGGGCTGAATGCATCACACCTTGACTTTGAAGATCCTTGTAAGTAACTAGAACTAGACGATAAAGTTGTACAAATTATAGTTGAAAAAGGTTCCACTCAATTAAAAAATTATAATTTTCCCTCAACTAACAAAAGGAAGTTGGTCGCACAATTTTACCAAAAGATCTTCAAAAAACGGGAAATCAGTGTCTTGTCAATAGCTTGTATATTCGAAGTCAGCGGATGCTGTTTTTTTTTATTGCATGTTTCGACGAACAATTTTTCTAATACTTCGACCAGCTCCGGATTTCAAGATTGGGGTCATTTGAACAGATTGGTCAAAGACCATGAAAGTAGTCCCTTGCTTATGCAACATTTTAAAAAGTGGAGAGGTATTGAAAAAGTTCTTAAAGTATGTACTACTGTAGATAGGAAATTGCAAAATCATATATAAAAAGAAGTGGAACATTGGCGAAATGAGCTGAAACATCTCATAAATTTTGTTAAATTTTTAGCTTCACAATCTTTGGCTCTAAGAGGAGAGTCTGACAGTTTATATAGCAAAGCTAATGCAAACTTTTAGCAGCTTGTAGAATCGGTTGAGAAGTTTGACTTAGTACGCGCACAGCATTTGCGGTGAAGTCATAATAATGAAACTTGAAGTTAATATCTCAGCAAAGATATTCAAAATGAGCTAATCGACCTTCTTTCGAACGCAACAACACTGAAAAGTCCAATTAGATTGACAGAATTAGTTTTAAATGACCTAGAAAAATTAGATATACCTTTGTTTGTTTGCAGAGGCCAAGTATATTACAATAGACCCATATAAAAAGCAAACACCGAGGAATGCAAACTCAAATTAAATTATTAGAACCCAGAGTATTTTTTGTTCCTTGTTAATCACACTCTATGAATTCGGTAGTTTCAGATGCTGCACACTGTTCTACAATTGCAGTTTCTTTTTTTTGTTACAGCTGAATATCTTCACGTCTTTTTTTAAACACTACAGCACTATGGCAGGTTTAGAAAAAGTATATAGTGTCGCTGGCCTTTCAACCTTAGTGTGAAACGAGATGGGAAAGTAGAATAAATGCTCTTAGACCTTTGGCTTTTGATAGCCTCGTAAACTTTGGCAAAGTGTACGAGGCTTTTGTCGAACTTTCACGAGGCGATGATGCAAAATTCAATCACACCGCTGAATACTTAGGTAATAAAATATTAGAATTCCAACTTTTGTGTTGCTTTTTGATCTGGTAGACATTTTAAACAAAATAAATATTACAAGTAAATGTTTGCAAAGTCTTGAAATTTGCTTAGAGGCAGCGGTTGAAATATTAAGCTCTACAAAGATGTTTTTAAAGCAGTTACTTTCAGAGAATGAATTTGTAAAGTTTTTAGGTAATGCAAAATCAATTGCGTGTGACTTGGATATTCCTTATGAATTTCAAAGTTCATCTGCATTAAGATCAATGTGAAAAATACCTCTCTTTCATTACAAAGGTAGAGATGTAGCGGTTTTGGATCATCAGGAAAAATTCAAAATTTATTTTCATTTCAAAATACGGGACTAGGTATTATAATACAATCATTTTCTGAAAGGTTCGACCAAATAATTGTACACAATTAAATACTCAGTTGCTTATATAATATTAGCAAAATTCAATGCAGCCCAGATATTATTTCCCAAGACTGTCTCAGTTTGGAGGAAAATTTGATTTTAAATTGTTAATCTGATATAAGTGGATCTGAGCTTTTTGAGGAAATAGAAATGTTTTCTGTAGTTATGCTTCCTAACAATTCACCAACAGAAGTGGTGTTTATTATTTTTGATAAACATTTGGAAACACACCTGGTGAGCTTAGTTTTTCTAAGTTAAAGCTGATCAAGAATTACATGAGGTCAACTATGTCTCAAGAAAGATTAGTGGACTTACCAACAACAGCCATACAAGAGGATTTGTTGGAAGAGCTAAATTATGATAAAATCATAGACCAATTTGCGAAAATGAAAGCAAGAAGGGTACAGTTTTGCTAGTACGAATTAAATTAAGCTTTACTTTTATCATTTACTTAAGGTCAGAATGAATTTTTAATTGGGTTTACAACTCCTGCGATTTTTATTAGCGTATGTATGCAAATTTATCAAAAATTGAAGACATTCTTTTAGTTGTTGTTTTATAAATTTTATTTATTAAATATATATTTTCGTATACATTAATATCATGTATAACCTTATTGGTTATGCGGCCTAGGCCTACTGGGGAAACCTCTAAACGTGTCTAATGTTCTACCTCCTGTGTTGTGGATATTAGCATATATATGTATATTTATATATATTTATATATATATATATATATATATATATATATATATATATATATATATATATATATATATATATATATATATATACATATATATATATATAGATATATATATATATATATATATATATATATATATATATATATATATATATATATTTATATGCCCTTAATTCCTTAGTGTACTCACACACACGGGTATTGGTTGATTGACCATGAGGTATATTCTTTTAGGATTCATTGAATGTATTGCATAGGCGCAAGATCTGGCTTTTGCACCGGGCGCAGAAATCATTCGCCCCGGCCCTGATCCGAACAATAAAAAGAAATGAAAACAAACAAATTGAAAAGGGTTTGATGTTATGGATAGAATATTGCACTTCAATAGTCATGTGATAAAGCAAAAGTCAGTATTGATGTACCAGCATGTAAAAAAGCTTCAATCCGTTTTTTTAATGAATCACACCGATACAAATTTAAAGTCAGTTGTTTGTTAGCAGCCTCGAGTCAACATCTAAGTAGCGATAGTTTGGATATGTGGAGTGATTTCGACGAAATTCACATTTAATATATTAATAATGTATTCTAATGCGATTATTAATACATATGGTTCACAATAGTTTTTTGAAGTGTAATAATAAAAAAATTTGCATTAATTTTTCGCATCATTTGTCACGTTTTCAATTTTTTGAAAATTGATTGTAAAGCAACTACTACTAACTAAAAACTAACTAAATCTAAATAAAATCTTCTCCTTTGAATGCCTGTTGGGGAAAATTTTGACCCAAAGTTGTTATTAGAGGAAATTGTTTAACATCCACAAGAACAAAAGTGGTTCACATAATACATATTTCCCACACTTTAGATCGAAAGGGATTCGTCGACATGAACGAGAAAGATATTATTATACTAGTAAACAACACTTAAGGTGCATTTTATTATACATCCAGAGTAGTGCAGGATATTGATTTGCACACGAAACAACAACAACATCCAGAGTACAAACACTTGTGAATTCAGTGGAGTTCGTACTCGTGCTTTCTGTGGAACGTATTTCGAAAAGTCATATCAACTGGAATAGTTGGAATTTTCAATAATTTCCATGTCACCCTGGCAACCAGGATAAATAGTCATACATTTGAAAACGGCGTTGGTTATATGACAGTTCAAATTTTGAAATGACAACTGTCTGACAGAAAAAAACTCGCGTGCTACTCTGGATCGTTTTATTATGCATGCAGGATACCTACTACACTCTGGATGAAAATAAAACGCAGCTTTAGATGAACAAGAATTTATGCAAATGTCAGAGTTGTCTGAATCAAGTCATGAATAAAACTCATTACAAATTGTCTGTGGGCCAGAGCAAAACTTTACTTAAGACATCTTAAAAAATGGCTTAGAATTTGAAAAAAATCTAGAAGACCATTTTCTGAATTATTCGTTATCGAAGTGCTCTGAAGAATTTAGCAAAAAATAAATTTTTTTTTTGGTCCATAATTTGAAGTAAAAGATGGTTTTGAAAGTAACAATAATAAATTGTTGAAAGCGCAAAAATATACGAGAAGAAAAAGGTGAATCTTAAAACTATGAAATAGCAAAACAAATTTATATCGTTGGAACCTAATTGTGGATAGCTTCGACAATAAATAAAATGTTGTAGTATCAAAAAAGTGTACCCGCTTCTTTTATTTAACGCAAAATGAACTAATTTCAATATTGGATTGGGGAAAAAGAAATTTCGTATTTTGTCAATAGATGGCGACACTTAAACAGATCTTGTGTTGTACTTATCGCATCGGGTCATACTATACGGCGATTTGAAGACGACAATCTGTGCTACAAGTGTCTCTTTGACAGTGTTGTGACCGTACGTTTCAGTCTCAAGAAATAGCGCGTCAAAGATGGAGTCCACCAAGGAAGAAATTCGTCATATTTTACGTTTTTACTACTTGAGAGGTAAAAATGCAACAAAGGCGGCCGAAAAAATTTGTGAAGTTTATGGGCCCGATGCTGTAACGATTCGCACAGCACAGCGTTGGTTTGATCGATTTCGTTCTGGTGTAGTGGATGTCGAAGATACACCCCGTACTGGTAGGCCAATCGTCGTAGAAACCGATAAAATCGTCGAAATCATCCAAGTAGACCGGCATGTGAGCATTCGCTCGATTAACCAGGAACTGGGTATAGACCATAAAACCGTTTGGAACCATTTGCAGAAGATTAGATTCCAAAAAAAGATGGATGTTTGGGTGCCACACGAGTTGACGCAAAAAAATCTCTTGGACCGAATCAACGCCTGCGATGCACTGCTGAAACGGAACGAACTCGACCCATTTATAAGAGGGGGATAATGAAGTTGCCCTCTAAATGGCAACAAATTTGCGAACAAACCGGCGCATATTTGACTTAAATCGGATAATTCTGAGTATGTTAAATAAAGCGTCAAATTTCGATCACAAATAAGACATTTGTTTTTCCCCAACCTAATATTTGCATTATTTTAAGAAAAAAAAAATATTTGAGGTTTTATATATTAAATATTTATTTTACACCTTTGTTAAGTGTCTTCTTACGCATAAGTTAGCTGTGTTTGAGCCGTTCATTTGCTAAAAAGGACTCAGACCATAAATAAAAAGCTAGAAAATATGTATTGATTAATTTTTATACATCGCTTGCAAAAAAAACTTTACTATTCAACGAGTATAAAAAATATTGCCATGTTGTGTCTTAAGCCTGACTATTCATGAAAGTTATTTGAAATATACCGATTAACAGGAATCTTAGTGTGAGATTTGAAAGACGTGTGCCCGGAAAGGCCTGTAAAGAAAAACGCTACCTTATTTTGGAATGGCGAACTTACAGAGGCTAGGAGTCGCACACGAAGGGCGTTTAGCAACGCAAGGCGGTCCAATTAAACGTTAAAGACTGGGATCGATACAAGCAAGAGTTGTCGACGAGCCAAGTGCGACTCATGGAGGGAATTCTGTGAGAACATTGAAAGACGAACAGAAGCTGCTAAAATCGGAAGGTCCTAAGCGTAACGTCTGACGTATCTACGTTTCTGCGACGGTAAAACAGGGATTGGGCGGAGGACTCGAAAGAATATATGGACATGCTACTGGAACTTCCCGGAATCGGCTTGCACGACACCGCGTGGTGACGTATTTCGAGCAACCCACCGGCCGTCCGAGCAGCCCACCGGCCGTCCGAGCAGCCCACCGGCCGTCCGAGCAGCTGATCAAGGAAGTATTAGATGAGGTCAAGATTGAATGGGCTATAGGCACATTCCGACCATATCGCCTACCATGCTTCAAAAAGCAAACAGGACCACCATCCCCATCCTGCAGTGTATTTTTATCGCATGCATCCGCCTCGGGGTAGTGCCCGAGCATGGACAAAAGCTATGGTGGTCATCATTCCGAAACCTAATATAGGTTTAATCATTACGCGAAGGACTTTAGGCCAATTAGCTTAACATCGTTCCTGCTCAAAACACTAGCGCGGCTTGTGGATTTACACATCAACAGCTCGATTGATGTCGCGAGACTCTGTGTTGATCAACACGTATATCTAGCCGGCAGATCAGCAGAAAAGGCATTACAAAAAGTTGTCGGTGCAATAGAAAAATCCATGCAGCAAAAGGAATTCATATTGGCAGCCTTGAGGGGGCCTTCAATAATGTCACTGTCGCGAGTATCATCGATGCCTTGGTTCGACATAAAGTCGTGGCGTATGCTGATGTTGTGGTACTTGTAATGGGCGCGTTCCCATAAACTGTGTCAGACTTTATGCAATCGGGAGCCATAGCGGTATTCTTACAAAAAGCCGCAGAAGATTTGGGCTCGTTGCGGAAGACACGGACCATATGAGCAAAATAATACATATTGGCATGAATTTCCAGGTCAAGATACTCACAAGAGCAGACTGGAAGAAAAAGGGAGCTACCGCCGATGGTGGCGCCTGGTTGTACATGGTCGGGTCAAAGACGGATACAGGATTTGGTTCGGGCGTTTTTTTTTACGGATTTGAGCCTAGTTTCTAAAAGAAAAATTGATCCTTAAACTAAAATATTTGCATTATGCTTAGCTCAATGAACCCGTTTCTTTACTCGTCAGAAATCTTAGAATACATAAAGAAAATTTTTAAATATATTTATTTAAATTGATGATTTCAAGCCACAATTCTGACCGAGATCGCCCTCCCCCCTTTCGAGGTCAACATGTGTCAAAAAATATGGCCTGTTCTATTTCAATATCAAAAAATATTCCGAAAACTGATTTGCCATGATAGCACAGCCATCCTTAACAAAAGCGCAGGTATTTTTTCACATATCAGACGTCTGATGATAATTGAATACCTATACACTTCCCAAAAAACTATCTTGTTGACATTATATGGTGCTTTATTACACCGTTCACTGGTTGTCTAGAAGCTCATCTACAATGTTTTTCGTCTATTTCTATATTTCCGATTAATCTGATACGTCATTGGTCACATTCGATGAGAGAATGTTCGATTTCACTTCCTACATCTAACTTAACACCTTTAACATTACCGCTTGCAAAAATTAAACCTGCTCCAAGAAATGCATGGAAAAAAAATCTGATCGCTAATCTTCCGACGATATTGTGGAGAGATATTGCGCTGATAAGTTGCCGAACCAGTCTAGGCGGCTTGACTTGACTTGACTAGTCTACTCCGGAACCGTATGTTCAAATGAAATCAACATGTTTCCATGTTACTGAATGTACCTGGAGACATTGCTGCAAGCATATCCTACTTAAATGACACAATCTGCAAGCAGAAACGAGTGAAATACTACACACAGGAAGAAACATCGAAATATTTATTCGAGTTGAGTTAATATTATAGAGGTGAATGTTGCTTTCATGTGTCATTAATGATGCTGAGTTATACTCATCGATTCTGTTCCAAGTTGATGATCATGTTTGACGAAAGAGAAAAGATAGCGGTTTAAAAGCTATTTTATAAATTTAGTAGTATTTTTTCACAACGGAATATTTGCAAATAATTCTATTTGAATAAATTGCTGAATTTAAAACGAGTGGTTGCTATCGTTATTAAAGACATTGATATTTTGTTCGAAATTAACTATTTTCGCGATTGTGAAATATATACAGTGGGTAAAAAAAGTTAAGGCACGAACACTTAGTAAGAACAAAAAACCTATTTTTAATGCGACTTTTTTTTTTTTACCTCCTTCCTTCCACTCTCTCCATCACTCAATCAAAATGCACGGTCCGTGTGCATCAATTCTCCTCAATATTTGTTAACTTCGTACTTCCCAGACAATAAAATATTGGTATAAGGGAAAGCACTTCATTATAAACTATCGTCTTCAGATGATATCGCCTGTTTCTTGTCGTCAAGACTTATGCCCAGAGAAAAGTTTAGAAAAAACTCTGGTTGTCGTCTTTATTATCTTTGTAAAAGGAATGATCGTAGAAAGGAATGATCGTAGAAAGGAATGATCGTAGAAAGGAATGATCGTAGAACCAAATTCGCTGAATTTCTTATATCCTCAGGTAAGGTATTGTAATAAGCCAAAGACTTTTGCACTGGATCCATTTTCAAACGATCTGTCCTAGCTTTTTTAATCACAAGGTTATTCGCCGATCTTGTGGCTGTCTGAGTTATTTCTCCAACATTTCTTATAACATATGGCCATTTGAGTTTTTTGTTAAGTATCTTAAATATTAGCTTTCCTTGTTCAAGACACATTATTTGTTGTATGCTTAGTAGTCCTGTTTCACGATACACATGTAAGCTTGGAGTCAAAGTTGGCATTTTGTATATAGTCTTGATATCCTTAGTGATTAGTCTTCCGATCAAATCGATGTTTTGTTTCGATGTTTGCTTCTACAAAACTGCTCCATAAGAGATGTTCGACAAAATAAATGCATTGAATATGTCAAGTTTGATGTTGAGAGATAAAAAATCATATTTTTTTAGGATTCCTATCATAGGCGCTACTTTAAGTCTGATGTTATTGATATGTTGTGACCAAGACATTTTCTCATCTAAAGTTAGTCCTAAGTATCTAATTGACTTGACCTTTTCCAATTGTATTCCATTGATTTGTAATGACGGATTAATTTGCTGCTTGTTTTTTTTGTTGGAATACTAAATATTTAGTCTTTTGGATGTTTATTATTAATTTACTTTGTTCGAGCCAATTCCAATATTTTCCTAGGTCATCATTTATATTTTGCTGGAGAATTAATTCGTTTTTACCGGAATACAGCAGTAGTGTGTCATCAGCAAATAAAACTATTTTTCCCAACAGATAAATGTCCTGTACGTTGTTAATGTACAGTAAAAATAGTAATGGCCCAAGGATTGATCCTTGAGGAACGCCGATGTTTATAGTGCATTCCTGACTTTTATGCATATTGTTAGTTGTAATAATACGCCTGTTGAACAGATAATCCTTTATTAACAGCTTGAAGTTGTGATGGATTCCGTATATTTCGAGCCTCTGAAGCAGGATTTCGTGGTTAATGGTGTCAAAGGCCTTTTTCAGATCCACGAAGATTGCCGCTACATAGTCGTCCTTATCCAATCCATTGTTGATGAAATGTACTGCATCTAATATCGCTGCTAGTGTACTACTGTTTTCTTGAAAGCCATATTGAATTGGCGTCAAAATGAAGTTAGTCTTAATAAATTGAAGCAATTGTTTTTGAATGACTCTTTCAAATATTTTACTTAGGACACTTGTGACAGCTATTGGGCGATAATTTGATGGATCTGCTGGATCACCTCCTTTGAAGATTGGAGTGATTTTCGCCAGTTTAAGACAATCAGGGAATGTACCAGCTGCTAGGTGCTTATTTATTATTGTAGTTAGAAGCTCCAAAATATGATTTTTCAGAAATTTAATATCCTCCGATGTTATACTATCCAGACCAGGAGAAACCTTTGATTTAAGGTTGTCGATTATTTCAGATATTTCAACAGGACCCGTGGGACGCAAGTGAATTGAAATGCACATATTAGGCTCAATATGAATACTCGAGCGTGATGAACGTTGCAGTTGCTCGGTGACAAGTGTTCCAATGGTAGCGAAGAAGTTGTTTAACTGCTGTGCTACTTCTTCGGGGTCTGTAATGGATGTTCCATTTATCAACAGTTCTTCCATGCACGTTGAAGATTTGTTCTGTTGTTTAGACAAGAGCTCATTTACTAGTTGCCAATATCTGGAGGTATTTCCGGCTGAAGCTTCAAACTTATTTCTGTAGAAACGTTTTTTGGCCTCCATGATAGCTCGATTCGATTCCTTCTTCATAGATAAATAGATCTGCTTCTTGGACGTGGAGTTTGGATCTGCTTTGTATTTTTTGTAAGCAGTTCGTTTTCGATTTGCAGCATCAATTACATTCCTAGTAATCCAAGATTGTACTCGTACACGAACTTGTTTCGTTGTTGTTGCTTTAACCTTAGCTTCGGTTATCCTCTCAATTAGCTCATCAAAGTCCAAAGTTGGAGACCCTTGGAGACTATCTATGAAGTTCCTTAAGAAATCTTTATTATTGGTTCTGCTCATCGATATTTTTTTAGGCCGTATTTTAGCTTTGACGAGATTTTTGATGGATAAGTTGATTACTTTATGGTCTAAGCCGGGCCAGTCGTCATCATTGTAAGACATACGTTCACTCATGTTTGGATGTTTTATGATAACATGATCGAGTAGTGTTTTGGACGTCATAGTGATGCGTGTTGGCTTTGTCTTGTTAAATACAACTCCATTATTTGTCGCAATTATATCGAGATATTCGCTGCATATGGCAGAAGATGTTAAAATATCAATATTTGTATCTGCTACAGTGATTAATTTCTCGATAGTCGAATAGAATTCGTCGATATGATTGAGAAAGAGATGGTCTTCTTCATTTGGCGCTTTATAAAAGGTGCCGATGTTAATTTTTCCTGAACTAAGTGCAAGCTCAACTACTATAGTGTTAAATTTATCAGACATGCTGACAAGCTTTGAGCGAATGTTTGACTTCACAAGTATTGCTGTGCCTCCTCCACGGCCCGATTGTCTTGTGCAAAAATAGCCTGTATATCCTCTTGGCGTGTAGAGTTCCTGTTCGTTGCTATATATCCATATCTCATTAAGAACTAGAACATCGATGTTTTTGTTGGAACATAAGTAAATACTGATGTCGTCAATTTTATTACGAATGCTTCTAACGTTTGCGTAGAAAATGTTTAAAATTTTTTTCGTTTGCTGTTGATCTAATATCCATAGTTGATTCGCTTTTGGTTAACTTCAATCATTCTCTTAAATTCCGGGCACTCATAACTGTCTGCGCGATGTTGTGTATGCAGATGATTTTCAATTATGCAATTATTGCATTTTAAAGAAGATACTGTACATGCATGGGTAAGATGGTTACCAGCACATTTAGCACACACTTCCTTTGCCTGGCATGTTTGGGATTTATGGCCGAATCCTTGACATTTAAAACATCGCATAACGTTGTGGTCTTCAACAACGTAATGGGAGCCGAAATTGATATTGATGTATTGATTCACCATTCTTTCAAATAGCTTCCCACCAACCTCCACAAAAGCTATCCATTTATTTGTTTTTTTTGCCTGCCTCATATGTACCACCTCAAATTTATCATTAATGTCTATGTTATGGTTTAGACTGATTATTTCTTCTTTCAGCTCTTGCATGCTGTATTTTTGTTGGAGTCCTCTTATCATCAGTCGAGGCAATTTCTCCTTGGTACACTCAATTTTGTATTGCGCTCCTAGGTTTTCTTCTAGGTTTTTTAATAGAACCTCAGTATTTTGCTGGTTATTCGATTTCATCAATATACCCCCACTTCTAAGTGATTTCGTAAATTCAACAGGGGTTTTCAATTTTACCGGGTTGATGTTTTTTTAATGTCCCTCATCGTACTAGCAGCATCTTGATCACCTTTTGGCTTGATGATTATTTCTTTGTTGAATTTAATAATAAATGATTGTGTTTTTGCATTTAATTAAAAGTGTTGCATGTTTACTTTAAAAACAATATAAAAAAACCGGTAACAAAGCAAATTCCACAACATTAACGTATCATTTTTCAGTGAAGTAACAAAATAGCGCAAAAAAAGTTAAGGCACAGCGCAATTTTATCTGACATTATTTCAATTGTATTAAAGTGATCAATTTAAAAAAAATTTGCTTACATAGCGCTAAAACTTTGTGGCTATTCCATGCATTTTTATCACTTCTAGCAGTCGTCTCGGCATCTTTTTCGCAATTTTTTTTACAAAAAGTGTGTGAAATTTTTGGGGGGTTGTTAATAGCATTTGGACGGCTACAAATAGCCCAAAGCCGACATTGCTCCGAATTGTGCCTCGGATCGTTGTCCTGATACTGGCCAAAATTGTATAAAGTGCCTAATTTTTCAGCAATTTTGTTTAATATTTATTTTAAAAATACCCAGGCAACAGGTTTGATCCATCATACCGTTCACCAAATCTATATTTTCAGGACCAGATGACCCCATACTGTTCCATAGCATAATGTTCTCTCGGCTGTGTTTTATAGTGGGAGTAGTATGATTCCTCCTAAACTCTGTATTAGGCTTTCGCCGAGCAAATCCCCGCCCATCAGATCCAAAAACATTAATTTTTACTTCATGAACAAAAATTATAGACTTCCAGAATTACTTTGGCTTTTTACGAACTCTTCAGCCAAACGTACTTTAACAATTTCATTTTTTGTACTAATATATGGTTTACTTAGGCACATTCTGCCCTTAAAACCCGCTTTCTTTATTACATTTCGAATAGTTTGAGTTTCAGCTCGTTTGTCACCTTAATTTGTAAAACTGGGACACATAGTTTAGTGTTTTTCTTAATTTTTCGGATAATTCCATTTTTTTCGCTCAGATAAGATTTTAGTCTCTTCAGACCGATGCTTTGTTTCAAACGATTTGGTTGATTTATATTTTGTTATTACATTTCTCATTGTATATTTTGATTTTCCCATTATTATTCTAATCTCAGAATACGCCATTCATGTTTTCTAACGTCGCAAAAAAACATTCACGGACATCTGCACCTACAGATTTCCTTTTCACACTCATTTTTAACAACACCCTCAATAAAATTATTTTTTCAAAACACTTTTCAAGCTAGACTGAATAGAAATATCATATTTTCATGATTTTAAGTACATTTAACGGTATTTTTTCCAAGAACTACAAATAATTTCAGATAAAACTGCGCTGTGTCTTAACTTTTTTTGCGCTATTTTAGTACTTCAGCGAAAAATGTTACGTTAATGTTGTGAAATTTGCTTCGTTACCGGGTGTTTTTATATTGGTCTTAAAGTAAACATGCAAAACTTTTAATTAAATGCGAAAACATCATCATTTATTATTAAAGTCGCATTAAAAATATGTTTTTTATTCATACTAAGAGTTCGTGCCTTAACTTTTTTTACCCACTGTATATCTCATACATGCAATGATTTTAGCTACGGAAGATCCAACTGTTGTTTTATTCCAGAGCTCATAGTTTTGTGTTTAGTTCGGATTACTGTAGTCGAGCGTTTTTTTTTTTATTGACGCGAAAATTGTATCCGTTAAAAACAAATTTATTATCATGACAACTAACCTATGGCATATTTCACTGTTTAATAGTGTGATTGCGTGCAGCTTTAGTTCGTTATTCTTTACCTTATACAACAGACTCACAGGAAGTAAATAGGTATGGCTTAAGCTCAAAATGTAATCGAACTTTCTTGACGACTACTCCACACCAACAATCCATCTCCCCGGAGAAATTCTCTCAAACCCAATTATCCTTCATGCTGAACTTGTCACACGTACCTATAATATCTTCTCAACTCCTGCTGTTATTCTCAATTTAATATGCATGTAGGTACACTGGCTTTCGCATTATGTGGAATCAGCACTTGAGGAAAAAACAGCGACCCATCTGCGTATGTGGAAGTAATCGCATAAAACAGCCAGAGAAAGAAATCGAAACAAGACTGCTTGGCTAGCTTGCCGATTTCATCTGGACTGCTATCAAGATAGTAGTTCAATATGTTTGGTCATTTCAGGGACCGTCGAAGATAAAAATCTACCACAAAAAGCTCCAACACTACAGCCTACACCGATATAGCGCAAATCCATAGCGGAAATGTAGCTTGATTCACAGTCGAAGTCATTTATTGATTTCTTTATTCTCCATTTCATGCCAGAACCATTCGACCCGCTGGGATGGAAGGAAGAAAAATTGGCAGGAATAAGAAACGTTTCGCGCCAGGCACGAAGATACAAAACTGGTATAACGATGTGATGTGATGATCCACATTGGATGCTGCTGGTCGGTCTTGGTCACCGTCTTCCGCCGTATGAAATAGAGCAATAAACTTTTGTATTTTATTGTTATTATTTGGATTCTGCTCGGATAAAAACTGTGGAGAAAGAGAATCAAGTGTCGGAAAGGAGGTCACTGTGGGATTTTCTATATAATGATGAAGCTATTTAGTTCGTGCGACGAAGCTGAAGATGTGCTAGTCTTAAATAACACTAATATAAGTAGATATTTTTCAGTAGTCTGCATTTATCTTAAAACAGGAGAGATTGTAATGAGAACTTATAACGTTTTTTGATTTTAAGTATACAGTTTTTGAAATTCCTACGTGACAGCATAATGCCGTATAGTTATTTACATTTAGTGGTAAAGAAAGCTCCGTTACACTGCCTGAAAGCATTAAGGGCTGGGTAAGCTTCAGTAGGCTAGTGGGTAGGCTTATTGTGTGTGGGGTCCGTGACTCAAATCCAGGTTCGGGCGAGGAACCTCACATCGAGCTTTGAGTTCACCTAGCTCTGATTAGGTACCTGAGTTAATCAGAAGTAAAGTGAGACGTGGAACTAATCACTCTCACACTCGTATTCACATTGATTGTAAATTTTTGATGAAGCTCTTACCAGCTTCAACCTCTAGACCCGTACGAGGGTTATCGTGACTTTACTTTAAGATTCTCAGAGAAGTTTTTTGTCCGAGATTACTCCTAGACATTTGACTTCATCTGAAAATTGAAGAGTTGTATAATTTACTATTGAAAGCACTCGTCCTTTCAGTTGGATTTTTCTGGTGAACAAAATAAGTTTCTCTTAATCAGGATTCACTGTAAGGCTGTGACTCGAGCACCAACTGACAACAGAATCCAATGCGAATTATCTATTTCTACATACCACATCCACGTTATCAAAATAAGCTTGGGCTTAAAGCCACAGAAGCGACGATAGGACACCCGCTTTTTTACATCCATCTGTTACCTGTGTTCTCCAGTAGCATTCGGCTTTGGTACCAACAGCAATAATATCCGCGAAAGCATGACATGTATCCATTTAACAAGGACATCGTCCATACATCTTCTCATGGATCCCTTAATCTCACATGGCTGCTTTAGTCAAATGCAACTTCAATGAATAAAAATACCTCCATCGCAGGCCAACCATTACCCTTGGAAATCGGTGAATGAATATGTATTTCAAAAAGTCTGTCCAGGTATATCACCATAAAAAATATTACGCTGATCGGCCTAAACTCCCAGGTTTGTGTATGAAGACTACCTTCTCCGGTCTGACACATATATGGCAACACTGTTGACAGACTCATATGATTTCTAGGTAACCAACCTTCAAACGATGCGTGAAAAAAATTTCATGACATTCCGACACTTAGTTTACAGGTTACAGTGGTTTTAGTGACACCAGTTTTGTAATTTTCAAACCAATGGAAAAAAAAAATTTCGTGTGTTGATTAAACATAGCTTTTTGATGGGCAAGAATACTGTTGAAGCAAAACAGTGGCTTGATAAGTGTTATGGAGACTCTGCACCAGGGAAATCAACTATTATTGACTGGTATGCTAAATTTAAACGCGGTCGTACAAACATCGATGATGCTAAACACTCTGGTCGCCCAAAATCAGTAGTTGTTCCGGAAAACATAAAAAAAAACAACCAAAAAATAATTTTGGAAGACCGTTAAGTGAAGTTGCGTGAGATAGCTTACACCTTAAAAATATCATAAGGTAGTGTGTTTACTTTTTTAAAAGAAAATTTGAGCATGCGTAAGTTGCTTTCGAAGTGGGTGCCGCGTTTGCTCACACCGGACCAAAAAGAATAACGCATCGACGATTCAGAGCGCTGTTTGGAGCTGTTTATGCGAGACAAAAAGGATTTCTTGCATCGGTATGTGACCATGGATGAAATATGGATCCACCACTACACACCTGAATCAAAAAGATCGTCAGCTGAGTGGACAGTAGCCGGTGAAAGTCGTCCAAAGCGACCAAAAACTAAAAAGTCATCTGCAAGGTTATGGCATTCGTATTTTGGGACGCGCATGGTATTTTGTTCATCGACTATCTTCAGAAAGGTAAAACTATCAATAGCGAATATTACATGGCATTATTGAATCGATTGAGTGTAGAAATCAAGAAAAAATGTCCTCACATGTAAAAGAAAAGTTTTGTTTCACCAAGACAATGCCCCGTGTCACAAGTCGATGCAAACGAAGGTTAAATTGAATAAATTACGCTTCGAATTGCTTCCCCACTCACCCTACTCTTCAGATCTGGCCCCCAGCGACTACTGACTTTTTGCAGACATCAAAAAGATGCTCCAGGGAAATAAATTTGGATCAAATGAAGAAGTGATTGCCGAAACTGAGGCCTATTTTGAGAGCAAAGACAAATCATTCTACAAAAAAGGCATCAACAAGTTAGAGGAGCGTTGGAAGGAATGTATCACTCTTGAAGGAGAGTATCTTGATGAATAAAGACGAATTTCTAAAAACAATATTGCTTTTCTTAGTTAGACCGGAGACTTATTGAGTGGACTTATATATCATCGCCTTCGAAGTATTCTCCTCCCGATGCAATATACTTATGCTAACGATTTTTTCAATCCTCAAAACAATTGTTCCAGTCGATTTTCGGAATGGCCAATTCGCGATTCGGTTTTGATCTGTTCAATCGTGTCGAAACGATGTCCCCGGAGAGGTCTCTTGAGCTTAGGGAATAGTCAGAAGTCACACGAAGCGAAATCAGGCGAATACGGTGGTTGCGGAACGCTGTGGGTAGAATTTTTGGTGAAATGATCACGAACAACGAATGCAGTGTGAGATGGTGCATTATCATGGTGAAAAAACCAAGAGATGTCTGTACATAAATCAGGCCCCTTTTTATGAATAGCTTTTTATGAATAGCTTGATATGCAGTAATACAAGTCTCATCTTCAGTTAAAATGCGTTTCATCTTATCTTGATAGTCAGAAAGCATTGCTTCAGGGACATCAACGCGACATCAACGCGAAAAAATTTGAGTATTTTCGGCATCAAAGGAGATTTCACTCTTATCAGGGCCAAAACATCCACCAAAATAGTGTGTACTGATCCAAATGAAATGGTAACAGCATCAGCGAGGTCTCTTATTGTCAATCGACGATTTTTGAGCACCATATCTTTGATTTCCCTGACGTGTTACTCATCACTTGATGTTGATGGTCGTCCAGGCGTATCTTTGTCTTAACGCTTTCTCTGCGTTCTTTGAATTCATTGAACCACTTATAAATATTTTTTTTTGACATAGCCTGCTCACCAAAGACCTTTCGTAACATTTTCAACATTTCTGCAGCAGAAATTTCATTCAACAAATAAAATTTAATGCAACTACTTTGCTCAACAAGATCACACATTGTGAAAATTCACTTTTTGCTGTTTACAAACACGTGCGTAAATATTAAACAAATGCAAATATTGACATACAATTTGATAGAGATGTCAAATACAGTATTACCAATATAAAAATAAAAAGATTTTATCAAGTGTGTTAGCGCGCGAAGTTTAAATTCAAATGTCACCTGATTTTTTTATCACAGTAGAACCTCAGAGCTAGGCATGCCCACAAGATTTCCCTTAGATCGACTTCCAGGTGGTCAATTCCCTTTCTTAGCCCAACCAGATGGATGTCATCCAGGCCCCCGACGATTTGAAATTCTGCAAGGGCATTAATGCGTCCCTGAGCTTATCGCTGGTGATATCAGATCTAGCTGTGTATCAGCATTTCTTATTAACGCAAATAGCTGAAGATTTATTCAGAAAAACAGAGGCTTTCTTCGTTTCAGTCATCGGAGCACCCGGAAAGCGAGCTCTCAAATAAAGTCGATAGACTCCTTTTGGATTTGATAAACTCACCATTTGGAGATTTTCGAGAATTTAGCTTAGCTGAGGACTTTGCACAACCTTGTGGTCTCTCTTATCCCTCCCAGTTTCTCTCAAAACGATTTGAAAGATTCTCTTTTGGAAGTCTTCATCAAATTTTTATACGTTCTTTGTGAAATTCTTTAGGCAAACCAGTCATCCGCCTGCCACTCTTATAAGCTCCATTGAGGAGTTTTTCAGGTATCTTTCCTAAGCTTCTGATTTTTTTTTTGCTGCACCTACTCTTGCCGAGAGAGCAGGCCACTTCAAGCTGCCTAATATGGCCCTATTAAGAGTGTTCAACCTCAACCTATTGACTTCGGAGACTTTACTCTATCAATAGGACACGCTTTGTTCATAAGAAGTCGACTGAATTTTTCCCAATCAGTGCTTCCTCTCTCCATCACAGGTGTTGGATCTATAGTTAAATACAACAACAAATAGCGATGATCAGCGGGTTAAATCTCATCCGATACGCACCATCCAGTTATTGATCCAACTATTCCAGGTGAGCATAATAATATACAATAACCAAACTTCTGTTAGGGGCAGCAAAGAGTCACAGTTCACAAGATTCACAGTAATTGGATGTTGCCTTCTTTGATGAGAACCAGCGTCGCCATCCACCAAAATATCCAATCCCTCAGGCTGAACACAGTAAATCAGGTCTTTCAGCTCCTGTCTTGGTGGCGGGATTAGAAACTCAAAAGGAAGTTAAGCTGGAGCAACAACCGCGCGTTTGAGTCCACTCTTATTCCGCTTAGGGATAGAATCAAGCAGATCGGAAAACAAAACACAAGTCCTCGAGCTCTTTGACCTTTGATCATAAAAGGTGTTTGCCCTTTAACTGATCAGAGTCCTTAGATGCCTCGGAATCACGGCATTTGTACTAACGCGCCAGTCCGAAGCAGCGATCTACTGCCCGCGGGTTCGAATCCCGCCGTGATCATGGTTGTATTTGTTCGTCTTGCGTTGTCTTAACAGCCGACTCCATTAATCAAGTGTCACATTAAAACTTTAGTTTTGACTAAGCATATCACTAGCGCTTCAGAAAATAAGAAGAATAATGTGCCACTTAAAAAAATATTGTTAAAAAAGCTTGGAGTTTAGCCATTTTTTTTTTGCCAAAAGAAAGTACGATACCTTGCCATGCTACAAGGTGATCTGAACAAACAGTATGCTTCTGAAAATAGAAATGCTCAGAATTAATGTTTCTGCTGACAGATTGGGCGCCTAAGGTGGCCGGCTGGAGGTTCTTCAATGTACCCGGGTCCTCCCTAATTTTCAGTGACGTCTCTGAATCTTGAATGATACTGGGAAGCATCAACTTTCAATGCAGAGCCCTCTTCTGCCTTCGGTTGATATCCCTATCTGGTTGACGATGCCCAGTTGACTAGCCAACCTTTCCCCAACTACTTTAAGTAGGCTCTGAGGTTCGACTGCCTAACATACGGTTTTATGTGCTGGATAGATTTCCTTGTTCACCTCTGCCGACCACTTTCTCACTTTTCGCAGCTTTTTTCGTTACTTACAATTGACAGTCTCCACAGGTTTGCAGAGTCTAGAGCACACAGTACCTCTCCTTCTATGCTCCCTGTGTGCGTCTTGTTAGTAATAGCCCGAGTTGTCTCTTTCAGTGTTGCCCACCTCCTCTTTTGTGAAGATTTAGAAAAAGTCATTTTTACCCCAAGCACGGCCGTGGTCGGATTTCTGGCTGAGCCTGTATTCGCGTTTCCGAAGCCTGCAAGCACAGGAGATGATCTCTGTAAGTTCGAAAACTCGTTTGTTATAGAATTTGCCACGATGGCAACGTGAAATCTGCAGCCAGGGTCTTCTATTGCAATCAGACATGAGGTCAGAGCCCCAGAATTTGATCCCTATCATACTGAGCCAACCCAGCACGGGTAGGCTTCGAGACTCAGTCTAGATACAAGCTTGTGGATTAATCCTCATGCTACCCTATTAACCTCATTAATTAATGCCTTAATTTTTGGAACATGATCGTTCAACTTGGATGTCATAAATGCAAGTATTTTTCAGTATGAACAGTTCTATGTTTAAGTCACTGTATTTACAGAAAATGCCTATTTTAAAGCAGATATGATTTTTATTAAATTCTGAAAGACAATCAGCATTTCTTGAATGTTTACAATGCATGCATATTCTCCGGGATTTATTTTGACATTAGAGCTGCGACAGTGAAAGTAATTTTATAACCACAATAAGTTAAGGTGAGAATTATATTGCTGCTTTAGCTCAGAGAAGGCACAGTGGGGAAAAAATCGTCCCAACGATCCCACAACAATTCAATGACTATACTTAGTTAGGTTTGTGTGGAAATTATCTGTTAAAAACCATGAAAAATCAATGGAATCAGCCGATTGATTTTACTACAAGGAATTTTTGCAAAAACATTGCAAGAAACCAGGAAAACATATACTTGAATTTGTTTTTAAAAACTATTTTATCAGTTGAAATCACTATAATACCCTAAAGTTTATCAAACTACTACGATTGACAGACATAAACTCTTTTAACATTTCAGTTCCTTAACTTTTCCACGATAATTAATCTTAATAGCTTGAAAATGCTTCCTAGAAAAAATCCACTACAGCTCCACTAACGCCCCCAACCTCGAAAATTCGCGATCTACAAATCCATCTATAAACATCGAAACGCTAAACATTTCCGAAAAAAAACACGACTCATTTAATTATTTAGTGCACATGCATACCTATTTTCACACATCGCGAGGTTTGGCTGATTGGCATCAACATCCGTCCAGCCAGCCTCTTAAGGTCAACTCCTCACAGTATTCCAAATTCCAAATAATGTTTTGGAGAATTATTTCTAATACCAACGATTTCATCGCAAAATTCAAATTTGTTTCAATTATCATAAGAACTCGATGAAAAAAACAATTTCAAATGTAGAACACCTTGAAATTCTGCTAAAATACTACTTTCAAATAAGCAAATCAATCGTAAGTGCAACTAGAGTATTTTCGTGAGAACGGCAACGATGAACTGATTTATGAGTTCGGTTCTCGCAAAACAAAAAAATCAACGATTGCCTGCGGAAGTTTTCAAGACTGTTTTTTTTATTTGTAAATAAAATCGTATTTTGAAAACAAAAAAAAAAACTGTTTTTCAAAGCTGAAGGAGAACGCTTGTGGTCATTTACTTCAAGGTGGAAAAAATGTATGTGTTCTGTACGCTCTAATTAATAAAATCTGAAGTGAATGAAAATTGTAAAAAAAATATACCGCGATCCTGCCAGGAGTCGAACCTGGAATCTTCTGATCCGTAGTCAGACGCGTTATCCATTGCGCCACAGGACCGACATGCGCTGGTAAGGTTGTTGGCGTGAAATATCATCCAAATTTAAATTTCAAATTAAACTCACCACAGCTGTCCAAATAACCTGTTAACTGCTATCGAAGCCAAATAATCTCTCGACAACGATATATGTATTTACAATTCAAATTTAAATAGATCTATAGCAAGTCCACTATCGCTACACTTAATTCATTATCATAACGAGCAGGGCAGACACACAGACGTCCGAGCCCAGTCAGTCTCTTCGAGCTTGTTTACATGCTCAACCGTTGGCCCCATCTCGATGTGTCAGCAAGCAATCGGTTTATTGATGATTTACTTTTTTTTTTTTTATAATCTAATGGGATTTGATATTCATGATTTTTTCTGCGATTGCATGGAAGCGATAAAAAACTAGAGTTGAAATCTAAGCAAAAATAAATCGAAATCGCATTGGGATTTTGTAATGGAATTATTGAAATCGATTTTTCACGGAGATAATCTTTTGAAGTCGTTGCGAATTGTCAATGTGAAAGAAACGCAGATGCAAGGATATTTTGTAATATGCGTGTATTTGTGGCTGTCAATTGCATGTGACGAATGGATCCGGTGACAAAACTTTATATTACGTTTAAAGTTAAAATGGGATGAAGCACTGACGTTCAGAGTGATTTCTAAAGGTATCTTTCATCAAGAGAAGCATATGAAAACTATCATCGGATACGTGTGTTAAAAATAAAGTCGTAAACATTCAAATAGTTTTATTAAAAGACCATTTTACCTTTTAGAAGCTAGCTATATGTCACTCACTGGACAGATGTCATTATTCGAGAGTAATTTTGACATATACAGCTGCAGATGTAGAATTATAATTAGAAACACTTGAAGCTTACTAAAAAACAATCCAATTTATCAATGAATCTTAGGATATCACTCATTTCCTTTTTTGTTAGTTTTTCTTATAACTTAACCTTTAAGTACCGACGTGCATTTTTTGTAACGTTAGCATCGACATGAGGCCTGAGAGGCCGCGTATATTATGTAGTGTTTTTTTTTAAAAAAAAGAAGGTGATAAGTTAAATATATGTCTTTGCATTATAATGAAAAATAAAGGGTTTTAAGGAAGATTAAGTGTAGAAAGAAAATAAACTTTATTAAATTTACAAATACATGACTAAACTAATGTTTGGCTTGAATTTTGGTAAAAAAATACGACTAATAGACTTAAAAAATCATTACATAAAGATTACGCATCTCCGAATAATAAAAACTAGCATTTCTCAACGTGGTTAACTAGAGATATTTGTCATAGTAAGATCTTTCTTCACTCTGCTTCTCGTTGCGATTGTGATCGTACTGCGTCAATGAAAAAAGACGGTGGTGATGTTTTAGTTGCTATCCACAAGTCTCTTCAAGGAACACTCTGTCATGACTTCCATCCTTTTCCTGTTGAATGTATTTTTGTTCGTGTCACCCTTGCTCCCTCTAAAATTCTGGTTGTCTCTTCGGTTTATGTTTCACGTAATTCCTCTGTTAGTGTATAAGGCCGATTTTTTTATCGAGCTCCCCAGTTTCTTGAACATTGCCCTTTGCGTCATTTTTAATATGTGGCGACTTGCCGAACCTAGTCTGGAATGCTAACTTTTCTTCCATAGTTTCCTCAACTAATATTTCCCTAATTATCGCTTCCTTCCTCTCCTCAATTGAACACTGAAAAAAATCCACATGGCGCCCAGAGCCATGTAACATGGCGCAGCATTTATGGTCCCACACTCTGTGTACATAGTACCCTGAGCCATGCAGTATGGCTCCCAGCGCCATAATTACATGGCGCAGAAATTATGGTCCCACACGCCATATTACATAGTACCATGAGCCATGTAATATGGCTTCATTTACAGGGGAGCTAATTAGATATTGTTCGTTATTTGAAGTATATTTGAATATACGGCCATACCACACTGGGATAACCGATTCTCGTCAGATCACCGAAGTCGCAGTTAGATGGGGGACCGGTTGAGAATACCACGTGACGTTGGCACGTAAAACTTTGTGGTGTCCCTTATCCAAACAATCTAGTTGTCTGGGAAGCACTATGAAAAAGAAAATAAAAGAAAAAAAAATTAAAAACAAGAAAATTAAAAACTTTTTTTTTTTGGAGACATACAGTCTGTCAAGAATGAGTTTACACATAGGAAAAAAATTCAATTTTTCATCTTTGTAATTATAAAATACTACTTTTTATTTATGTAAATGAATGTTTTTTTCTTAATTATGGTTAATTACATTATTTCCAACCGATATATACAAAAAAAGTACAACTTTAATGCAAAACAAGAACGAAAAGACCAACGAAAACAATTATTGCAATTCTTGAAGTGTCAAGAAACTCTTTACACAAATTATTATTGTATTTAATATTTACATATTTACAGGATATTTAATATTATTTGGTATATTTAAAATTTGGTATGGCCACCTTTGGCATCCACCACACATCGCAACCGATTTTTCATTGAATGAACCAACTTTTGCAGGTCATACGTGGTTGGTATTTTTTGCCATTCTTCGAGAATCGCAATTTTTAAGGCAGTTCGGTTTTTGGGTTGCCTTTTAGCGACTTGTTGTTTTAAGTAAGCCCATAAATTCTCGATGGGATTTAAGTCCGGACTCTTGGCTGGCGTATCCATCACTTTTCCGCAGTTGTATAAGGGCCACATTCGCACCATGTTCGCCTTATGTTTGGGATCGTTGTCCTGGTAAAGCTTAAAATTTGGTTTGCTGTTATGCATAAACCCGAATTTCTGCGCACTGCTTGCCAAATATGTTTTAAGGATATGCAAATATGGTTGGGCGTCCATGGTTGACTCGATGAATGCCAAGTCTCCTACTCCTCTGCTTGAGAAGCACCCAAATCATAACGGACAACTTACCAAATTTTACAGCCGGAATGATTTTTCGATTTTCCAACGATGTTAAAGGCTTGCGCCACACTCTAGCCGGTCCATCATTATAGTACAACATCATTTTCGTCTCATCGCAGAATATGACGTCGTCCCAGAAGTCAACGGGTTGAAAAAGGTGCATCATAGCGAAAGAAAAACGCTTTTCGATGTTTAGTGCAGAAAGCAGTGGTTTCTTTCGTGCAGCTTTTGATGAGAACTTATTTCGTAGGATGACCTGTCGTACTGTTTCATGGGAAACAGCAAGATCACACTCTTCCTTGAGTTCGCTATCAAATGTTCTGGTCGAAATCCAGGGGTTTTTAAAAAGTTTCCTAATCATAAGGCGCTCTATACGTTTAGATGTTTTTGGTTTTGGGCCACCTCCACTTTGGCTCCAATCTATCCTCATTTTCAGCATGATTTATAACGTTATAGACTGTCTTTCGTGCTACACAAAACATTTCCGACAATTCTTGCGCACTTTTACCTAATTGGTGATTATAGTATATCTGAACCAACTCAAAGGATACTCTTTTGCCTGGCATTTTAAAACACAATATCTCACTTATTTATGCGTACTAGCCAAAAATTTATCACACACTAATGATCAAATTCATAGAACTTTACAATACAGACCAAAAATTACGGTAAATTTACCGCATCGTTGCAGTAATGCAAACAAAAACAGTTGTGTAAAGAGTTTCTTGACACTTTAAGAATTGTAATAATTGTTTTCGTTGTCCTTTCCGTTCTTTTTTTTCCATTGAAGTTGTACTTTTTTTGTATATTATGGTTAGAAATAATGTAAATAACTATAATTAAGAAAAAAAATCATTAACATAAATAAAAAGTAGTATTTTATAATTAGAAAGATCAAACTCATTCTTGACAGACTGTAGCTCTCGAATACCATTGGCTTTGATATAAATAGGTTCTACAGCATAGTCAAACCAAATTTATTCAATAAATGTGACCGGCTACTTTTTTATATTAAAATGATTTCTCTGTCAACCGAATAGATGTCATGTTTGACCATGCGAACTCGTTGCACTTGGTTTTATCATTACCTAACAGCTCAAACATTCGTATATCCAGTTTTTAGTGTTCTCCTAGTCTTGAGCCCAGTAGCTTCATCCAAGCTGTGAATTAATACTTGGAAACTTTTAAAAACCATAACCTCCATATAATAATTGGGGATATCAATGTAAACATACATGGTAGTAAAATTTCGCACATTGCACAAGATTACCTCAATGTTTTAGGTAAATTTGGTTTGAACAAACATCTCCACGGTATTACCCGAGCAAAAAGTGGGTCATGTATTGACCACGTATTTTTCAAAGAAACAATCAACCTCATTTTTCAACCAGCTATTCTTCAAACCCATATTACTGATCACTACTGTACTATAGCTGATCTGGCCTATCAAAACACCAAAACAGCTAATATCAATAGTAAAACGGTTCAAGTAACAAAAATCAATTATGATATTTTAATTAAAAGGGCCCAACAATTAGACTGGAATGTTGTATGTAATATCAACAGCCCCGATGAAACGGTAAATAGTTTTCTATGTGTTTTAAATGATCTGGTAGACAAATCAGCCACTATATCTCAGTATACGTTTAGGAAAAAATTGATTCCGTTGAAACCTTGGTGCACCAAAGGAATTGTTGTGTCAATACGCCATAAAAGTCGACTTGCAAAGATGTTGACTAATCAACCGTTTAACCTGGAACTAAAGCGTTGATTCAAAATCTTTAGATATATCCTTAACAAAACAATTAAGCAAGCGAAATCAAATTATTACATGACAAAAACTAATAAATACAAAAGTTACCCGCAAAAATTATGGGAATTGATTAACGAGATAATAGCGAAGAATAAGAAAGGGAATCAATCCATAGCTGAAATCTTAGCTAGAGACGGAACTTTGTTGAAATTTGGCAGTGATATTGCTAACGAATTCAACAACTACTTTTCAGAAATTTGTGAAAGTATAACTAACTCTGTCCCTCAAACTACTCTACCTTCGCCACCAGTAGTAGACCAGCTTGAACCATTCAATTTCAAACCAATAAGCAAGGAAGAAATACTGTTTCATATTATTAGGTTGCTGCAGATGAAATGGCCGATTTAGTAATGCATTTTCAAACAGCTGTAACTTTTTATAAAGACAATTTATTTAATCAAAATAGGTACCAATAGATGCAACACACTTTTCCCAACGAGATACAAGCACATTTATTCCAGTTTTGTAGAAGTCCGAGTTTCTGGTTGGAAGAAACTCCCCGAAGGCATTTTTGACAGCAGCTTCATTATTAAATCCTTTTACTGTCAAAAAATGATCCAAATCCTTAAAGAAATGATAATCTGTTGGTGAGAGGTCTGGTGAATATGGAGGGTGAGGAAGAGTCTCATAGCGCAACTCGTTTAATTTTTGGACCGTTGTTCTTGATATATGAGGTTGTGCGTTATCATGAAGCAGTATCACTCCATCCCTGTTGACAAGCCTAGGTCGTTGGACTATCAATTTCTGATGCATTTCATCCAGCTGAGCACAGTATTTCTCAGCATTGATGGTTTCGCCAGGTTGCAGGAATGAATAGTGGATAACTCCAGCTACAGACCACCAAACAGTTACCATTATTTTCTTTGGATGAAGGCTTGGTTTCGGCATGTGTCTTGGCGCTTCATCGGCATTTAGCCATTGGGCCGATCGACGACGATTATCGTATAAAATCCACTTTTTATCGCAGGTCACAATTCGGTGCAAGAACGGTTTCTTTTTGTTGCGGGAGAGAAGAAAACTTGAAATCTCCATTCGACACGTCATGTTTTGTTCGGTAAGATCATGCGGAACCCATTTGTCAAGCTTTTTCACTTTTCCAAGTTGTTGCAAGTGGCGGCAAACTGTTGAATTGAGAACGCCTAATTTCTCGGCAAGATCCCTTATGATTTGACGGGGGTCAGACTCCACTAATGCACGCAGCTTGTCGTTATTAATCGATGGTCCTGGCTGTCCACGTGGCTCACTTCCAAGGTCCATATCTACGGATCGAAATTTTTCGAACCACCGCCGGTTGGTTCGTTCACTAGCTGCATCAGGCCCAAATGCGCTGTTGATATTCCTCGTTGCTTCCGTTGCGTTGTGCTCTAATTTAAATTCGTATAGTAAGAGTAGCCGTTTTTAGATTACTTCCAGGTTCATTTTCTTTTTTTGTTTTTACGATCACTATGGAGTGCAAAACAGAAATGACTCCATAAACCAAGGAAGCAGTATTTATACTTCAATATGTTATATCATTTGCGCCGCCTTGTGCCAACATAATACACTAAAATTGCAGCCAACTTTATGTCATTGCTAAATCGGCCATTTCATCTGCAGCAACCTAATAATTCTATGAATGAGAATATATGAAGATTTAGTAACCGCTAAAGTGATTAAAAAATTAGCAGGAACAATTTTAACACCTCTTCGACATATCTATAATGCCTGCCTACAGACTGGTCAGTTTCCGGATCGTTCCAGCTATTGTTGTTCGAATTTTCAAAGCACAGGACAAAAAGTATCTGAATAACTACAGACCGATATCATTGATTTCTATTTTGGCTAAAATCCGGTTAAAACGGAAATAAATAAAAATCGCTAGTTTCTCCCAAAAGTCGGCGATGAATTTCGGTAGCTGATCTTCTTGACAATAAGACAACTGCACAATTTGTTGGACAGATCTCTGACTTTCCACGTGTTTCAGTTTTCCGTAAACCATTTTTATGGAACAGCCAAGATATGACTAGTCTAACGTTCTCAAATCTACAATCTTTTGCCAAAAAAGCCAAGTGCAACTCTTAGCTTATTATATCCTAACTTTCGTTCCATTTGTTCGAAGCATATTTTTCCATACCTGAATGCCCTTATTAAGATGCTCTTTTTCAACGGCCAACCACTTCTCGAAGAAAAAGGCAGCTATTGACTTTCGTCGTCTTTTGCATTCACTAAAATTAAAAAATAAACTTTCGATGGTCTAGCGTTGCAAAATCTATAATCAGTCATGCATAACAAATACGGAAAATCAATCGACAAATAACATAATGATGCATTTATCACACGATAAATTTTAATGAGCTTCAATAAACACCATAATTTTTTTAATACTCCAAACAAACTTGGGACATTACCTCTGCTATACGTTGCAGCGATCACATAAAGCAAAACCCACAGTGTTATCCAATCTTGCAAAGATACTTATCATCACCTTAATCATTACTGTATCTCCTCATTAATTATTACCGAATCGCTTAAACAATTTTCCCTTAATTCACTAAATCCCTCTTTCGCTTTTATAAAATTTCATCATAATCTCCCTCCTGTCAATCATTTTCAAGTAAATTTCCTAGAATATTTATCATCGAAAATAAATCTCATAAATTAACGAGAAAGCAATTATTATCGCATCACGTCTTTTGCCTTCAAGTCGGGCTGAATTAACCATTACCAGTTTGTTCCTCCTTAGCGATCGCGACAGTACCACCGGTACGAAGCAACGTTAACATGATGGATAATATATTTCCAGTTAGTTAAAAAGCGCATAAAAATCGAAAAGGCGTAAAAGTGAAAGTATGTTATTGTACCTTTACTTGCGACTTTTCAGATCCGACGTCGTCGTCTACGTCATTATTCTCTGTTCTGGTGCTGCACTACATGCAATGCACATGTTTCACAATGCACGAGAATTCATCAAAACCGAATATTGCCTGGAACCAGACAGATAAAAACATTGCGCAATCTTCGTGGGCCTCGTAGTAAATGCCATATTCGAAGTTTCCGCCCCTCTGACGTTAATTACACGACGGTCAATCCAGTTCTCTTGCAGGCGTTGTAATGAATGATCAATTTGAGAAAAGAAAAAAAAATCCTCAATTTTTTAGATTGTTGTTTTCTCAGTTTCTTCAAAAGAAAAACTATACGAAAAAAAAACGGTTGTTCATTCATTAGCTAAGAAAAACTACGCTTGTGCCACAGGCTGTGCAAGTACTTTAACTTAAGAGGGCAATAAGGAAGACGAATCACCTTAATCGTTTCAAGATGCAAACACGGAGGGGCTAACCGTGGAAATGTACTCGAAAGGTGTTAGGATGATGACAGATGGGAAATGGTTTTTTAGAATCTTCTCAACACGTCTATAGTGATGTGAGATTCTATCATTAAATGGTTGATGGGTTATTAGCGTCCACTTGAAATTTTTGTACAGGGTCGATGATCGAGCAGCATGTTTTTTTTTAAGTGACTTCGACATGAACATTTTTGTGACTAGTTTTTGAGATTTAAGAGTAAGTGTAAGGTCAAAAAAAGTTAGAGTCTCTCCTATAAGAATCTTTTATAAAATCTCAAAAACATTAGACGAAGAGATCTATATACATTTCCTTGACAACCCAATAATTTTTCTTCTCTTATCAACATTAATGTTAACAATTAAATGTCTTGATCAAAAACCTAAGCGATTAATGTCCTATCATTATGTTCACAATTAAGATATCTTTTTTGGCCCAATCGATTTTCAAATAAAATCAACAGCTCCGTTACGATCACTTGAGATAGGTTATGCCAAACATCGCCTTTTATCGTTACTAATCCACTGTTGTGCACTTTCTACTTATTGCAAGATAGCAAGCAGCAGCACGCTAGATCTAGACAGATAGGTATTAATAAGCGCCCGACTAAATCGATCAATCGATAGACCGATAATGTGTATACAGTGGTGATCATTTAGATTCGAACAGTTTGAAAGTTTGATATTTTAGATTGATTTTTGTGTTTGCCTACTCTATGCCAGCGATTCTATTTCTAACAAATAGTTTGTATCAGCTTTCTCTTAAACATATTGCATAAAACTATAATCTGCAAAAATAACATTCCTGGATTTTTAGATTTTGTATACATAAATGAATTTTAAATTATATTGCGAATACAATCATTCTTCCGCATTTTTTAAAATATACAGTGGCGGACAAAAGTCTACATACAACATCTTATACTTAGTTTCTGAGTGATTGGAAGCTTGAATCAAAAAACCATTGATGCAGTTTTTTGCATTATCGAAAATTTATTTATAAAAACCAAAAACAAAAACTTTTCATAACAATAACTTTCATAAGGCTATTATAGTGTTATTGCTAGTTTTGAAGTGTAAGGTCGAAAAAATGTCGTCAGGGAAAGAAATTTGCAGTGATGTGCGGAAATTAGTCGTTCAATACAGAAATGAAACGTATGGTGAAATAGCGAAACTATTGAAGTTAAAACGAAGGTCAGTGCAAACAATAATAAAAATTTTTTTAAAACACCAGTTCTATTAAGAACAAACCACGAACTGGTCGACCGAAAAAACTTTCGCGGAGAAACGTCAGCCTAATTTTGAAGGAAGTGGATAAAAATCCCAAAACAAGTGCTCCAAATTTAGCGGAACAAATCGCTACGGTGAGTAACAAGATTGTCCATCCAAGGATTACTACGCGAGCGTTGAATACAAATGGTTTTAGATGCAGAACTCCCAGAAAAAAAAAACCATTAATATCACCTAAAAATCAACTTCTACGCCTAGAATTCGCAAAGCTATAATATAATATTAACAAGGACATGGATTTTTGGCAGCGAGTCCTTTTTACTGAAGAGTCCAATTGGATGTGATGGTCGCGCCAAAATCTGGAGGAAGCACAACACTGCCTTATATCCCAAAAACTTGTTACCTACAGTCAAGCATTGTGGAGGCAATGCCATGGTTTGGGGAGCCATAGCAGCATCTGGAGTGGAAAGATTAGCATTTATTGAATGCACCATGGATCGCTTTGTATATAAAAGCCTGTTAGAACAACATTTGCAGCCATCGGTGGAGAAGTTGTGCCTTGGAAGGAGGTGGATTTTCCAACAAGACAACGATCCAAAGCACACAGCTCATATCGTCAAGGATTGGTTGTTATATTACGCTCCCAGACAGCTTAATCATTCTACCCAAAGCCCGGATAGAGCATGTATGGGAGCTCCTTGAGCGAAAAATTTCAAAAGATCTCCGTAAAAAACAAGAATTCGCCGAAGGATGCACTCATAGCAGAATGGGAGAAAATAACGACAGAAGAAACTGGTAATTTAATTGCCTCTATGCCCCGAAGACTGCAAGCAGTAATTGATGCTGCAGGGGGCCCAACAAAGTACTAAAACTAAAAATATTTGTAAAAATTCTATTAACATTTTGTGTATTAGTAAGGAAGCATTGACTGTACGTAGACTTTTGTCACATCATTTTTTTTCGCTTTTATGAATTTTTTTGTAAGTTTGTTATGAAAAGTTTTTGTTTTTGGTTTTTATAAATATATTTTCGATAATGCAAAAAACTGCATCAATGGTTTTTTGATTAAAGCTTCCAATCACTCAGAAACTTAGTATAAAATGCTGTATGTAAACTTTTGTCCGCCACTGTACGTCGCTAATCCTATTACTTTTATTTGTTTCATCTGGCAGCACTTTTGTTTGACAAGTATGAGAGTAAACTTTCATTTTTGTTGCTGTTCTAAACTTTCATGTGTACTTTTACTCCACAGTGAATGATTATATTGATAAATTATAGTATGATAGAAAATAAAATAAAAAATTATGAAAAATAATGTAAAAAAAAAGTGCCACTGTAACGTATCCTTCTTTCTGTGGATGCGTTCCATCGACCACAGCTTATAAAGAATGTTTTCGACGTGGAGGATAAAGAGCATGGATCACCAGCAAAAAATTAAAATTGCTGAAATGGAGGCAACCGCAATTAGAGTTGGCTATTGTATCAAATCTAGCACAACACTTTATTTTACTGTATCACTGTATTTCACTGTATCTTGTGTTGGAAAAAACATTGTGTGATTTTGTCTTTTTAGATCATGATCAACTCCTCCAAATAGCCATTTGTTCCGATCACTGCAATCAGTTCTTTGCCAAAATTATTTGTCAAAAGCTTAAATGAGCCGTTTATTTTAAAAGTGGCCTAAGTCACTTTTCAAAAAAATCAAGTTAATGATAACATTAATTATAATTTAACGGTATCTCTTTAAAAAAAAAATCAAACCAAAATGTTCAGAACTATTGAAATTTTGTTCAAGAGAAATTTCGTTAATTAACGGTATAACGAACATGTTTATTTTGAAAGTGGCGTAAGTCACTGTAAGCAGGAAATGAATTGCGGGGCTTAGTGGAGAAGAGAAAGAATTAATGTTTTGTTAAAGTGAGATGAGTATGTGTGAAGTATTGTTTCGAATTATGTACAGTATTTTTTAAAAAGCTTTGATCAGTAGACATATTTTCATAAGTGGGGAAGGATTGTGCAGTTTTGTAGTTATATTATAGTGATATCTAATATAGTACACATCATTAGCATTATTAAAATTATTATTATATGAAGCTATCAGACAGTGAATCAGGTAAAACATACTTATTTTAGTTATGGAATTAGGTGGCTTTTAATGTGCATTATTATTTTATAGAAATATTCCCTGTAATGTGAAAAAGCGTTAACGCCAGAAAAATACATATGAGAGTGATTTCATCAGATGAAGAAACAACTTCTATGGAGTAATTAGAAAAAGAAAAGAGCACAACACAGGGAACAGAAAGTCATCGTGCACAAAAAAGAGGATGCAGAAACGAAAAAATTGTAATCAAAACCTTAGTAAAAGAAATAGCGGTGAAAAGTATGTGTGTGTTTGTGTGTGTGTGTGTGTGTGTGTGTGTGTGTGTGTGTGTGTGACAGTTTGGGGAGAGGCGCATTGGCACCTCTAAGCACTCAGGCCAAAGGACCCATTGTATTCATTTCCCCCTGCCTACCATAGTTTCCCAGACTTCTTGATAAAGTCTAGGATCACTGATAGGGGAAAAGAGGCTATCGTCTGCATGCGTGCAACATCCCAGCCAAAGCATTGATATCTGAGACGCGCAAACGCTGGACATTCACAGAGCAAATGCTCCGCAGAGTCAGCCTCTTCTAGGCAGGATGAACAGAGGTCATCCTGTACAACACCTATTCGGTACATATGTCCTCCTAGGCAGTTGTGTCCAGTCAGAATACCTACCATGGCCCTGCAAACTTTCCTGCTCTTATTGAGCAAGAATCCTGCAGTCACATGGTTGGGTTCTGAAAGGAAGACCTTCGTGTGCCTGGCCACACCAGCAGTCGTCCATCTATCTTTGTGAGCATCATCTACCCACTTTCGAAGAGTGGCACGTGCAGATGCGGTCGGCACACCCAAGGCGGGTTCAGGGCCCCGTAGTGGAAGTCCCGAACATTGCTTCGCAATGACGTCAGCAATTTCATTCCCCTCAACACCACAGTGCCCCGGTACCCAGAGCAGATGCACCCTATTGAATCTGGCGACAGAGTTAAATCGTGCTCTGCACTCTTGGACAATTTTCGAGTTTGTCAGGGGTCTACGCAGCGCCATCAGTGCAGCTTGACTGTCACTGCAAATAGAAATGCTCTTTCCCCTCCATCTTTCTTCAATTGCCCAACAGGCAGCTCTCAGGATAGCAAATATTTCTGCTTGAAAAACCGAAACGTGCTCTCCAAGAGAGAAATCCCACCTGCCGTTCGATGAATGTAGATAGACACCAGCTCCAGATCTACTATCTGAGCTCGAGCCGTCCGTGAAGAAGACCTCAGAATATCTCCTCGTACACAGATCTGGATCGTCTCAGTTACTTCTGCTTAAGAGGATTACTTCGTACCTTCTTCTAAAGTCGAGGAAGGGCACCCGAGCGTCCGAAGGCATAGTGAGAATCGGAGAGATCTCACACATCGAACCCCTAATAGAGCAGTGCCCCACATCGTCTTCACCTACCCATAAGCCAAGCTGAGCTAGTCTCTGGGCAGAGCTCATCGCCACACTCTGAACTTGAATGTCGAGAGGAGGCAGATTGAGAAGCGCATCAAGGGCCGCACCCGGAGTAGTGCTCATGGCACCACGCCGTCCTTTGCAGCGTGGCTAACTTTTTCCGAGCATACAATAGCCTCACGATAGTCCACCACACCACCGATGCGTACGTGAACATCGGCCTAATTATTGCTGTGTAGATCCACATCACTACACGAGGCTTTAGACCCCATGTGGTAGCAAAAGCTCTCTTGCACTGCCCGAAAGCTTTTAAAGCACGAGTAAGCTTCACTTCCACATGTTTCTTCCAGAGAAGTTTTTTGTCCAGGATTACTCCAAGATATTTGACTTCATCTGAAAGTTGAAGTGTTACACCCTTCATGTTTGGAAGCACTAGTCCTCCCAGTTTTCTTTTCCTGGTAAACAAGTTTCTTCTTACCAGGATTCACTGTTAGGCCGTGCCTCGAACACCAGCTGCCAATCAGATCCAATGCACGCTGTGTATTTCTACATACCACGTTCAGATCTTTACCGACAGCCAGTGCGGCCACGTCATCAGCATAAGCCTGTGCGTGCAGCCTTTCTTGTTGCAGTTCGTTAAGCAGGGAGTCGACTAGTATACTCCACAGGAGCGGTGATAGGACGCCCCTTGAGGGCATCCATTTGTCGCCGCTGTTCTTAAGTAGCAGTTGTATGTAACAGCAAAAGTATGTAACAGCAAACTCTAAAATTATTTTTCCCAAAAATATTGCATTTAAACCTCTTTGTTTGAAAAATTTTGGAAATAAATTAAGTTCTTTTGATCGACCAACTTATCTTTGATAAATTTTGGAAGTTAGCAAACTTTGGGAAGCAAAATTTAGTTAAGCGTGGAATGCCCAAAAAGAGAAGACCAAGAGATTACAAATCAAAACCAAGACACTGTCAATTTAACTATTATTTGACAGATGAAAATGTAAGTGAATTTTTCCTGGAGAAGATTTGCGTGGGAAATGTGAAAATTCCTGAAGAAAAACGGAAGAATCTCTTGAAAAAGCTATTAAAGAGCATATTCAAAGAGTCCCTGTCTAGGAAATGTTTAGAAAAAGATCAGAAAAAGGCGGCAGAAAATCCAGATGAACATTTTGTTTTTTCATTTGACTTTCAAAAAGCGTTGCCTTTTCCCAAATTTACGACTTCCATATCATATTACAAAAGGAATATGTGCGTGCTAAATTTGGGATTCCATAATTTTCATAATAATAATATAATTGCATAACAAAACAATTGCATCTAGAGGTTTTCAGGAAGTTGCTTCGTGTTGTATAAACCATCTTCAGAAAGTCACAACTCAAAAGCATATTATTGCATATAGTGACGCATGTACAGGACAAAATCGTAACATAAAACTGCCAGTAAATTGGATGAAAATTTTTAGTCTTCAGAAAACGATATTGAAATTGTTGGCCACAAATTTTTAGTTTCAGGTCATTCATACTTACCCAATGATGATGATGATGGGCTGGAGTGGGTCCAGAGGAACCCTAGCACTGCGACCTCCTGGGTCTATTGTGCGTCCTTTGCGTTATATCCTATAGGATGTCCAGGCTTCTAATGAACCTGGATATGTTCCTTGGCAGGACATTTGTGATGTCCCTGATGGAAGGAAGAGCAGAGCCAAGTAGCTCGAATCTTCTTCTCGCTAGTGCTGGACAGACTGTGAGCAAATGTTCTAAACACTCTGTCGTTTCCCCACAGTATCTGCAGCGGTCGTCCTGCTCCTCACCTATACTGTGGAGGTACTTTTTGCATGGAAGGTGTCCTGTCAATGCTCCGCATAGGGCTCTTATGCCACTTTTGCAGAGAGCCACTGCTTCTTTTGCTCTTTTATTATTGAAGCCAAGGTATTTTTTTTGAGTGTTTTAAACCCTCAATATTAACCCAGTAGTCTTCGATCTTCTTCTTGCTCCATGTTTTAATTTCCTTCTCCGTATTTGCTTTTGTAAAACCCCAGTACGGAGAAGGACCTATGAAGGGCATTTTTGCTCCTTTTTTGGCTCTGGTATCAGCTTCTTCGTTTCCTCGGTGCCCCTCATGGCCGGGGATCTATATCAACTCGTGGCTGTTCTGTGCCCCTATTTCATTTAGGGCCTTTCTCACCTCTAGGAGAGTAGCCGAATTTATTTGATCGCGATTTATAGCCATGAGAGCCGCTTGACTATCCGATAGGATCTTAATTCTGACCCTTTTAGTATTCCTTATTTTTATTGTTTGTGAGGCTCTTAGTATGGCAGATAGTTCTGCTTGATAGATCGTGGCTTCCTTTGGGAGAGGGAAATGCATTTTGCACTTGGGACCTACGATCCCTGCTCCTACTCCACAATTCATCTGTGAACCATCCGTATACCACATTTGCGCTCCTTTGTACGAGGGAAATGGTCCATCCTTCCATTTCTCCCTTGATGGAGTTGTGACCTTGAACCTCTTCTCGAATGCTGCCTCAGTTTTTATTTGGTCGCTGAGGTTTAACATTTCCATTATGGGCCTGACGTCCTCCAGGATGTTTAGGTGGCCATTCAGGTCCCCTGATTTATACCTGTAGGCCTGTTGTAGGCTAACGGCTTGTCTCGCTGCTTCCTCTTTAATTTTGAGGTGCAGCGGTTAGAGGTTTAGAAGGGCCTCCGTTTCTGCTGTTGGAGTGGAGCTCATTGCTCCTGTAATCAGCAGGCAGGTCATCCTTTGAAGCTTGTTGAGCCTATTTATAGCAGTTTTTTGTATGGTTTTCTTCCACCACACTGCAGCTCCATATAGGAGGATAGGTGTCACCATTTGCTTATATGCCCGTAGGGTCTGCCTTGGAAATAGTCCCCAATTGCGTCCAAGCATTTGTTTTGTCGCTCAGAGTGCCTTAGTGGCCTTCATTGTCGTTTTGTTTAGATGATTGTCCCAAGTGAGTTTCCTATCTAGGTGTATTCCTAGATATTTTACCTCTTCCTGAAGACATACGACTGTACCTCTAATATTTAGGGCTCCTATTTCGATTTTTCTTTTTCCTATTTCGATTTTTCTTATAACCTTCGAAAAAAAACATTTTTTTTCAATTTGAAGGTGCTATGTCCCCTTAATAGTTGCTCTAATTTGACAATCTCCAGAATACATCAGTGCTTATCAATCCCGATTTCAGTCCAAGCTCGCAACCTTAAAACGTAATCAAGAAGTCTTCGCAAGTGAAAGTTTTGTTGGCTGCAACTGGTTAGTGTATCTAGGCACCTGGCTGAATCCAACTCTGCCTGCTATTTCTTATTTACCAAAGACTGGTTTCGTGTTTTTTTTTTCTCCGAGATATTTTTTTTTTCATTCTTGGCACCAAATTTCTCGTCTGCGATGTCCCTTCAGCATATAGGCTAATCAAAAAAAATTTAAAGTTAAAAAAGATACATTTATTTTATGTATAGATCATTTAGATTTAAATCCAATTTCAGTCTAAGAAAATTTTTTCTGTCTAGGTGCATTAGCTAACTGTCCGAATTTGAATGGCCTCTACTGTATCCACTTACTTTTAAGGGCCCTATAGAGTTATGCACAAACAATGTCTACCGCCAAATGCAATCAATTCCATTGCGGCGACGACATGCATACAAATGAAGAGAAACTGATACACCTAGGCCATAGTAATTAGTGCGATCGATGACAATCGTGTTTTGGAACATGCACAGGTTTCCGCAGTTGACTAGCTATTGAATAGACTGGCAAAGCTACTCTCGATCGTTGCAACTTTCTTTCGATCTAATATAGTATTAATTGTATCGATTTATAGGTTAGTTGCTTGTACTGATCAGGTGCCAGTGAATTTATGGAATGGAGAAATGCTTTGGACAAAGAAGCTGGTATGGGTAATATTGTCAATTTATCTGAAGTATTGGACAGTTTGAAACAAGAGGTAAAGTTTTAGTTTTTATTAGAATTACAGTAAATGTCATTATGACATCAACTAGAATGAGCCAATATTGACCTATTCTTGAGTAGATATTACCACTTTGTCAATTTTAACTGCAGCTATGCTTAAAAAATAACCTTCACAACAAAAATGACCTTGTTCTCTTACCCAATACTACAATACCAACTTAATGACTCATAATCATTGCACTAAACTTTTATATTTTCCCATCTATTCAAAGAAACAGCCAGTGCATAGCCATTTGGTAAAATGAGCTCTTCAAGCTCTACCTGTTACATAACCGGTGTATGCATGGTTAACTGATATTCATATCCATTAAAACGCATAACTCCGACATTTGAAGTATGTAATACAATCTGAAGTGTATCTATTGCATGCATGCTTGCATTTTAAATGCTTTGTATTTTTTTCTCTCAATCGATTTAAACATGCAAGAGACGTGAATTCATGGGTCAGATAGTTTCTTTTCGAATGTAATTGAACTTGAGGCATTAATAAGTTTTTTTGTGTGGCTCAAATAGTCCGAATAATTTTTTTTTTTTTTTAAGATAAGATAACTTTATTTTGCCGAAAAACACATCGTTTACAAACAATATTGTAACTTAATTATTCTTATAAGAGATCGGATATATGTTTTATCCATGCAACTTAAATATAAAATTGTGAACAATAGAATGGAGTAATTATTATTAGAAACTATACTTTTCCATAGGGAAAAGGCAAAGAAAACTCTATTTCTGATTGGCTTAAGGGGTTAGGGGTAGTCAGAGACATGAAAAAATGAGAATTTTCAATAATTTTTTTTTGCCGGTAAATCATTTAATTTTATAAAAGTAATAATATGGCAACATTACATAATGTTTCGACTTGACCTCACGAAAATTTGAAGAAAAAAAAATTAATAATTTTAAAAGTTATGGCTGTTTGTGTTGATTCAGCTCCAACAGAAATTCTTTGCGGTGGCCATCACAAATCCTTGGAGATTCATCTAAAATCAATCGGACGAAAAAAAATAGTTATATTAATAGATAATCTAGTGCCTGATCGAAGCGTTTTTTTAAAAAAAAACTTGACAAAATGGCGGCCTCATGAAATTTTTCCCCAGATTTTCGGGAAAAAACAACAGCATAAGAAATCGAAATTTAAAAAAAAAAAAAGTTCTTCGATCAGGCACTAGTTTTTTCTGTTTTCCAAAAGCTGTATAAATTTCATTGAAATCTACTGAGCGGTTTTTGAGTTACAGTGGTCACCAGTTCAAAAAACATAGTTGTGAGAAAAACGCATTTAGAGTTTTACACTCGATTTATGTAGAGTAATACGAATTATTTAATTTAAACACTTATACTACCTAAAAATTGTAAATATACATAGTTTCTCAACATACGTTGAGACTGCGCGCCAGTTCTCCTCGTTTCGCAGCATTGCATCCACGATCGTCTCCGGCGCTACCAGGCCGATCGTGGACTCAATGGTGCGCCTCAAACTTGCGAAGCGACTGCACATAAAGAATGTGTGCTGAGCATCATCGAGCTCAGTCACACAGTACCGGCAGTACGGTGTGACTACCTTACCCATTCTGTTCAGGTATTTCCTGAAGTAACCGTGCCCTGTCAAGAATTGACAAAGGTAAAATTTTACCTCTCCGTGGCTCCGGTTAAGCCAAGGCTCAATAAGACCAATTAGCTTAGCCGTCCAGCGTCCTTTGTCCACTCCAACGTTGTTGCCAAAGTTGGAGGGTCAGTGTACGCGCGTGCGTCAAAGCCTCAGTTCTCTCCAGCTCTGAGCGAAAGAGGTACCCTTCCTTGCGTTCTCGCGCTAGCAGATCGATCGGGATTACTCCCGATACAACCATCACAGCCTCTTCCGAGACCGTGCGGTAGCTACAGGCGATTCGCAGGGCACCCCTGCGCTGGACACTGGCAATGCGCTTTCGGAACTTCCTAGTTCGAAACGCATCCCCCCAAATTTCGGCACCATATAGCAAGATGGAATTGGTCGTCTCCATCAGCAGTCTCCGTCTCGTCTCACTGGGTCCGCCAACGTTGGCCATTAGCCTACTCAGCGAAGTGACGACTACTAGAGCCCTGTCACATGCCCTGCGGAAATGATCTCAATACGTCAGCTTGGTGTCCAGGGTCACTCCCAGATACCTGACCGACTTGGTGGTCCGGACCCCGACGGAGCCAACCGTCATGGGTATGACAGTTGGTATCCTCCGCTTCGTCAGCATGACAATCTCTGTCTTTGAGACTGCCAGCTGGAGGCCGTGCTCAGTCATCCACCGATCCACCCTTCTCATAACTTGGTTAAGTCTAAGTTGAGCGAAATCGGCAGATCTAGAAGTGATTACAGCTGCGATGTCATCAGCGTAACCTACTAGGAACACATCCGCAGGCATCTCCAGGCGCAGCAGATCATCGTACATTATGTTCCAGAGATCAGGTCCTAAGATCGACCCCTGTGCCGCACCTGAGGTGACAGGCCTCCTTCTGACTCCGTCCTCAGTGTCGTAGACCAACCATCGGTCCCCGAGGTAGTCCCGCATCATGGCCAGCAAGTAACCAGGGATACGGAACCTCCCCTCAAGGGACCGAAGGATGTCCGTCCACCTCGCCGAGTTGAAGGCGTTTTGCACGTCAAGCGTTACCAGCAAGACGACCGGTCTGGCTTGACGACATGCCTCTTCCGCTCTTGCTACAGCCCCGACAACTTCTGAAATGGCATCGATTGTTGAATGCCCCTTCCGGAAGCCGTGCTGCCTGCAAGAAAGATCACCAGCTGATCTCACAGCCGACAGCAATCGCGGCTTTAATAACCCTTCGAGAAGCTTCCCAGCAGTGTCCAGCATGCACAGCGGGCGGTATGCCGATGGGCAGCCCAGGTTACCCTTCCCCTTGTCTACAAGCACCAGTCGAAGACCCCCGCGACTAAACATGAATTATACAAATTCAATAATAGACGCGGTTGACTCTCCGCCACAACTTTAAGTGCCTCGACCGGTACTCCATCAGGCCCCGAGGCCTTCCGGTTCTTCATCCTGGACACTGCGCTGCTCAGCTCCTCGTCCGTAAAAAGAGGAACATCCGCCTGGTTGACGAATATGGGCCCATCAATCCTTGGCGGGTGCACCGGGAACAGCGAACCAACGATACGCTCCATGGATATCGCATCCATGAGAGTGCTAGGTCGCATGCAGCCAAGTCTGCGAGTGACCAATTTGTAGCCATCTCCCCACGGATCTGAATTGACCTCCTCACAAAGAGCCTGCCATTTGGCGCGTTTACTCCTTGTGATGGCCTTGGTCTGCTCCCTCTTTGCCGCAATGTGAGCAGCAGATAGCTCAGCCACTCCCGGCCTATTTCTGGCTCGCTGTGCCCTGCGCCTGCACGCCAAAGCGATGCGCTGCAGTTCGGCGATTTCTTCGTTCCACCAGTACGCATGTTGCCTCCCACGGAAGGGCTTCCGTTAGGGCATTGAAGCCTCACACGCCCTCCGAATCCACCCCATGGTGCTATTAGCAGTGGCCTCTACTGCTGCACGTGTCACTGGGGTCTCAGATGTTAGAGGCTCCCCTCCCAAACTCGAAACGAGCGATGCGACCATCTCGTCCTTATTAAGTTTAGCGGCATTCCAGCCTAGCCACTTACAGGAAGAGCCTTGGTGTCTTTGCCTGCTCTCAGCAATTTGGAAGGTGATGTACAGTCACTCAAAGTGAAAATGATCCACTCGGTGGAAAACAATTGCAACGTAATTTAATGATACTAAATAAATTAAAAATGGACTGTTGCTACTTAAACATGATAGCTTCAGATGTGCAAAATCAGTTTTATATGTGTAGTAAGTAAAAAATTTATTGGATTGGAAAATATAATAATATAAACAAAAAATGTATATTCCATAGTCAAAATGAAAATGATCCATCAAAATACAAAACACAAAAAAACTATAAATCAAGAATTTTCTTTAACAAATTAATATTTAGTGTGAAGGTCCTTAGCGAGCCTAACAGCTGATAACCTCTTTGGCATTGAAGCAAAAAGTTTTTTTGTGAATTCTGGGCAGATTTTCGACCACTCCTCCAGAATGAGCTCCTTTAATCGATTTCGACTGGATATTTGATGCTCCCTAATACGCTCTTCTAAATGGTCCCACAAGTGTTCGATAACGTTTAGATCTGGTGATTGTGCTGGAGTTTCCATAGCTTTGGGACAATGATAGAGCAGCCATTCTCGAATGAGTAACGACTTATGTTTGGGGTTGTTACCTTGATAGAACTGGAATTTGTCTTTAAGACCTAATTTTTCGGCGCTGGCAGGTAAATTGTCCTTCAGAATTTGGAGGTACATAAATTTATCCATGTTACCGTCAATAACGTGAATATTCCCGACTCCATTAGCTGCCATACAGCCTCAAGCCATTATCGAACCTCCACCATGTTTTACACTTGGACGAAGATTCTTCAAATTCAGCTCTTCATTCTTCTTTCTCCATACTCGAACCTTCCTATCCGATCCAAAAACATTGAATTTGCTTTCATCAGCGAATATAACGGTATTCCAGAAGTCTGGGCCATGCGAATAGTACTGAGTTGCAAATTCTAGCCGACGTTTCTGATTGTTCGCACTTATTAACGGTTTTACTCGTGGGGAGCGACTGTTAAATCCTTGTTTTCTTATGGCAATTCTTATTGTTTCGTCGCAGACCTTGATACCCAAGGCCTTTTCAACGTGTACGCGAATTTTCGGCGCACTAAGCTTCGGATTTTCTCGGATAAAGTCTACTATCCACCGTTCGTCACGATCGGAAAACGCTTTTTTTGGACTTTTTCGAACCTTATTACCGATGCGATTGTCTTTAAATCGTTCAATTATATGTTGTACAGTTGACGCACTCTTGTTGACAATCTTTGCTATTTCGCGTTTACTTTTCCCGAGCTTGAAATGATGGATTACCAGCTCCCGTTTTTTGTATGTCGTATGGCGACCCATTTCGAAAAAAAACTTGCTCAAAACGATAAATGTGCAACAGGTGACTGCACTCAGCGAAAGACTAAAGTCAACTGAGGAAATGTCAAATACATGTCAACAGCTGATTATAAAATCTTAGTAGTGAACTATATGAAATAAGTACAATGGATCATTTTCATTTTGACCCCATATTCAGCCTTCTAGCCAAGATTGACCCGTAATTTCAAAGGCAATGTAACCATTTTGCGTATAACTTGTGTATTTGTTGCTTACACATTAGGAATTACTTTTGCCTAGAAACAAAGTAATTTCCAATAATATAAAATTGTATGCGATGCACATTAATTTATTTTTACTGGGTGGATCATTTTCACTTTGAGTGACTTTAGTTATGATCACTTGTAGTGTAATCTTCCATCACCCTCCAATCGAATATATAGTATCCAATCCAATATCCAATCCAATATATAGTAAGGTATTTATAGATTTAGCTATTACTATATATTCATCAAAGTTGCAATTCATTCATGACAATCGAACCCGAGAAATCGGTTGCTTGCAGCTGCTGCTAACTACCTGCTCTCGAGCGTTCTGGAGGGCCCGAGAGCCCTTGGTTAACTGTCGAGTAACTCGAAAAGTATTTGTCGGATTCACTTCGAAATTTCAGAGAATATTTTTAAGATATTATACATTAAGGAAATGCAAAAATGCAAAAATAGATTTTTTGAAAATTCTGACTACCCCTAACCCCTTCAGCTAATAATTAAAACTAGTATTTAAAAACTAAGCAACTAAACTACCTTGCATAATTAGACTCGAGTGCCAAATAGATTTTAAAATAAAAAATAAATAAAAAAGAATACTAATACGAATAACATACCATACAATTGTTAGATGTACTCAAGATGACATTGATGTCGCAACAACTAATGATTTGACTAAAATTTGATCACAATTTGAACAAGATTTAGCATAATTTTTAGTTCTTCGATGAATGGTATCCTTGACTGTACGTACATGGCGTTGCTTGTGAAGTCGATTCGTAGAGAAATAGTAGGGCAAGTTCAGCATCATTTTCAAAACTTTATTTTGCTTTATCTGCAGCTTAAATATATGTATGAGTACGTGCACAACTTCCCCATACTGCGCACCCGTAAAGAATGGTCGGTTAAAAAATAGATTTGAATGTTAGAAGTTTGTTTTTTATGGAGAGCTGTGAATGACGGTTTATTATCGGATAGTATAATTTGATCAGATTAAATGTCAGCGTTCTGTCGAGAACTATACCCAGATATTTGATGTTCTCAGTATTCCAGCATATGCTTTGCCCATCGATGTTTAAATTTGTAGCAGGAAGGAAACAAGATTTGCGTTTTCTAGCGAAAAAGAATGCCTGGGTTTTTGCGGAATTTATCTGGATTTTCCATTTGTTGAAATATTCGTTGTGAGACGAAAAACCACGTTCAAGAAGACTTGAAATTTCACTGGGGTCGACAGAGGTAACAGCGAAGGCTGTATCGTCAGCAAACAAAAAAAGTTTGCAGCTCTCAGGTGAAGGAATGTCGCTAGTGAAAATCTTGTACAAAATTGGGCTGAGTACTGAACCTTAGGGGACACCTGATGTAATAAGAAATCGGGAAGATTTTGCATCGCCAATCCAAACGTAAAAATAGCGGTCGTTTAGGAAGTTACTTATGATACTGCATAAATAGCTAGGGAATTGAAGATGTATAATTTTGAAAATTAATGCTCTATGCCACACAGTGTCAAGCCTTTTCAATGTCGACTATGATCAATCCAGTAGACTTTTTCTGCGAGAAGCCATTTAATATAGGATTTTTGATGCGTTGCACTTGATGGGCAGTTGAATGTTGTTTCCTGAACCCGAATTGTTCGGCGGGATAAATTTTAGTAGCCAAGATATGTTGCTCAAAACGTTGCTTAATTATACATTCAAAAGTTTTGCTAACACAGCTCAGCAGGCTAATAGGCCGATAACTGCTAACGACGTGCTTTGGTTTGCCTGGTTTTGCTATGTAGATTATTTTAGCTATCTTCCAGTTGTTTGGGAAATAGCTGAATTCAAGACAAGCATTAAATATTTTCGAAAGGTAAATATATCCCTTATTGTGTAGGTGCTTCAAGAATATATTTTTGACGTCATCAGCACCAGGAGATAAACGATTTTTCAGGAGCATTACTACTCTTTTTATTGCGCCAGGACTGATAAGAGGAGTAATGGAATCCCTTATAGGAATAATTAAGTTATTACAAAGGCTTTCTGTGTATGGGTCACTTAGATTTTCGGTAATAGAGTGCTGTTTTTGGAAATGTTTAGCGAAAGCTTCGGCCTTTTCTTCGTCGGCGAACAGTTCACTCCTGTCCATTTTGATAACAGGTATTTTACTGTTTCTATTTTTCAGGCATTTTGTTAGTCTACAGAAAGATTTGCCGCTATAATCGAGTTCAGCTAATTTATTGGACCACCTTCTGTTGAGAAATTTTCTCAATTCAAACTTGATCTTTTTATTAAAATCGTAGTACTGCTTTTTGAGGTAATCGAATCTCGTGCGTTGCCATTTCCTTCGAAATTTGTTTCGCTCAAATATTAGTGCTTGAACGAAAGGTGGTATTGCGTTCAGTTGAGAAGTTGTATGCATTGTTCAGATAGGTTCAGGATACTATTGAATTTAACTATATGGCCATCAATATCTTCAGTTGATTGGAAGTGCTCGTGATTTATTTCATTGATGTTAATTAGGAGTTTAGTGGATCGTTTGAATTTTTCCCAATTAGCGTGTCGGAAGTCAAAAATAATTTGTGGATCCTGTGTTAGCGGATCCTGTGTTGCTCAGCAAATTAAAAATTACTAGTAAATGGTCGGAAGTAAAAACCGTGTGTACGCATAGTTCGGAGACAAAATAAGGGGAATGTATTAAAATAATGTCTAAGGTGGAAGGATTACCTCTGTTTCTTGGGAAACAGGTTGGAGACTGACTATGCAAGATTTGAAAATTACTTGATGGTAATATGCTGTACAAGATATTACCCCACCGATTGTTTCTTGTACAGTTCCAGTCAGAATGGCGTGCATTTAAATCACCGGCTACCAAAAAATTACCAGTAATGTTGTTAAGGATCCGCATATCATTTCGGAATGCGCGTTCTTGATCTTGGCTGCATGCGTCCCCAGGAAAATAGGCGTCGACAAAGCGATGGTAAAATTCGCGATGTGGAGCTCAACGGATACAGTCTCAATGTATGCTATCTTCGGCAGTTTTATCTGCTTATGAGACAAGTTCTTTTTTATAATAATAGTAACACCACCCCCACGCACGTTCTCATCATGGTCACATCTGTAAATTTTGTATGCATTGTCAAGTAATCGATGTTTAGACTTCAGAAATGTTTCAGTTAGTATAGCGAAATCAATGTCTTCTGTATGCAAATAGGCAAAAAACTCCAATGACTTATTGCTTATAGATTGAGCATTCCAAAAAAGAATTTTGAGATTATTTATATTAGGTGAGTTTCTATTTCTGACCATATAAATATTTAAATGTCAATTCCAACACTGCCTTAAGTTGGCCTTGTCGAGAATTACAGGATTTTAGCCTGTTAAATAATTCGTCAGCGATGCATATAATTTCGGAAGAAGTAAACAAATCCTTTGCATTGGTCGCTGATGTCGCTACTATTATTATTCGCTCTTGTTTGAGTAGAGAGCCAAATGTTTTTTTTTTCGTAGCAATTGTTTGAGATTCAGAGATCTAAAGATTCAATTTTGGTTTCGTTGATGAGTTCGGAATCAATTCGAAATATTTTCTTATTGCAATTTTTCTACAATCCAGTGATAAAACTGAAAATATTTGCGGTCTTTAGTAGAACACTCTACTAAAAAATGATACCGAAACCGTAATTGAGTTACGGTTGACCGATTTCACGCACAAACAAACGTATCCCCTAGCATATGAATTCACATAAACAAACAGTTCATCAACCTGGTGTCGCAATGCAAATCCAACTTTCCACGATAATTAGCAAGAATCATTCAACGGAACTCGGTTCAATTTGCAGGCAACATTCCTTCCTTAAAACGAAACTGGAAGAGAAATAGCATCGTTTCGTATTACGTGCAAAAATCATTCATGGTGGTGTGTACACATTAAACTGACAAGACAAGACGTTTCTTGCAACATTTTCATTTCCCATGAGCTTAGAATGTATATTTCAGAAAGAGTGATTCTTTTCTATGGATATATAAAGTCATCGTCAAGTTCTTCCTTTCTTTCACATTTAAATTTATCTTATTCCTACGATACTAACGAGAACAAGAAAAAGACCCAGCGAAATTGAACAGTAGCAAGACCATCAACATCAGACAATAAGAACAACAACAACAACTGGAGAAACTTTAAAGAAGGAACAATTATTATTCTTGTCGAGTGTCATGTTTCATTCATTGAATAGTGAAAAACGAAGCGAAAACTGTAAACGGAACCGAATCGAATCCCCATGCAGCAACTTCTTCTTCCATCATACGTGTATTTTGTGCAACACGGTATAATAAGAACGCAACTATAAAGAAGGGGTCGACAGCGTGATATCTTCTTCTACCGCATGACACAAGCGGGACAGGACACAATCGTATTATCATATGGTGGATATAAGGGGAGTTGGTTGGCGTTCTGAAAGTGTATTTGGAAAATTCAACGGTGAACACGACGTGTGATAATGGAAGACAGGCCGAACTTGAATGTGGTGAGTGAGTAGAGCCCGGCAAGCAAGGGAGCACATTGACACGGCATAAAAGAAATCAGTGAACCATACCTCGATGACTTCCTGCCTGTGGAAATTCTTCCCTATATCTGCTATCTATTCTGCCTTACTAAACATAAACGTTCTATCTACATTTTTGCATTTCGCATTCGAAAACTACAGTATCCCGCCATTGAATTATGACCGATCAGCAAATTTTAGAAAATTTAGCTTTTTCTTAAATAAAGCAGAAGAATTTCAATTGTTTTTATTTTGCAATAACATATATTTATTGGTAGATGATTGCTTTAATAATAAAAAAATAAATTTTGATTGAATTTTAATATTTTGTGCTTCCTCCTTTGGCCTGTATTGCTGGTTGTATTCTACTAGGAATGCTTTCTACACATTTGTTTCTCATTTGTCGCATTCCATCGTCGTTTTTCCACTCTTCTTCGATATTTTTCTTCAATGCAGCGATTGTGTTGTTTTTCCGGCTATACACCTTTGATTTTAAATAGGCCCAGCAATTCTCAATGGGATTGAAATCAGGTGAATTGCCAGGCCAAGGTAAAACCTCCAATTCTAGGGAACTTAAACAATCCATGCTGGCTCTCGATGTATGGCATGGGACACGGTCTTGCATGAAGATATATTCGTCCTTGGGATGTTCTAAGGTATCCAAATATGGCAGAAGAACATCCCTCAGCACGTCTACAGGGTGGTTCATCAAAATCCGAACAAATCAATGAACATCCTTCAAATAGTGCTATTTATTGAAAAATGAAGTTTAAGTACAAAAACGTCTCCCATGGCATTTCGTGCATCTATTGACATTGTAATTATTCAATGTAGCCCCCATCAGCTTCAATCACGGCCTCCATTTGCGGTCTGCAGCGCTCGCACGCTCTCTGCAATTCTGCGCTGTCAATATTGGCGAAAGCTGCCTCAATGGCGGTCATTAATGATGTCAAATTTGGATGTCGATCTTTCAATCACGCTCTATACGTAATAGTCCAAGGGATTTAAATCTGGACTATTCGGAGGCCAAAACTCCTTAGAAATGATCAAATTGAACCTTAGAAATATGATCAAATTGCAGCGAGCCACTCGCTTCGTTCTTACAGCCTCGGAAAGCATTTGTCTAACCTTGATCGTGTAAGAATAATATCGAAGGTCCTCCTCAACGATTCTCCGTATAGTAGGCTCGCTCACATTCACAATAGACGCCAGTTTTCGTAACGATAGCCCCGGGTCTTCCAGAATCAGCTCTTCAGTCCTTTTGGTGACTTCAGGGTTTCTCAGGGTGTGTTCTTTTGAGTGCTGCTTTCTTGCCGGTGTACTTGAACCTTCACTTAACTGTTCTTGAGCTTTTTACTTAGTAACAACCTCATATACAGTTGATTTCGGATATCGGAAAAATGGAATAATCTCCCGTGCTGACCGCCCAGCGCGAAGACTTTTGATTATCGCGGCTCTTCGATTATACTCTGCACTTGGCTTCAACATTGCAACTTTTTCGAGGTTATGAATGTTCAACACATGTGTTAAACTATTTGTACGCGAATCGCGACCTCTCGAAACCTTATAGAATGGGGGGAAATTTAAATTGAATTTTGTCCGGATTTTGGCGCCGCACTCTGTATATATATCGTATACTAATTAGAGCGCATTGTTCACTCAACGTAATATATTGGGCCCGGATCTTCAGCTATAATGCAGCTCCAAATCATCACTGAGGGTGGATGTTTAACTGTCCGAACCACACAATCTTCTGAATATGTCTCGTGGGACCTCCTTCGAACGAATTTTTTTGCTCTCCGTAACAGCTTCCAACCTGCATTCGTCACTAAAGATAACCTAGGAGAAAAATAGTTTTAGAAAAGTTAAATGATTCGTGAGGCTGTCTCTTCCTATGACATATGAAATGAAATATGCTAAACAAAGAAATTTACCTTATTCCAGTATTCACTTCCGTAGCTGCTGTGTATTTTCGCCCAATATAGTTTTCGTTTGCGCATAACTTTGGTTAGTTTTGGTGTTTTTGCGGGCCGCCTACATGAAAGGTTGTTTTCCTTGAATCACCGTTCCAAAGGTCTCACCGATATTCTGACGCCAGCTTCGTTCAGATCCCTTAAAATAGCCCTAGCTGATGCGTTGCACTCCAGCAGAGCATTCTGCATGATACTTTTATCCGTTCTCGGTGTTGTTCTTCTTTGTCCGCGGCAATTTCCTCGTTTGTTCCCAGGGACCGTTTTTGAATCGGTTGAGCTACGCACATTTATGGCAATGTTGACCACGGACGATTTCGAAATTCCTACAATTTCGCCAATTTCGGCATTGCTTGACTTCTTTTCATTCAATAAAGCAACAAATTGCGCTTTTTTTTCTGACGAAATATCAGTTTTTTTTTACCCATATTGTCTAATTATACCACTGACTCACACTCTGAAAAATGTCACTTTAAATCACTTTTTTAGAATCACTTTAAATCAAAAGTTGAAATCACTTTGAAATAAAAAGCGAATCTTATATGAATTCCACTTTATTATAAAAATTTTCTTTTCAAATCAAAATTTTTCATCATTGAATTAAAAAGATAACGTATATGGCGCCAAATCATATTTGAACATTTTTGATTCATTTCTTCACTTAAAAATAAATAATTGTTGCTGTTTTGATTGTGAGATTCCAAACATTGTTTTGAAAAATATTGGTAGAAATGAGCTTTACACAAGAGAAGAAGATTTAGATATAACTGATATGAATGTAATAGATATAGAATCATTTCGAGATGTAAATTTTAAACTTCTGATTTGTTTTTATTATACATACGAGGGTTGATCAATAAGTAATGATAATGAATATAAACCAAGGTGATTAAACTTAAAAGATATATTTATTTTTCAACTTAGTCTTCTAACAAGTTAATACATTTAGTCCATCTTTTTTCCAAACCCAGAATACCCTTAGAAGAAAAATTCTTTATCTTGACTCTCCCAAAATGCCTCAACAGCGGGTATCGCTTCACTATCATCTTCAAATTTCTGACTCCGAAGGTGATGTTTGAGTCGAGGAAAGAGGTAGAAGCCACTGACAGCTAGATCTGGCGAATAGGGTGGGTGTTCAAGCAGTTCGAATCCTGTTTCTTTAATTGTATCCATCGCAACTGCAGCCTTGTGAGCCGGTGCGTTACCTTGATGAAGCAGTCTTTACCGTTTACTGCAGTACCGCGTCTTTTTTCCTTCATTGCCTCTCGCAATCTTCTTATTTGGCCCGCGTAGTAAGAACCTGATGTAGCGGCTTTCTTCTCCAAATATTCCATCATAATAATTCCTTCAGCGTCCCAAAAACCTGATACCATAACCTTTCCTGCCGAACTCGACACATTGAATTTAATTGGCGTAGGTGAAGAGGGTCGCTTCCAGGTCATTGATTGCATTTTGGTTTCTGGATCAAAATGGTGGATGCAAGTATCGTCCATGGTCACGAAACGTGACAAAAACTTCTCCAGATCTGCCTGGAAATTTTCGAGATTCATCCTTGAAATGTTGACTCGTTTCTTCTTATGCTCGTCCGTTAAGATTCTCGGCACCCAACGCGTAGAGACTTTCTTCATATGTAATTTGTTGGGAAAGATTTTTCGAACACTACCATATGAGATCCCTGTGACATCAGCTACATGCCTGAGGGTCACTCTTTGATCTGCCAACACGACACCTTCGACTTTGTTTTACGTTGTCTTCAGTGAGGGATGTGGATTGACGTCCTTCGCAGTGTTCATCTTCAGTGGATGTTCTTCTCAGCTTAAACTCCTTGGCCTAGCGTGCAACGGTGAAATATGGAGGAGCAGAGTTCCCTAATGTTTCCACCATGTCGCCGTGTATGCCTCTGGTAGACAGTTTTTTCAGACAAAGGTACTTAATGACAGCTTTAATTTCGTTTTTCCCCATTTTGATGTTCTCTCTTCGACTGTTTGTATTCAAAAGAATGTAGCTCCCTGGAATCGTGGCCTATTTGTTTGTTTTTGTTTCATGCTGACTTAGTGAGTATATGAAGTAGTATTAAAAATTTTTTTTTTTAATTTTATGCGAACTGGAAATAACCGATCATCATTACTTATTGATCAACCCTCATATAAATATACATATTGGTGCCATATTGAACCATGTTCATTTCAATTAAATAAGAAAGCGTTATTTAGCATTATAATTTTACAAGATCTAGCATTATTTAGCATTAAATAAAATTGAATCTAGCATTATTCCAAAAAAATAAATGGCAGCACTGTTCGTCCCGTTTAAAGATATCCGCAGCATTTAGAAAAACACAAATCATTGAATATCTCGAAAGTACTAAAATGTAGATAGAATATTTATGTTTAGTAGGGCAGTATTGATGCACGTTGGAATATGTTGAGCGATTCGAATGCGTGACGAATGCAATGGCGACGACTTCAAATGACTTTCTTGGCACCCGTGTAAAGTTAAGTAGCACGTCTTCATGTCAGCGATTGAGGAAAACTATAGACAATAGCATTATGGGTTTGAATGGTGTATTGGGGTTTGTTGACAATTTCACGTGGAGATACACAGCTAGTTTGAATCGAAGACCAAAACATAGAGTAATCGGTGTGCTTAAATGATTTATAGAAAGACAGTTTTAATATTAATATTAGTAAGTTGCCCATACAACAGACACAAAAAATGCGTGCAATGCGAAACCGTGTAATAAGAAATCGTGTAATACGAGACCGCGAAAAGCGAATTATGAAGTACAAATAAGATTAGGAGATGTGTGCCGGGGTGAGAATAAATGAAAACTTATGTATACTTACACTAGATTTACTGACAACTCACTGACATTTGAAATTATAGTGATTGAAACGTGAAAAAATTAGCATATATAGTCATACGCATGCAGTAAAATTATTTTTTCTTTTTCAATAAAATTCATTTTTTTCTTTTATATATTTTTAATTCCTTTACATAATCAAGTATTTAATTTGAAATCCTTCAAATTTAAAGTCTCCCCAAATGTAGTGAATTTTTTTAAACATTTTATATTAAGAGTAAAAATAAATTCATTAATACACATGCGGAAAATAAATACATTTTTGGCATTCAGAGTATACTCAGAAACACGTTGACATAATATGAAATACACATCATTAGCTGCACTTTTACGTATTCCGAGTAGGTATGACAGCGATAATGCACGTGATGGAACAACATTATTCAGAGTATAAATTCTTGTATGATTACTGGATTTCCTACTCTGCTGTTCATGGAACGTATGGTTTGAGTCTTTACTAAATCATATTTGGTCAAGCAATTGGCTGCAGTGACCAATTTCACACAATTTTCTTAATAATATTTTTTAGCTATGGTAGGGTTCTACTGGAGTGCTATTTCTCTGACCATAGGTACATTTCGTTCAGCGTGGCTGGCCGCAGCTCTGATGAGCAGGTAGCCTTTATTAACAGGAAAAGGACGGACTGGCAGTTTTTCAAAGTTCTTGTCCGATCCTCACTGGAAAATGGTCCTAAGAGCATTGAATTAGATCAGGCAGTTGACACCCTCACTAGTTCTCTCAACTCCGCGTCTAGGGCAGCGTGTAAACCACCCACAACCAGGGGGAATCCCAAGCCCCCTTGGTGGAATATGGAGATCAGCACCCTGCGAAGAGAGTGTAGGAGGGACTTCAACAGCTCGAAAAGGTCTAATGACTGGTCGATGTATAAAACGAAGCTTAAGGCTTTTAAGTATGCCGCAAACAAGGCAAAGAGGTCCTCATGGAGATCTTTCTGTGGAAACATAGAGTGTCTCAGCGAGGCGAATCGCCTTCGTAAGGTCTTAAGCACGACACCGAAGGCTATGGGGTGCCATCATGAACCCTGAGGGCATTTGGACTAGTTCGAGCAAAGATACATTAACCGTTCTTATGGACGTACATTTTCCGGGCAATTATTGACCTGTAAAAGCGGAGCAAGCTTACAGTTCAATGCCGCCCTTCAAAATATAAAATTCTGAACTGAGGTGGTCCTTGCGGCTGACATTCAGCAGTCCATGGAAGTATCGCTACCATGGCTCAGAGAGATCTATAACGCTTGCCTACGCTTCTCGTATGTTCCCACCAGCTGGCGAAAAACTAGAGTTGTGTTTATCCCTAAAGCAGGAAAAGTTTCGCATATTAAGCCGAAGGACTATCGTCCAATAAGTCTTAACTCTGTCTTGCTTAAGATTTTGGAAAGGATCATTGATTACCAGTGACGGCTCATAACATAAAAATTTGGGTCGGCCAAAAGAGAAGTTTTATTCTACAAGATGACATTTTTGGTAGCTAAATAAATAGTCTCTTAGGAATCACTAGTCCTATAGTATATTTCAAAGAGCAAGCGACAAATCAAAGTTTTTGTTGCCAAAAGGATATACAAAGCAATACCACTTTGTATATTCATTCTTTTATTTTAACTACCGCGAAATCATCGACTTTTTCAGCACAAAAACTATCATTTATCTTTCATTGATTTTCGTAAACTTGCGATTGCAACTTTATATTATCTTTCCCTGTCGAACTAAATCGATGATTATTTTTCAAAATTAAAGCGGACACTAAAAAATTGTTCATTATGGTCTTCACGAGTGTACCACGAGCATTAATTATAAAATACTTCGCACCAATTTATCAAGTTTTCCTTTGGATTAAGTTTCTCATATTTTTTCATTAAATTATATTTTTTACGAATAAATTCGTCTATAAAAAGATGATTTGCGGGACCATCTTGCTACCTGCATTATTTCAGTTTTTCCATTACCATCTCTTCAATAAATTTTTGTTTTGAAAAACCGCTTTCGCTCTGATAAATTAAACCTATACGACAACCTCAGTCTCCTAATCAAGACATAAAATCAATTCAAAAAGCATTTTTTTCTATTTTACCAATATACACTACAATCGTCTTATCACTCTACCAAACACAAGGCATTCTTCAATAAAGAAACTTCCATTTGACCTTTTTCTATTCGCACAATGCTATGTTACAGAAGCTCAATCGCTCCAGAAACATAAAGCGTCCTAACATTGACTTTAGCGCAATTTAACGGAGCATGTATGATGCTTGCTGCTTTTAAGCAGAGTTCCGCCAGTTGGCGGCTGGCCGCTGGCAATTTTTACCATTTTTGCTTTACCCGGTCTGTATGAACAGTTCGAAATTTGATACAAAACACCTAGCTAAATAGCTAGTATTGAAATAAAGTAGAGAAGGGAAGCTGTCTGAGAAGCTTTGAGTTGCTTAGACTGTAGCCAGACACTGCCAGTTTACTATGGGCCGCAATTTCGGCCGTGGCTTCACTTGATTCTCGCGTGCACTTGCTGGGTATGATGTGGCCGCCGTTTCGTTGGGTGGGTGATGCATTGTAGTCATATATACGAGTACATATGATTGAATGCTTGTATGTAATGTAGATTTTGAGGACTGTCGGCTGGCCGTCGCGTCGTATGAAAGATTGCCGGCTAAGTTGTTCTTTGCGCGTACACAAATCGGAATTGAAATAAGATTCAAATCAAAGCGGACGAATCGCAATGGGTTGTTTGCCCGTTTATACTCTGCTATTGCGATCTAATCCTTATTTTAATCTGGGTTTGTATACGCGGCTGATGGCAAATTAAAAAGCCACTGATATTAAAGATATGGATGAAAGAAATAAATGAGTATTAGTTAATTATTTATCTTTATTATTTTCGGTTGTTATTAGTCAATTATTTTGGTACGGCCGGGCCGACCCTGCCGCCCCTGACGAGCCGTCACTGTTGATTACCATATTGAAAGATCAATCGATCCTGTGTTGATCTCGCAGTCACAGCACATCTATACCAGAGGTAAATCGGTTGAGCTGCTCTTCACGTCCTCATTGAGTAAGTTGAGAAATCTCTTGCTCTAAAGCAATATACGCTTGCCGCCTTCTTAGACATCGAGGGGGCCTTCAACAACGTAAAGTCTAACGCAATTGTTGAGGCACTTACGGTGCTGCACGTGGATGAGCGGCTGATTGCTTTTATTGTGCAGCTTCTCAAAAGTAGAGTGGTAATCTCTTCCCTGGGGAAAGTCAGCGTAAGACGAGGAGTCAGTACGGGCACCCCTCAGGGTGGGGTCCTCTCTCCCCTGCTGTGGAACATCACGGTGAATACTCTCCTAATGAAACGACCGTGCCGGCTGCAAAGTGATTTTTTATGCGGACGACATAGCTATGGCAGTGTCGGGAAAGTATTTATTTACTCTATCGGAGAGGTTAAATCACTCTCCTGACATACTTTCACGTTGGAGTCGTGAGTGCGGATTGAATGTGAATCCTAGCAAAACGGAGCTAGTACTGTTTACAAGGAAGAAGAAAGGTCCCTTTTTTGAGTTACCAAAAATTAAATGGGGTTTCCATTGAACTAATCCTTGACTCGAAGCTGCTATGGACCTACAATGCAGCAGAAAGATCACGGAAGGCTTTCAATTCACTTTACTGCTGTAAAAAAGCCATAGGAGCGATTTGGGGCTTACAGCCTCGTACTGTTGCTTGGCTTTATACTGCTGTGGTTGAGTCAATTCTATTGTTTGAGGTAGCGTTATAGTGGCAGGCTGCTCTAAAGGCTACCTGCAAACGGCAGCTTGAAAAAGTGCGGATGATGGCTGAACTGCTGGTAACTGGAGCGCTCCGCTCCACCCCTACTAAGGCACTTTTCGTGCTGCTTCATTGGCTGCCAACCAATCTACTTATCTTACAGCAAGGCAATCTTGCTGCTGTGAGACTGAATTGCATCTCGGCATGGAATAGAACAAAAGTCGGCCATGCGAGGATTTTGGCCGAGGGAGTTCCCGCTCCAGCCGGTGTTGACTACATTGCTCTGCAATGCCTACTAGATTTGGAGTTCACAGCTCGCATTCCTGGTAGGGATGAATGGCGTGATGGCGTCACCCTCGAACGTGGGCTTATCCATGTGTACACCGACAACTCATTGTTGTACCGGATGCGCCATCTATCTTGAACAGCCCCAAAAATTCGCCGTAAAACTTTTCGTTCGAATGTGTCCATCATATTTTCAGAGGCTTGGGTCAGAGTCCATGTTTCACAGTCATAGCACAGTGCAGGTCTTATGATGGTTTTATAAACGCGGAGCTTTGTCTTTCTGGGCAGAAATATCAATTTCATAATGGGGAGGACCGCGAAAAACGTATTTTTTGCTAGTTGTATCCGTCATTTGATTTCATCAGTTTCGTTGCCGTCATTCGATAGGTTGCTACCCAGGTAAATGAAGTTGCTCACGAATTTGATGCTAAGGTCCCCTACGTTGATGGTCGTGTGCGCTGGCGTCCTTGTCCTAGATTGCAACATAACACAAAACGACAAAACGTCGTTGATTCGTGGTCCAACTTCCTTTGCTACGGTGTCAAGGTTGAGCAGAAGTTCTTCTGCATCGGTCACTTTTCGAGCCATTATGTTAATGTCATCCACGTACGCTGCCAATTGTGCCGTCCTAAAGAGTAGCGTGCCGCTGGTGTTCAGATTCATTGCGCGAATAGCGAACTCAAGTGCCAGGCTGAAGAGCGTCGGCGCTATTCCATCGCCCTGCTTCAGACCAACAAGAGTTTCGAAAGAATCTGCCAATCTTTTCTGGATCCGGACCTGCGACTTTGATATGACTTTCGGTCACCGTTCGAAATTCTGCCGGGACATAATTTTCATGATTTCGGAATATTTTACACTGGACTATAAAACAAACACTAATTTGCAAAAGTTCTGTAATGCGAGTCGTTTGAGGAGACTTTGCAAGACCTTCTAAAAATACTTTTTGCCATCTGTAGAGCTGATTTTTTGATAACAAGTCACCGCTTAAATTGTTGGGCGAATATCCACTGAGAACTTCGTGAGTTTGACAAAAACTTGATCGATGTGCCTGTTCCAGTGAGCCATGCATCATCATTTGTACAAAAAACAAAACAAAGATTCATAAAATCTCGCGTTTTGATCCTTTGAGAGCTCGAAGACAATCAAACAAGCTACCGTTCGCGAGTTGACGAATCTCACCACCGAATCTCGATAGATAGAGAGCGCTGCGATTTTCAGTTACTTCACGAAAAAATCGGTGACATAGTTTTCCAAACAAACCAAGTATGCTCATTGGTCAGCTGCTGTGTGGCCAATTCTCTCATTCTGAAAATCTCAAAACGTCATGAGGATAACTCACAAAAAAGGTATTTTAATATTTTCTTGCTTTCTGTCTAGTTCTTTTCTCAATGTCGTTGAATAATTTGAGAAGTTTGCCTTTGATGTTAAGTTTTAAGGCCGGCGATACATGTAAACGCCTGAATTAAGACCGTTTTTTAGAGGCTTATTTAAAATAGAAGGAATAAATGAATAGTTTTGAAAGTGATCATGGTTATTCATTACATATTAAAATTCAGAAATCTGATTTTATTTAATTTTTTTTCAAAATGGCCGCCGTAGTAGCCAATCTCCTGAAACCTTCACGGCGAAAGGCATCAATCGGCGGGATTTTTAGCATCAGTTACAGCAATCTTCAATAAAAAAAATGGATTGGAGTGTGTTTATTAAACATGTATGTACCTTCTAGTTGAACCAAGAAAAAAAATAAAAGTCAAAACATAAATTAGCACGCCTCATAAAAAAAGTACGATTTTTACCCTTTTTTTGACAGTTTGTGGGTCAAAAATGCTAAATTTGGAAATTTTTTTTGGCATTTTTTTGGCAACTAAAAGCTTATACTATAGAAAAAAACGTGTGCCAAGTTTCATAAGAATCGGCTGAGAACTTTTTGAGATATCTTGCCCGCCAATTTAAAAAAAAGTCGCGTAGTTTTGAAAAACGCGTAGTTTTGACACACAGAAACTCTAGGATTACAGCAACTTACCAACTAATTACCGCTTCCAGGCCCATACAGAAGTCATTCAGTACAATTATTTTTTAGATGTTAATTTAATTATTTATACAAAAAAAAAGAAACTCGAATTTTTGAAAATTTTACATGTATCGCCGGCCTTAACTTGACCAGCACATCATTGTTTCGACACCACAATTTTCTGATTTTATCTCAATTATTCTCAATTTATTTTGAATGCTTTTGTTTAAGATAGCTTTGGAAAATGATTATGTGATGTTTAATTACTAAATAAACAAATTTTAACGGTGAAGTTGTAACAATACAACCCTTATCAGAAAGACTTCATGTACGATCAATATATTCGAGTGTAAAATGATTTTTTCCAGCCCGCACTTTGCCTCAAATTTGATTCAAGTACCTATTCACTACTAAATTAACTCAAAGCCCGGTGTTTGATCATGGTGGGATTTCAACCAGAAACCACATACAATAGCATTCGGTGCTCAGATTACTTGACTACATAAGCTTCAATTAATGTACTTAATAGCAATTACCATATTATGAACATGCACTTAAAAAACTTCAAGCAACTAAAACATCCCCACCATAACTGCAAACGCAATTAAATGTTTTCCCTTAACTTGTTTACATACATCATTCTACGTGAAAGCATGCGACAACCATTTATGACTTGGCTTAAAACGGAAATGACTCCCCCGTAATAGAATTTGCCCCGACAAGGCAACTAGCCCCAACGTACCAACTCCCAATACCGTCGAAAAATGACAACCTAACAACAATTATAGCGAATACCAAACCGACGCCAGCCTTCAGCTTCGTCTTCACTTGTTAAACACTTCATTTTCTACGAATTTGTTGGTTATTGCTCGTCCATAACTCCACCGTCTCCACTAAACTCGACGAAATGAAGGAAAATCCTCGAATTCATGGCGACATCACTATCGATTTTACTTGTTGTCTACCGTCACAGTTATGGTTTGAATTTCACAATAATATCAATCGTAGAAAGCTGTTATTCGACGAAACAAATTGCACGTTTGAATATCGAATCTGTGAATGCTACAAGTGAATACAATCCAACGTTCAAAGTCTGTAAGGCTTCCTGATTGAAACTGAGTGAATTTATTGCCAGTCTGTTAGTCATAAATAAATCCTATGATTCATCACTTTTAGTGAATAGAACACAAACACATTTCATCACACCAAGAGAAGGTCGAAGAGTCTACAACACTCATCGAAGCAAATAAGTGTGGAGACAGGATATAGAAAATGGTTGAGTTTGATTGCATTTTGGATGGACTTACAAGGTCCAGAAAAAACCTGAAAGTGAAGTTATTTTGCGTTGAAGAGCCCCTTTTACCAAAAGAGTATTGTTTTTGCCATTATGAAAAAATAAAACTCATTTTGTAGGTTAAGGTCAGGGTTCTCACAGTTGAGCTAGGCGCTCATTTAAACTTATTTGAGCCTGCTGAGTTTTTTCTCTATTGGTGCTCTAGAACCACATTCATTCGTAACTTTCCTCTCTCGAAAAGCTCGTAAAATTCTGGAAACCCAATTTTACTGAACTTCATAGTCGTAATCTGTATAGGGCAACAACAGCGAGTAAAACTTTTACAATTTCATTTTCAAACTATTCTTCTCATTGCATCTGTCGACAAGGAGGCGACCTGTCATATTACTCATATAAAGTAAGCAAAATAGAGTGAGGACATTCGTTTTAGGGTGATAATTGAAATTGGATCCTAAGTTGACTCATGAGTTGTTATTCGATATGGCAAAAAATCCAATAATAAACTCAATGGAACTGAATTATCCAATTCGACCTAACCCACACAACTCAATGACCTTATCTCCGGTTGACAATATATTTCGACTCCCGAAGTTCACCGTGCACTCTACAGCATTCCCCATTGACTATATGTCTGTTAATAGCATAATTATAAAATATGTTCGCTGTCTGATAATGAATTACTCCCGCAGGAAGGTTGAATTGGTTTGATGGTCATCGTTGATTTGTGATGTGGCTCTGGGGTCGTGATTGTGTGTGCACCAATCGAATTCACTTGACTGTGATGGAGGCTCAGATTTTGAATATTATCACCGAGAGCATAGATTTCAATGTGAATGGAATGAATGGTCTGAAAATGACAGAATTTCAAGGGTGGTGAGCTTGATTTCAAATAGGAATCGGCAGAATTAGTGTCAACCCACGTTGGACGCTGAATTTTTTTATCTCTGATTGCTGAGGTTATAGATAAAAGGAAAAATCTATGATTAGAAAATCAATAACACAATTATTCTTTATCGGACTAAAGATGAATATTCCTCCTGAAGCTCAAATTTTCTGGTGTTTTTCCATTAATTATCATAAATCCATCTCATAAATTTGTATCCTGTTGAGAATTTTTTCAATCGAAATTTTCCACCGCATAACATTTCATTGATAACATATACTCTTTTTAAAAAAACTGCAGTTCGTTAACTTACTTTGACACATCTAATTAAAAATTTTTAAATTAAAGTTTTAATAATATAAGCTTTTCTTAATTCTACGAGAATAGTAACAAATTGATTGGAGAAATTTTGATTAATGCTCAGATGATCAATTCCTTAAGAAAATAATACTATATCTGGTATAATATACATTACATGTACCCTTGTAAAATTAGTTGAGGTCACTCATTATAATCACTAATTAGTCAATTGTTAGAATACAAGTGTGCATAATTGCAATAGGATCGGTGTACTAGTATTTATGAAATCGTGTCCACCGATTTTGATATTGTTTTGAGAAAGCACAATTAAAGTTATTGTAGGAAAAAACGAAGATTAATTTTTATTGTCGATTCCACTTCTGTGAAGAAAAATCCTGCTGCAGCTGCAGTACCCTGGATATCCTTTTCATCCTCTTTACGCGCATACTCGTTGCTATTTCGACCAAATTCAATAGCAATGCCGTGAAAAACCCCCTAGCGCACAGAACCACTAAAAACACTAATGTTTGAAGAACAGTAAACGATTTGTGTAGATTTTGAGAGTATATTCTACCACTAGCTACTTAAGACCACTACCACTAGCCTCTTCTTCTACTTAAGACCAATACACCCTAAGTAATAATAGACCCTAAGCCAATTTAATTTCCATGATTGCATCGAAAGTTACAGCGATAGATAGGTCTTTGGGGCTGCCGTTATGACTCAATGGCTGCACTGGAAGCGATAGGACTAAGAGCTTTATTTTCCTGAGCGAATTTTCAAAATGTAAGACACCAAAATTACCATAGCTGGCAGCTCCAAACTAATTTTTCAACCAAATTTTTATCAAACGTGGCTTAGAGTACTATGATTACTGTGTGAATTTGGTCAAAATCTGGTGACTCAATCAGAATTCATAGGGCCAAAAGCAGTTATTTTCTTAGTGATTTTTCAACATGGCAAAAGCCAAAATCCTTCAGGAGAGTTGATGGTTTGACGGTTTTCACTTTCAGCGCCTACCGTAGCTACAGGGTTGCCAGTACGTTCGTACAAATCGATATAAGTACACAACTTCGTATTATCAATATGTTTTGTAAGTTTTACGATGATTCCATAGCTCTGCCAAAAGTTACACAGTAAAGTAAACATTTCAAATTTTCCCGATCTCATTTTAGGCACCTAGCGCACACATAGGGTTAAAGATTTCCAAAAGTTCATCAAATTTTTATTAAGAACACGTTTGAAATTCATGTCGCAAACTTAGTTTTGTGAAAATTATTTTTTGATAGAATAAAAGGCATATTTAAAATATTAATAAAATGGCCACCGGTACCAAAGGGTTAAAAAAATTTACATTTGGTAAGACCTGGACCTATTCTGCATATACCTGAATCCAGGATCTTTATGTAATCGTTGCTGTTCACTCTTCGTCTGCCAAAGCGTACATTCATCTTTTATCCGTAGCATACTCCTCCCTAAACCATGACTCAACCTCCTCCTTGCTGACGTCTTCTCGAAACCAATTCTTAATGGTGAAAGCCATCAGGACCGTCCAGGCAGAACCTTTTTTCATCAGTAAAGACAACACTTCTCCAACGCTTTTTCCATCATAAATGATCCGTTGGAAACGCCAAGCAGGCATCCCGGTGTCTTTGTTGCAGGGCTGGTTATCTCCTCAATTTCTTGTCGTGCTTTGCTGAAGCAAGTACACGCTGGCAAGGCTTTAGTTTTTGGTCCACGTTAGAGATTCCTGCTGCAGCTGCAATTTATCTTGTTGTTGCCGTTGAATTCAATGCTTGAGTAGTCCACGCTAATCCGCTTCTGTTAAAGCATACTTTTGCCGTAGTTTTCAGGATCTTTCAAATAATTTGAAGCTACTGTACGGCTACGTCTCAATAGCGGTGCAATTTTTCTGAAAGAAAAACCACAGCGTATGAAGTTAGTTCCTAATCAGCGTTCCAACTCCTTCCATTTTCCCCAAAAAAACCACTTTGACCTTGAAATTGCGCCTACATTTACGCAATGCATTATTTGTCAAAGCAACCTGAGAGTGTGTTGATATTTTTTGCGAGAGTGAGCCGTATATGAGCAGCGAAAAATCTAGCCTGAATATGTAGTTGTCGAATCGTATCTTGCATCTCTTTTTGTTTCATGCGGTTTCTTCCAACTTTCCAGGTTGAGCAACAATACAATCTTAGGTTAGATCACTGGAATTTTAGTCCGTTTACATTGTTACCTTTTTTTCAATAAAACGCGTCTACACACCCCTTTTTTACCGGGTAAAATAAGGGGGCTAGTTTCGGGGGCCTAAACTCACCGGAGATGGGGTGGGTGATCGCCACTCGCTTCCAACCCCGAAACCAACTCTCGGTCGTCGCCCTGTGGACAAGACGGACAGGTGCATTTGGTGCGCATCATGGTAACGCAACTTTCCTCGTATCAGGCCCGGCGCTTCTGATCAAAACGATGGTGGACAAGATGGCCGTGTGTAGTGTTAAGACATCGCTTCACGATTGTAACTTTACGTTGGTTTTCAGGTAGCCGTATACCGAAATGATGCTTGAATCCAGCCATGCTGTGGACCTGGACGTTGCGCCTGACGATGATGGTGAAGACTACTCTTCGGAGATCTGGTCCGCAGTAGACAATCTCCTGCGCCCAAACTCTGCGGGGACAATCGACTAGGAGGCTGCAGACACCATCACATCGCAGCTAAAGGCGTACCTCAGCAGCGCTGTTGTGGACAGGCGCACAAACCTAGAGCCTATGGAGGTGTGGGACTCTATGAGAATCGGATATGATCAACTCTACGAATTAGCCATGCTCTATTTACCCCTTATGGCCACTTCAACTGCTGCCAAGCGACTCTTCTCCCACGCAGGTAGTTCGAAGTGCACGAAGAAGAGTAGATTATCTCCCAAGAACCTGAACATGCTAGTCTTCTTGCGTTCTGTTTTAACCAGGAAGATTGGTTTGAGTTTTGAGATAAATTTGTATTGTGTCCGGTTCTATAATCAAATTTTTACATGTTATAATGTATTAATCATAAATAGCGTTATTTCGAGTTCAGTTTGCATTGAATTTTTTCGAAGAGACTGATTTTTGACTAGTCTAAGTCATTTATATTTTATTGAGTGCTTTCTAGCTCTAAGTTTACAATTTTGTACGATCTCATTCTATTCATTATTAATTTTTGTATTTTATACTGTTTAGAAATTTTATCAGTTTTGCTGAAATTTAATTGTTATGTTGACTGCATTTGTTCATAAAAATAAATGCTTTTTGAAATTCTTGAATTTCGATCGACCTCATTTTTCATTTAAATGATCAAAACTCATTGCGAATCCGAATATACGAGTATAAAGGTTTTGAAAATGTTCGAGAATTTTTTTCGCAAAAAACGGCGATTAACCGGTTAAAATCTTCATCCTCAAGGCTTTCATCGGCGAAAAGCCGATCGGTTGGCGGTTAACCGTTCACCGGTGAATAAAATTAGTTTTCCAACCCTAGTAGAATGATTGCGAACAAAATCACAGACATCAAAGTCACAGCAAAAAATCACTGCGAACAAAATATCAGTGGACAGATTCACAATTTCCGCCAGGTCTGTGACTTTCAATTACAATGATCTCGGCCGTGGTGATTTATTGTTGTGATTTCGCTTGCAGTCCGTTCGCTGTGATTCTGAATATGTAGTCACTGCTGCTATCAGTAATTTCTCATTCACTGTGGAAAATATTAGTGATTGATATATCGGTCCAACACTTCAATTCTGTTCACTAAAATAGTTATTTTCTATTTAATTTCGGCTTGAGACGAATGGATTCTTCAAGAAGTAGCCGGATCTTACCTAATCATTTCCAAAATATCATTAGAGTAACCAACCACAACCACATCTCTATCCATGGCAATAAATATACCAATTTGCTATCAAATAATATAGTTTTTTGCACCATTAAGTATTGAATCGAATAGCTAGCAATGCAACCAAGATCTTAATAAATAGGTATTTCAGTCCCCAACGAGAATCTTCAATAAATTAACCAAAGAACTCATGCAAAACTCTACAATTTGTATACGTCACTAGCCCTGGATTATTCTAAACTCGTATCTTAATCTCCATCTCCTAACATCTACCCTCACATATCTTTTACTGATAGAGAACACGACATAGATAATCCATTCAAATTCCTATAAGTAAAGAAAATGGTCTTACATATCAAGACACTTGAAACACTAGCGGTAGCAGTATGCCTACTTAGATATACTTTTAATAAAGATAGTTCAACGGCGACAACAAGAAGGAAGTGCATTGTCCAGAAAATGACTTGGACTGAATCGTCGTCGTCGTTGCTGTTGTCGCAGTAGTAATCTTCCATTCCATTGCTCATTCTGCTGCTATTATTGAGAGAGGACTCCCCGCTGGGAATTGAATTGGCAATAGGTTTGTTTCAATTGCCAGCGCAGTCAGTCAGCCAGCCATCGATGTGGAATGAATCAAAGGTTTCCTGGGATGATACTTGTGAATGTGAATGGTTGAATCGTTGGAATGGTGAATGCGTTCAGTTTAATGCCAGAGAGGCTTTGCTGGCTTCATATTCATAGCTGCAATTGTACAGTCAAAATGCACTTCTGCTGTCGACTGTTAAGATTCAAAACTGCGAGTATCTTCTTTCATATCCAGATGCACTAGTCATGAATTGCATAAATGCTCCTTTAGAAAAGATTTGTGATCATGAGTTAAATTATAGTCTTATGAGCTGGCTTTAATGAAAATGAGAGGAATTTGAATGATAGAAGATATATTGGAGCCTCTAGGTTTCAAATTATATACTCTTAAAAAGAAAGATGGACGTGCTATAAATGAATAGTTCATTTAGTATATGAATTCCGTTGCATATAAGTACTTAAATAAAATTGAAATAAAAAAAGTCTAGCGCATCAGAACCACTAGAAAAACAAATTTTCAAAGAAATTATCTTTGAGGGATTTAAAAATGTGTGAAGACGTTATACACTTCTTTGTAGTATCATATCAACCATTTCTTACTCAAAGGAACAAATATCATTTTCTGACAGCATTTCCTATAACACAAATGATGAAAATGTTCAGTGCTGGCAGCATTTGTCCAATACAGCAGCAATAAGTCTACCATAACATGCTCGTGCTTAATCAACCTATCCTTTGAATTTCGTTTTCATCCAAGGATATCATCGAAAGTTTCAGCGATTAAACTATGTCTGGGGATGCCATCCGAAAAATTTTCAAAACTCAGAAAATTTAAATATCGGTTGCTTATTTTATTGTAAATGCTTTGCTTATGAATTCAAAATGTAATCATCTGTTGGTGTAATATTTATGAAATTGTCTGGTGCTGGCAATTATGCTTTAGCTCCATAGCTGCTTCACGTTGTGTTAAACCCACCCTATGAATTTCATTTCGATTGAATGGCTGCGCTGGAAGTTATAGGAGTGAATATAATTTTAGGGTTACCACCGTCCAAACTATTTAAATTTTTAAAACGCAAATATTTGTTGTTAATTGTCATTGCAAGATCATTAACATTTGGAAATTTCATTTCCATCGTTCGATAAAGAAATGTAAATAAATTACGAAATCCATGAATCGTTACTGCATCGGAAGTTATAGGGAAAAAACCTTTATTTTCCTGAGCAAATTTACAATATTTAGGAGACAAAAATTGCCATAGCTGGCGACCCTTTTCTAATTTTTCCACCAAATTTCTATGAAATCTATCTCAGAGTAAGGTTCATCTGCTGCGTGAATTTTGTTAAAATCTGGTGGCTAAACCGGAAGCTATAGGCCAAAAACCATTTTTTTTCACAGCGATTTTTCCAAATGGCTCCACTGCCACAGTATTGCGCGTATTTCAAAATTACTTCTATCAGACCTGGTCCTAGCTAATTTCAACATGTCCTGTTATTTTCATATTGATCGCATTATCCGATCGTCAGTTCTCGTGAACAGAAGTTTTGATTGCTGAAAATAGAGGTAATTTGATCGCGGGTTGCCGTTCTTGTTTACCGCAGAATTTTGAAAATTTTTATTTGACTTGGTGGACAAAAGTCAAAATGTATTAATACTTTGAATTTATTTTCAAAAATCAAAAATTTTTCAGGAAGGTCGATGATTTGAAGGATTTTTTTCAGGAGTCTGCTGTAGCTACAGAGTTGCCCACACAATTGTCAACGTCCATATGTGTTAAATCATAGTCTACATCAATACGCTCTGAAAATTTCACGATGATCCATTGTTTTTCTTAGAAGTTACGACAAATCGAAATTTGAAAAAAAACTCCTGGCCTACTTTTGGGCACTCAGCGCCTACACTAGGCTCAAAATGTCCAATTCTTTATCATAAACAAACTAAAAACATAATAAGTTTTCATTCCTTATACTTTTTTTTTAACAAAAATTCACACTGATTGGAAATATAGGAGTACCTGAAAATTCACAAAAATGCCCGCCGTCGCCAAAAGGTTTAAGCTATCTGAATTCTAGCATGGACCATCTCATGGACCTACCTGCTATATATATCTATGTCCTCCGAAAATTTCAGTTCAATCGTATCGGCCACTCCAGAGATTATCTCCCTTAATCATTTTGCTGATATATATATATATATATATATATATATATATATATATAAATATATATATTTATATATATATTTATATATATATTTATATATATATTTATATATATATTTATATATATATTTATATATATATTTATATATATATATATATATATATATATATATATATATATATATATATATATATATATATATATATATATATATTCATATATTTATATATATATATATATATATATATATATATATATATATATATTCATATATTTATATATATATATATATATACATATATTTATATATATATATATATATATATATATATATATATATATATATATATATATATATATATTTATATATATATATTTATACATATATGCATATATATATTGATATATATATATATATATATATATATATATATATATATATATATATATATATATACAGGGTGTTTGGTACTCGGTGGACACTATTGTAGGGAAACATTCCTTGATATATTTTGAGCAAAAAATTGTTCTACAGGGTGGTCCGGTTTTCAAAATCTACAGAGTTACAGGGGGGCCAATAAAACTGTTTCGGACCTGTACCCTGACTCACTGAAATCATTATATCTTGAAAACTAATAATCATAACGCATAGTTTTATGGCTTGTTTTTTTAATGGAATCAAATTATCTTTAATTTGATGTAACATCCTAAATTGTAACTGTACCTGATTTTCAGATATTTACTTGAAAACACAAAATTTTGGCACTTCTTCCCCGAAAATTCTGTGTTTAATGTCGTTTTTCTCAGGAAATCTCATGAAAAGATGCCATTTGAATTTTATTTTTTTTATAGGCCATATTGTTGGCTACAGAAGTTGCATTCAGACTTATAACTTAGATTTTACCGTTCCGCAAGTAGTAAGCGAAAATATATATCGCTTAAAAAGTAAATTTGCCGTAAAGTGGCCCTCGTCCAAAAGAATAGTTTAAATTGTTATTTGTACTTAAGTTATTTTACTGCCCATTAATTACTTTTTTTAAAAAAAGCCATAAAACTATGCGTTATGATTATTAGTTTTCAAGATATATTGATTTAAGTGAGTTAGGGTACAGGTCCGAAACAGTTTTATTGGCCACCTTGTAACGCCGTGGATTTTGAAAACTGGACCACCCTGTAGAACAATTTTTTGCTCAAAATATATCAAGGAATGTTTCCCTACAATAGTGTCCACCGAATACCAAACACCCTGTATATCACGAATTATCGCGAAGCTAGTTTAATACTAATTTCCTTCGAAAATTAGTAAAAATGTATATATATGATTACATATAGGTGTATAGATTCACTTCAACTTATTAAACCACTTAACAAACAGTATTTTTAAAACAATGCAAACATTTTGTCATAGTACTTGTCCACTTCGGATTTCAAACCAATCGATTAACAAAATCAAACAACCATGCTCTTCTAAATCTCTCCTAATCGATTGCATCACAAAATTAATGCAAATATTCAATCATTGCAACCATAATCAATACACATATTCAACGATTCTGCTTTAAACAAACAAATCGTCTCTTTCACTTTTGCAAACAATTCCAGCATTTTAAATCAACATTGTGTGGCTGGTGTGTAGACATTACAGTATGTATGCACAATTCCGTTTCCTTCATATTATCCTAGTATACATTTATCAGCAATTTTGCATTTCGATCCATTCACTTTGCAGTAGGGCATGCATGCATCACACTACACCACAAAAACGCCAACATTCAGAAATGCAAGCTTGGCATCGATGTAATATACCATCAAAAACATCGAGCTAGTAAGGATGATGATAGAATCATTGAAAACAGGTAAATGGGTCAAAAATCCTTTTCAATGAAGTTTTTGTAAACTGAAAAAAGCTGTTGGCAGTCAGTGTGTTGAGTGTGCGATATTATCAATGCTGACGTTGTGCGGTGGAGTATGCGGTGGTGGTGACGATGATGATGATGGTGGTGCGAAAAGTTGCATCAAGTGAACAGTGTGCAAAATGCATCTGAAGGACTGAACTGGATACGAGCATCGTGTTAGAAGAGTTTGATGCTTTCACTCTTCTTAAGTTGTAAATTGGTTTCAAGTTACACACGATCTAGAGTGAATTTTGTAGGTTACATTAAATTGAAGAAAAATGTGGTCCAGTTTTTAGTTTTGTGAGGGATGTAGTTTACTTTTTGTAAAAAGAACGAGAGAGAAAAGTAAAAGAACCATGAAAAGTTTTTCGTGAAGTGTGTTCTTGATGCAAAGGAAATATATTTTTTTTAATTTATGCGCAGTATATCAATGGAAAAAAACCTCCGTATATCGGTCAAATAGTTTGAAAATTTTTTTCATCGGATCAACAGCAGTGTTTTGTGAGGTCGACCATTTATTTTGTCTACTTAGACTTTAGATGATTGTTTTGTTTAAATGATTGTCCCAGGCGAGTCTTCTATTTGGGTGGATTCCTAATTATTTTATCTATGCCTGCAGACATTCGATTGTGCCCCTAATATTTGGAGCTCCTATCTAGATTTTTGTCATCCCTAGTGAATGGTACTATCCTAGTTTTATTACGAATAATCTATAAATTCTCTTCCTCATACCATTGAATTGTTTCATAGAAGGCTTTTTGCTTTCTGGGTATCAAGGTATCCACGTTCGAGCCTCTTATTATTACTGCGATGACGTCCGCGTAGCCGAGAGCAATTGAGGGTCACGAGAAGTTCATAAACTAGTAGGGACCAAAGCAAGGGGGATAATACTCTCTGTGGACATCGCCTTCTAGGGTCCGCCCTTAGCGTTGCCTCCTCCAGCTCCGCAAATACACCTCGATATCAATAGTAATTTAATCACCTATTTTGCTACTTAATGCGGGACATCCCTCTTCTGCAGAGCGTGGTACAGCGAGTCATTTCTTTCATTATCAAAAGCTCCTTCCATCTCCATAAAGGTGCATAGTGCGATTTGATTACCAACCAATACCTTTTCTATTATTTGTATTAGCTTATGTGTAGCTGTTTTGATAAGGAAATTAAAATTTGTGATATGGCACCTTTGCGAAAAGATTATTGCTTATTTATAGGTCAGTCAGCTTCTCCATGGTCTGTACTACGAAAGATGTGAGACTAATTGGCCTTTATGATTTTGACAGTTTGGCTGGTTTATTGCCACCTTTAGAGATGAACACAACCTGCGCCAGTCTCCACAACTTTGGTATATATCGAATCTCCAAGCTTCCTCTCAATATGTGTACCAGACTGGTTTTTGATTTCCCCCTGGGCTCTTTTCGCGATTTAAAGAGTTTGAAGGAGTTTATTGCCCATTACGAGATGAGTGCGGTGTCCGATTAGGGCCCTCCTCTTCTTCCTCAACCTCACCGCTGCTCCTCATTTTGCACCCTGGAAAATGTGTTCGAAGCAACACTTCGAGTGTGTCTCCAAAGTTGATCGTCATCCCTTCATTTAGAGTTCTAAGTAGTCCTATATGTTCTTGGTGGCCTTTAGCTTTTTGTATCCTGGTTTTTTTTTTGTTATCGTGGTAGGATTCAAGGATTATTCTAGTGACCTCCACAGTGTCCTGCGATTCCATCTTCGTAGTAGGATTCGGATGTAGGTGCAGTCCGTGCACTTTGGTTGGTCTAGTACTTCACCCTTTTTACGATATCTTTCGTTGGTTCAAAGTTTATGTGCCTGGGATCAAAGAACGAAGCTATGATATTTTCAGGACATTCCACTTTGATACCAACAAGAGGTCTAGTACCTCTTGCTTGTTAATTTTCAGGAATGCTGGCGTCTTGCCCTTATTTGTTCTAGCCAAATCGCTGATTAAGAGGAACTCTAACAGTGACTAGCCTCTAGCGTTGACGTCACTGTGTTGTGTGAAGAGCGTTGGTATCGGATCCAATAATCAGCATTTAGTTCTTCCTTCTACAGTGGTCTACGAGTCCCTTAATGTTGTTACGAGGGACCTGATCCTCATCCCCTGGAACGCAGGCTAAGGTAAATATCGCTTCTATTGTCCTTTCTTCGATGGGGACCTACTTTTGGATCGCCACTGAGCTCCTATTGAAAGTTAAGGTTTGTGTTTATTACTATGTGTTAAGGTTTGTGTTTATTACTCTGCGGTCCAGATTCACATACTATTTTTTATATGCAGACCACTTATTCGGTCTTTGTTTACCCGGGGCTCTTGTATTAGCACCATTTTATGGGTGCCCGAGGTAAACCAGCAAGTTCGCCTGAAGACACCTTATTTCCTTCCCTCCATTGGTTGGGAACCGTTGAGACCTGGTGTCGGTTCCACTATCCTCCATTTTAGTAGTTGGAGTGACCGCCGGCTCTGGTGCTTTTCCATCTGACTTTTTGACACTCAACTTAACCTACTCAAACCGGAAGCTAATGTTGCCATCTCCGTCCGTTAGCATAGCGCACTTAACTTTTTTTTCCTCCTAAAAAGAGATCTCCAGGATTTGACGTTGGGGCTTTCATTCTGGCGTTCTACGAAAGCCAAGATTCTCTCCGTAGCCAAGTCCGTTGCGTTGGGGAAGTAGCCAACAAGAATCTTAAGGCTGGGATTAAAAAATTCTTCCGTGGCCCATAGGTTGACCTCTTCGTCCGGCCTTGTCTTTTGGGCCTCCGCCCTTGTCCGTTCCGCCGTTTATTTGTCCTTGCAGGAAATGAGGGGCAACGTCTCTCTCTCTGCCTCCGCCAGTATCCTCTCATCAAGAGTATATTGTATTTTGTTCATTTTGTCCAGTCGTGGGAGGTCCTGGGGGAAATTCTTTCAACATGACCGTAATTTTCACACCCTACAAGGCTATAGGTTAGTTGTCGTTGCCTTTTGCTGGGTTGAGAGTAATGATGTACCGTTCCCGGGAATATTCCCGAAATGGAAATATTCCTGTTACATTTTCCGGAAACATTTCCACTTGGGGAATTTAACGGGAATTTAAAACTAAGTTTAAAGAATATTGCCAAGACTACGTCTGATTATTAGTTTTTATTATCTTTAAGCATATTGTTACGCAATACGCGATATAAATCCAAAATCTAATAAATTCCCGGTAAGTTCCCCTGATTGCGAATATTTCCGGGAATTTAAGAAACATTTCCGGGAATTTAAAATCAAAACGGTAAGTTTTATTTGGTTTGGGATTAACATGAAGCTGCAGAAGTCATAATCAATAACTTATTTTTAAGCAGTGCATACTTTCGAAACCACTTTGTCAAAATAGAATTTTCAATGTAGATTAAAATTTTTAATGTTAATAAAAAGTTGTTCAATTTTAATCATCCCGCAAAAACATTTCCAATTTATTTTTCATGTTTATTCATTATAATGTAAAAAAATATCGTTTGTAATGTAAACAAATATCGTATCGAAAAAAACTTTAATTTCAACATAAAATATTTTGATCATAAAATTAATCATTTAAATCAAAAAATTTTATACTTTAGCTAAACATAATAATTTTTTTTATTTAATCAAATATCGTCCAATGGATCGATTTCAGCGGTTGCCGCATCAAGAGTAGGATCATTATTCAAATTAAGTTCAGAATCTGAGCATAATGATTCACTTGGTGTATCTTCACTATCATTACCATCTTTATCTTTTCCTTGCTCTCTGTTCGTAATTTTACAATTGTGAGCTATCAAACATATCTTGCCAGCTCTTTCAGCCGTCAGTCTGTTTCTCTTTTTGGTGTGGATGTTGGCAAATGTTGAAAACGATCTTTCCACCGTAGCTGACGTGGAAGGCACTGACAGAATTTTCGCTGCTATTGTGCCCAAATCAGTTTTGTTAAATAAGGTCTTCCACCAAGCAATAGGACTAACCTTGACCGCCATATCTCATATAAACTGTTTATTAAAAAGGCCGTTCCCGCACTTAATGTCAGACAACTCTTTAAGAACTTTGTGTACATCAGTATGCCCATTTTCTTCCGCGATATTCATAATGACTTCACACCCGTCAATATTTTCCTCCGTCGTTAAAGACGCACCTCGGTTTTGTGGATCTAACACTGCCACGGCTAAATGTAATGGTTTCAAGGCCGTTGATTTTCTTTCTAAAAATTTTAGTTTCAGATCTTCCTGGCAGTATTCGCCGAAAATGTCGCTATTAGAAGAGTTTTCAAAGGTATCTTCCAGTTCTTTAAATGCTTTGTGTACAGAAATGACGTCACAAAAAGCTTTAAAAGCAAAAAGTAAACGAAACAAACATTTATGAAATTTGTTTAAGCTCCCAATGTTTCGGGAATATTCCCGGCACATTGGAAAATTTCGGGAATATGCTCCGAACAGGAAGTTTCTGTCTCGGGAATGTTCCCACGGCACATCATTAGTTGAGAGTGTTTTAGGGTCAGATCGATGTTCCTTATTTTCTTTGGCTAACTGTTATCAGGAGTGCCATAATTGGGTCTGGATCTTTTCATATTGGCCTCTGGTGCCTTTGTTACAACTACCTTTCCTCAAGCCTCTTTTATGAACATGCCTCTTCTTATGAAGCACTTCATTCGCAATTGCTCCTGCGAAGTCATGTTCAGTGCTTTCATACTTCACGAGCGATCCTCCGCGGTTCATAAGGAGGATATACCGTAACAATTTGAGAAGAAATAGGGGTTGGATTTGCCTCTGCTGCCTTTCCTCCTTCCAGTCTCTTTTCTGGTGGATCTGGCTGGGATTTTTGGTCCATGCCTTGTTCACCTTTATATTTTGGTGTGGAGCTATGTTGAACTCGTCTTTTAGTTTGGCCTTTCATATTCCTTTGTTCTTTGAAATCCTCTTGCGATTTGGGCCTCGACTGTTCGCTTAATCTCCTTGAAGATTCACTGGGCAGCATTGGAGCTCGACAGTTGGAATGCTCTGCGGCCTTAAGGTTTCGAGCGCTTAAGGGGTGAGTAGGGTTAATTCGTGTAAAAAAAGGCACATTTTTGTGATTTTTTTTTTAGATGAAACAGTTAAAATCTATTTATTAAAACCAATGGTACATTATAGTACAACATTTGAAGAATATTTTGCGAAATTTTCATGAAAAAATATTAAAAAATACGACAATGGCAGCAATTCTTCTGGAGCGTCTCGGAAAAAAGGTGAATTGCGGTGCCCATCATAACTCGGTGCCGAATCATCTGAAATCCTAAAATCAAACGTATTTCGTTAGATAATCGCTTTCCCCAGGTAACGCTGGGAGGGTTTTTTGAAATTTAAATTTTTCACTTTTTGGGAGCACTTTGAACGAAAATACGCGATTTTTTGCAAAAAAAAAATCGATTAATTTGTTACTATAAAGTTAAAAATATAAAGGAATTCGAAAAAAAACTCTCCAGCGTTACCTCGTAAATTATGTAGAAAAATAGTGTTCAAAATTTCAAAAGGATCGGTGCAGTGGTTTTGGAGTTATGATGGGCACCGACTTTGAAAACGTGAGTTGTGGGAAAAACGCTTTAAAGTTTTGAACACTAAAAAATTTGGGATGAAACGTTCATAAGCGAGATCTATCGGCTTACTTCACACTGAATCATCAGTGTCAGGTCCATAAAGGATGTTGCTATCATCCACAATATCTTGAGCATCTTGTTGCTCCTGTGTACGATGAATCCTGCCTTCTTTTGTTTGCTTCTTTTTTAGTCGGCCTTCTTTTTTAGTCGAATGAAAATTTATTTTTCCATCACATTTTATGCATTTAACTACAGTTGCAATTGTTGAAAAGACTAATAAATTTTTTTTAGGTCGATATAATCTCGCACTAGTTGTTGCTCTATCCGATCTTGTAACTTTTTTCGGCATTTTAGCAATATTTTAGCACAAAACTGAACGAAAATGGAGCTAAAATGATGCGTGTACTGCTCGATAGAACGTTTACTGCCACACTAAATTATATACTCTACATTGACTAAAGTTATAAATAATATAATATAAAGTTATTATTGACTTAAGTTAAAACGTTTGTACTCGTTTTTAAATTTCTATAAAGAAAGATAGGGGTAGCTTTTAAGGTATTCTATAAAAATCAAACCAGCTGCCTGGTAACAATAGAGCGCTCGAGTCAGGTTGGTATAAAAATCCGACAGGTATAAAAATAGTCATAGCTTCGTCAATTTTGCTCTGATCGACTTGAAATTTAGACACAACATTCATGAGATATTAGTCATTCCTTTACAATAAAAAATAAAAACGAGAAAAAAACAAATTTAAAAACCCTACTCCCCCCTTAAGGCAGCCTCTTCCTTTTTGTCTGTTGTAGTCTCGATATCGGTCTTACGAATATGAGGAATAGAAAAAAAAGACCAGCCGTACTATCCTCTGTATTTCAGTCCAGGCATTAAATTAGACGGGCTCTTGTCATCCATCATTCGAATTTTAGTCTTACTTCTTAGGATATTTTCTCTCCAATGTGAAAAATTTAAGAGAACAATAATCAGTCGAAAATCAAATCAAATAGTAAATAATTTGTTTAAAAAGGTTAGTCACATTGCGATCGAAAACCTACCTGTCACTCATCATGGCCTCGCATTATCGATAGTACAGAAGAATTAAAAAATACTTCAGCTTGAGCTAAGGGTCATTTTCAAGAATTGAAAGATTCTTTTTAGGACTTTTTGTTGTTGGACATCCAAGACCTAATCAGTAAAAAAAGTTAAACGGAAAGTATTCGTTGAGGTGCTTTCTATGAAATTCAAAAGAAAATATGTTCGGAAATTTTAAACATTTTCTCGTGGACCTGTGGCGTGTATAAACGGCGACAAAGGGGGGTTTGGTACCTGTTTGGCAATTAATAAATTAATTAAATTAAATTAATTAAATTTTCCTTCCAAAACCGGCTTTGAAAAAAATAATTCGCACTTTTGTACCTTCACAGTACTACAATGAACATTAAGGAAATTATGTGCAAAATTCTGCTGGCTGCCCCCTCCATTTCAAAGCCTGTGCACGCCTATGACACAAACCCAATAGAATAGTGAATTATAGCACGTGCAACGAATATACTTTCATAGTTCAGATTCAACCCGACAATTCTGTTGATTCTTTTAAAAGATTCGGGTTACTAATGTCAGTTTCCTGTTAAAAAAAAAACCATATTGAGCAAAATAAGAAGAAACAAAAAAATGTTTTTGTTTTAATTCAATGGAAATATGGAACATGGAAATACCAGCGAATTTTTCACCAGTCACTATCTTACTCGACATCTTAGCTTCTAGTAGACTTTTTTCTTCTTCATTTTATTCGCAAAAACATGCCAACGAGTGGTGTCCAGATGTCTCTTCTCCATGCAAAAAATGAATATTGCGATTAAGTGAATGAATCGAGATGAGTGACGGAACGAGTGCTGTCAAAGAAGTTTGCGGCAGCATTTGCTTCGAGTGATGTAGGCCTATGATCTATGTATCTGCCACAATGTAATTTTTATTGCTCTTGCTAGTTCATTTGATTGTTTTTAACTTTTCTGCGTACATACTGTGCTTGTTGTTGTTTTTCTTTATTGTTTTGCAATTTCTTCGAGAGGGGCATGCTTCCTTGTTGCTACTGACATTCTGCTGATGATATAGGTCAATTGATATGTTTTCTTGTTGATATTTCAAATTGCTGTTATTAGTCTTGGGTAATTAATGCAATTTACTGGAAAATAGGAATATCATTGTGAAAGTTGAATAGATCAAATTGATAGTGGTTGAGGAAGAGTTTAAAGAAATTTCTAAAGAACTCAAATGTCTACAGTACATTAATAATTAAATTGTTTTGTTTTTTCGTTTCAGGAAATATTTGTGATGACTGAATTTAGCAAGCATATTCCACTCTAAGGTGAGTTTATTTATCGATTTCAATAAAAAAAATGTAATGTTTCCATAAACCTTTAAATTTTTGGAAATTATACATAACAAAATAATAATCGATCATTTTTCGTGACCACCTTCTAAATCCAGTAGCATTTTCATTTACGACCGAAACTTTCCTTAAAAGACGATAAAACTTCAGTCCGTCATGTTCCATTTAATTCATCGGTCATTATTAATTGCATTGTGTGTGTGGGGGGATACACAAAACGACAGCCGTCCAATTAAGATAAGCTTTTTTTTTCTTGATCAGCAACAGTAAGTAGTTGAGTGTTCGTTCTTAGCTAAGAGCAGCAGAGTAGATAGAAAACTTTTTATTTTATTTACTTCTGAAAAGATTTAGTTGCACTCGTAAAAACGACGTTTAGTGCAGCGATATAAAATGTCGTGATCCCCTGGTGAAGGGCTAATGCAGTGGTAATTAAATTCATGAAAAGAACGGTAGTCGGATTATGGATGAAATAAAACTGTAAAAGCGTTCTTCGAGTATTGGATGCAATAAATTTTAAGAAGAAAGTGCGCAATAAAGTTAGAGTTTGTGTAGTGTTAGCTGGAAGTAGATAGAAGCAAAGTGGTGGGCGTTTAATGATATTCGACTTGCACAAAAACGCATTACCGTAAGAAACTTTTAACTTATCAAATTCGCTTCCTTATTTCTTGCACATGGGCTTAATTAGCGATTGCGCTTATTTCTAAAAAAAAAACTCTAGCGCACCTGAACCGCTAGAAATACTAATGTTCGAAGAACAGCAGAAAAATCGTGCAGATTTTGAGTGCATATTCTAAAACTCGCTGCTTATTACAGCCAAACTGTTTCAAACGCCACGTTTTACTTTGGTCTCAAGAATGCATTATAACTCATATGGTGGAAAGGTTTCAGATATTACCACTGGCATGAATTTCAAAGTTTATGAGAGCAAAACACTTGTTAATTAAATTCGTTATCAGCTGCTTATTTCCCAAATTTTGAAAGCAGCATCTCATATAACATCAATGAAGAAAATGCTTAGTGCCTGCAGCACTGTAACTAAAGCTGGTGTTCCTAAAGCTGGTGCGATCCGAAAAAATTGCAGAACTTTGGGAATTGAAACATTGGTTATTTATTTTCATTGTAAATGTTTCCGGTATGAATACTAACTGTAAGCATTTATTGATACGAAAATAGCACTACCGTCTCGTGCTGGCAACCTTTTGCCAGTATAAAAACCAAAAATATATCACATCTGCTTCACATTAAAATTAACCCACCCTGCGAATTTCGTCTCGATCTGATGACTGCATTCAAAGCTATAGGAGTATAAAGAAATTTAGAGCTACCAGTTGCGAAATTTTTCAAATAATCGAAAACTTAATATTTGCTGTTTATTGTCACTACAATATCACTACCATTTGAAAATTTTACGATAAAATCGCTTGATAAACATATTGCAAATAAACACAAAACCAACAATAGCTGGCAACCCTATTGTGGCTTATCAACCAAATTCGACCTGAATAATGCCTATAATAGGTGCCATTAATTGTATGAAATTCGTATTGATTTCATGACCGCACTGGAAACTATAGGGTAAAAAGCTTTATTTTCCTGAGGGAATTTTCAAAACCAAAGACACAAAAATTGCCATAGCTGGCAGCACCAATCGAATTTTTCAACCAAATTTCTATCAAACACGGCTTAGAGTAAGGTTCAGCTACTGTGTCAATTTCATGAAAATCTGGTGACTGAATCTGAATTCATAGCGCAAAAAGCAGTTTTTTCTTCTTTGTAATTTTTCAAAATGGCGACACTGACACAGAGTTGCCCACAATTCAAAATCGCTTCTATCAGACCTGGTCCTACTTAAGACCAATGGATTCTGTAAATTTCAACTGTATCTGATTATTGGTTCGTGAGTTTCCGTGAACATAAGTTTTTGATGCTAAAAATATAGGTATATTGGGAAAGGGTTACCGTTCTTTTCCGACTTGAAATTTCCAAAGTTTTACTTTGACTGTGTAGACAGAGCATAAGATTTGTATGCACGTTAGTTTTTGTTCTAAGAAACGGACATTTTTTTAGGAGATTCGATGATTTGAATGTTTTCACTTTCAGTGACTTCCGTAGCTACAGAGTTCCCAGCACGTGCATTAAAAACTACGCAAGTATGCAACCTAACAACATTAGTATGCCCTGTAAGTTTCATAATGATCTGATAATCTAATAAAAAGTTATCGCAATTCAAACATTTTCAAATTTCCATAATCTCATTTTAGGCGCCTAGCGCACACATAGGGTTAAAAATTTCAAAAACATCATATTCACATTTAAAACACGTTCAGAATTTATTATATAAACTTTATTTATGCAAAAGTTATTTTTTTACAAAATGATAGGTACATATATATAAAATATCACTAAAATGGCCGCCGGCGCCAAAGGGTTAAAGATTATTAACTTTTTCTGAGACCTGGCACTATTTTGCACATACACCAATGTATCCTGACAATTTTAGTTCAGTCGTATGACGCGTTCCTAAGATTTTTTCACTGATTTTTTTGATCATATATATATATACATATATATATATATATATATATATATATATATATATATATATATATATATATATATATATATTTATATATATTTATATATATATATATATATATATATATAATTATGAATTTTTGGCCAAAATGATTTTAATACTAATGTTCTGCTTCGAACATAAGTAACAAGTTCCATATGCAAAAGTAACCAGCGTGACAAAATACACATGATTATGTAAAAACTTATCGTCATATGGATTGTGCAATTTCACTTTCATTAAGATTATGTTTCGACTTTTAAATTCACTTTACTCTGTCATTTTCTCCAATATTTACTATCGGAATTTCGCAAACGCATCGAACCATCGCAGAAAAGTGAATGCAAAGAATATCAATCAATCCCGGCAAGGGTGGTCCATCGTTAAGTTCGAAGACAATAATAGTTTAAGAGATTCACTTTTACATACATACTTCCAGACATAAAATGAATGCATAAAAATATATGTATGTTCCTTGAGCGAATGTTTTCCGCGCATCAGCTTCCAACGGCTGTTGGTGCTCAAACGATTTCCCAGTCGATCGGGCAACCGACCAACCGCAAGAGAAATGCCAAAGAAAAACATTCCCAAGACCAGTATACATATGTAGGTATATCGTCGCAAATGACACCAAAATATGCACAAGTACTCGTACATATATCAATGCGAGACAAACTGACTTTTATGTGGTTTCTTTATGTTTTTATATCATTTGTGCAAATTTATCATTTCTCTCGCCACAAATGTTTGAGAAGATATGTTTGCTTAAATTGTATACCAGGTACACACGGGTTATGTGATTTTTGCAATTTATGATGCTTCCTTCCTGCACGGTAACGGCTGGCTCGGAAAACGATAATGAAGAAGTATGGAAGGCAGAAGGTTTTTATACGTTGAAAGTTTATGAGAGAAAATATTTATCTTCTATGACAACATATTCCGAAGTCCCAAAAATTCAAATGATCACGTTTTTCAGTTGGAATCAATTGATAGCAACTTTAAAATTAAATTTTAATATATATTAGGTATGTTCCCGTACTACGATTAATTGCGATTAATCGCGATTAATTGCAATGAAGTTGTTCCCGTACTCCGTTGTACTGAAAACTGAAAATTTCCCCTCTTTCAGTAAATTTCAGTAGGGTCTCAGCTACTGAAAAATACTGAAAAGTGTCAAACGGAGTAAATATTTTCAAATGTGCGCGGCAAGCAACATATTTTTTGCGTAATGTTGCTATGAAGGTCGAATATTTTTATGGCGATAATTTATTACCGATTAAGATGACTTTCTAATCACTATTGTTCTACCAAAAACCGAAAACTGACACTTTCGGTTGTCAATTTTCGGGAAATACAATGAGAGCGTTCCCGTACTTTTCATGAAATTCCCCACCACATCATTCAGGAAAATTCAGTAAAATTCAGTTACTGAAAGTACGGGAACAGACATTATAAATCTAAATGAAATTACTTTTATGTTATGTAGTCTGAAAACATATTCGGGTCATTCCACGGAAAATCGACCCACGGTCTTTGATCGCTATCGTCAGATTTCAATGAAATTTTCACTGTAAATATATGTAAATGAGCTATGTGCACCAATAAATTGTTTTTGAAAAATATCTAATATTTGCGGTAATATGGCCTTTTGAAATTTTTGAGAAATGTTGGTTCGTGTTACGTTCAAAAAATTGTATAAAATCTTCTACTTTACGTAGAGCCTTCAAATATAACTTATTGGAAAAGGTAAGGTGTAGGTATTCTAAAAAAAAATTGTGCAAGAAACATACTGGCCAAAAAGGATAAAAAGGATCATTACAATTTCCTTTATCCTTGAATATTTCAAAATGCACACCTTCGATTTTCTTAATTTTTTTTATATATTGTGAACAGCTATGTAACCTCCAACTGTGCGAAATTTCAAAGTGGAGCTCGTAAAAGTACATTTGTGAGCAATTTTTAAGGGTACGAAATACTATAACCGCCAAAGAAAATTTAAAGAAAATGGTACCGACACAAGATGAAACTTACAATATATGTTTGATATGAAATAACTTGATGGTGGTACTGCGTTTTTTTCTCAAAATCCAGGTCTTGTATTCCTCAGTTATGGGTAATTATTTTTATGATTTTTATTTTTTAATAGGAAAAGTACTTCGATTTTTTCTGTAACTAACAGACCTAACACTAGAATATAAATTGTTTGCAATCATTATAAACAATCATAAAACAAAAATAAAGAAAGCAGATTCCTTTAGCACCATGAACAATAAGGATTATTTTGAGTTTTCCCTACATCTAGGGTTTCTCGCACATATTATACTGTACATATATTTTTAATTACTTCCTTTGTTTGTTTGTTTTGCACATTTTTACAACTTACAATTAAGGTTAATTGCAATGCCTGTAGCTTACTTTTATTCCAATAAGTTGCTTTAAGGGTATAGATCGGAGGTAGTTGAAGTTAAGGAAAGTCGTGGGTTCATATAGACAAAAAAATTTGAAAAATAAACATACTAAGAAAAAAGTTAAAAAACTTTACTACCGTACTGTACAAAAATGTATTTGAAATAAAGCAGGAACTACCCACAGAAGAAAGAATCTATATTTTATCTATAGAATAATATCGAAGAAGAATATTCAAAAGCTACAGAAAAGGAGACAAAGTGTTTACTTTTATCACTTTTGCCGACGAATTGGTCACGTGTCAAAGTATCATCCAAATTTCTTCACGCAACCCCATGCATGATTTAAAAAAATTAGACGGTGTTATACTTCCCCAAAAAGGCGAGCAAGTATGGATCCACATGTCGCTGGTCTCATAAAATCGCTCTACTGCAGCAATGCAAACAGCAGACTGATGGCCGACAAAAAGGACTATATTACAGTAAAATATCAAAGTAGTTAATTTATTTACTATATATTTTTAGACCGATGAATGCAAAGAGCAATTCCAAAAAAGACTAATATTGTGCAACTTAAAAGAGTTATACAGCCAATTTAAATCTGATAATGCCGGTGTTAACGTTGGATTTGCAAAGTTTGCGGCACTAGGGCCTAAATACTGCATTTTAGCCCAAGCATCGGGGACACATTCTGTCTGTGTATGCGTTATGCATCAAAAACGTTAAATAAATGATTAAAAGGTCAAAAATTTTCTAACAAACGGTTCCGATATAAGCTTGGCTTATTATAAGGACTTTCTATCTCTGATGATATGCTCTCCTCCACAAGCAGATTGGTATTTTGGTAGCTGCCAGGATTGCCCTGGATCAGCCATAATTCTAAGACATTTGGAAAAACTTCGATGAAAATTGCGTCAGTAGTATTCGTTATAACCAATGGACTTATACCGATCGTTCTACGTTAGAAACTAGATTAGAATCTACTGCAGGCTTTAAACAACATTGCAAAACAATTTTGAAATCTGTTTTTAAAACATAAAGCTGTTTCCTACCATATTTTGTAAGTTTCACCTTGTTTCGGTGCCATTTTTTATAAATTTTCTTTAGCGCTTATAGTATTCCACACTTACGACTGTAGTTTTACGAGCTCCACTTTCAAATTTTGCGCAATTGTAGCTTATATTACTGTTTAAAATATGTAAAAAAAATTAAGAAAAATACAAGGTGTGCATTTTGAAATATTCAAGGATAAAGGACACTGAAATGATCCTTTTTATCTTTTTGGCCAGGATGTTTCTCGCATTATTTTTTCTAGGATACCCACACCTTACCCTCTCCAACAAGCCATATTTGAAGGCTATACGTAAAGTAGAAGATTTTATACAATTTTTGAACGCAATACGATCCGACGTTTCTCAAAAACTTCATTTCCACAAATATACCATATTTTCCAAAAATATTTCAATTTAGATAATTAGCTCACCAGTCCTTTTGGATACCAAAATATTTCCAAATTCCAAGAAGGTGAGTCCAAAAATTGTCTGAAAATTGGTCGATTTTCCATGGAATTACCCATTCGTTATTCAGTGTTCAGTAACAATCGGAGCACTTTAGTTACATTGGAAACAGACCAGGAGATTCATAGCTAGATTCCAATATTCATAAGATTCGCTTTCAAAATAAAATTCAAAAGCGGATTCAACCATGTAGACGATTTGCGAAACTTTTTTCAGAGGGAGATTTTTTTAATGTATTCCATACATTATTAATAGTCGCGTGCCTACAGCGATATAGGCCACGACCTATTTTTGGTCAGGTCGCTTGAGATCGTAGACTGACCTATCAGCAGTTTGGGTCGGGTACTGTGTTTATAGCAGGTGAACTAAATAAATTAGGTGGAATTTGGTGTATAGTCCGCGGACTAAGCGTCTGCTGTAAACACACCCACTATCTCGGTCGCAATAAAGTTTTGGGTGCCGGGTTGCCTGCTGTTTCGCCATAGCCACACGGTGCACAGTGGTTTATTTGTGGAAAAAGGTGAACTTTATTCATGGGAACCACTAGATGTATGAAATTGAGTGTTTCTTGGGTTTTCAAACATGGGAAATCCATTTTTGGGGTTCTTGCTCCAACTTTTCACAAACATTTTCCAAAGGGGGTCAAAATTTAAAAAAATGCACTCTCAGGAAAAACTTTGTTTTTGTTCATATACGAGTGTGACAAATCACTTCCAAATTATTTTTGCTGGCTGAACACAAAACCGCTGTCCAAATCTGCCTATCGTGCCTCAATGATGAGAAAAATGTAATTTTTAGAATTTTTGCTGCTGATTCAATTTTTATTACTAGTGTGACGTGATTGCCAAATTTTGGAGCACATTCGTGAATGCAGGCAAAAATGCTGTGGGAATGATTATTCAAATTCGTTTGACACAAACGATCTCGGACAGTATTATAAATTTGATTTGCACCCCTACCCACAAAGTTTAATCGAAAGAATTGTAATTATTTTGAATAAATTTTTTTATAACAATAAATCAACTGAATAAAAATAACATGCGGAATTCTATATATACCTTTGTACAATCTGTCTCAAATTGACCAAAAAGGTTTTGACGAAAACTCAAACTTTCTTCTAACTAAAAGCTCGGGTATCCCTATTAGTTAGCAATCGTGGTCGCGATTTATTAATTTCAGATGCACTAACATAGCGTCTCTTTCTTACTTGAAGCACAGTTCGGTGGCAAATACCCAGCGATATAGCTATTTTACGTGCTACCTCATTGTTTTTCGTCATTACCACAATTTGATTTTTAAGTATTCCGGTATTTTCTTCATTTTTGCTTCAAAATTGAAATGATGCTCACAGAAAAGGTAAAAACGCGTGACTGATTAAATCGAACTTTTATGCTTTGCCGCGTAAAACACTATTTCGCACAACGTTAACACTTGCTGTGAATCCTGTTATTACGTTTTGTTTCGATTCACAGATCAGTGTTGCAACATAGAAGAAACGAAACGTGCACTCAGAAAAATTGCACCACTTAACACTTTTCACTTTAAATCAAAAGTTGAAATCACTTTGAAATAAAAAGCGAATCTTATTTTAATTCCACTTTATTATAAAAATTTTCTTTTCAAATCAAAATGTTTCATCATTGAATTAAAAAGAAAACGTATATGGCGCCAAATCATATTTGAACATTTTTGATTCAAATATTTTCAAATATGATTTGGCTCCATATACGTTTCTTTTTAATTCAATGATGAAAAATTTTGATTTGAAAATAAAAATTTTTATAATAAAGTGGTTTTCAAATAAGATTCGCTTTTTATTTCAAAGTGATTTCAACTTTTGATTTAAATTTGATTCTATTAAATGCCATTTTTCTGAGTGTGCAAAAGTGGATACATTGCCTATTTCGATTATTTGTTTTAAAACCTAGACTGAGCTTATAAGTTATAATTTTGTTTATTATTTGTTTCACATAAATATTAATAAAGTTTCAACTGCAAAAATTTCAAATCGATTAATGTATTTTGAAGGATTTTACAAGCATTTTAAGTCAAAATTCGCCGTATATAATTTTAGTCATAGCTTGAGGTATTTTTCATATATTATGAAATGTCACTCAGTTGTTCTTGTTATGCTGAAATTTAAAATAGATACCACCTCGCATTTCGCACCTAGTTTTTTGCCCCAACTTCGGTGGCGGGTTCGTAGCAGGTGCACCTGATCCGGAAAACGAGTAGATCAAATCATGACTACATGTAACGAATTATTGCACAAATGCGTAAAAGAAGGCTTGGAATGTTTCTGTACGATAACAAATTCATCTAATAATTAAAGCAAGATCACCAAGATTTTGCATTTCCAAAAGATTCGCAGTTTTCATCATCTTTAAAACCATTGATTTTTGGTGGCACAGCGTCCTCTAACTCATCAGCCGGAAGAAGAGTCGGCTCTAGGACTTTTACTTGGTTTATTATTGAAACTCTTCAGATTTTCGTAATTAATTTCATGGAAAAACAGTTTTTATTTTATGTTACTTACACTCTAACTTAGGCTCTTTATTAAGATGACTTTGACTGTTTCTTCAATAGTTTACTTAATTTGGCAAAAACTTGTGCCTACTCCTTTCAAAACGCCACACTACACCAATAATGGCTAAATTGGTTTAATTCTCTTAGCGACCTTGTCCAAGGCATGTATGCATTTACCTGCTTATAAGCGAATCGAGAATGACAAGCTCGATCGATTGTGTGTGGGTTTGGTGCATTCCTCTGTTCGTTGCAATCTGTATTCATACTGAAAATCATTCAAACCAGATCGTTTAATGCCAAAAGGAGAAAGCGTCACGAATAGCAATTTGTTTCGAAGGTTTCCATCATCATCATCAGCATCGCCATCGATTTCTTGACGGCCAATTATACACCGCCCGCAGTCTCTAAATCCGTAATATTGTCTCAGGAGTCGATCAACTCGTACAGAATTCATTTGATTCATTTCGAATCAATGCAGCGGAAAATTCGAAGCGCAATCAGTCATCGCTGCATGATCTCAGCAGTAAATCTGGTCCAGATTAGACTTTCATGCTTATTGTGTATCTGGCATTTATCCCGGTCAGATAATTTTCCATTGTCATTTTTCGGTCGGAATAGTGCTGTTGCCTATGAAATATTTCTGATATGTCTATCCATTTGCATTATTGTGCCCGTCATGGTCAATTCTATGGTTTGTGCGTAGCAGCATAGTTGATCCAGTAGTTTCGTTGTTGAGCATTGTCTTTATAGTTGTTGTTGCGGCTGCTGGTGACTACCACCCAATAGGCTAGTCGATCTTTTTATTTTCTTTTGTTTGTAAGTTTTCGGCTTTTTCTTTGAACAATTGCAGAAAATTGAAGCCAATGAAAGTCATAAAATCAAAATTGAAAAGCTACCCTAGCCTGGCCTAATAGACGTATATGCAGACAGAAGACTAAATTGCTCGGATAGCAATCAATGTCGTAATGTTTACTCGTGGCAGTAAAACCGACCTCCTACCACGAATAATGGATGGACGTCATTACCAAAACGAAAGGTTCCAAATGGTTGAATTCAATAGTTATATAGCAACATCTGAAACTGAATTCAAACGCAACAACAAGAAAGTATCTTCGCGAATTTCAAATTTCCGAAATACTTCACTATCCGCTAATTAAGGAAGCTGCTGTATTTTTTGGTCAATTATTTCTTCTTGCTTTTAAAACCTTCCGGAAATCACATTCCGGCATTTTAAGCAATTAAACTCATGCCAGAAACGAAACGATCTTCAGATCCCCTGTTGCTTTAATTGCATAAATATGACATTCTTTAAAATATCACATCCATCATACAAGACCGCGTGCTCAATCAAATTTAAACCTTCTTTTGCTTAAGTTGTCATTTACGGTTGTCATTCTGCTGCATGAATGGAGAAAGTTTTTAATTGTTCAATCATATATTGACGTCGTCTTCGTTGTCATCGTTGTGGTATACCAGGCGAAATTTTCATCAATTCCCGGTCGTTTCGTTCGCATTCATAGAATTCTATTCGTGGTGGAATTTCAAAAGCGTTGTCGTTTCATTTAAGCACATTGACAACAGTATGGTTTCGTTGTGACAATAATTAACGCAACATCAGCGATTTTCAGCATCAATGGCATCGAAACAAGTTGTTCGCTACGACAGTCATATTTCTTTTCATTGAATTTTGACGTTGATGTTATTTTAATTGATTAATTTTATGTATCCGCATTCTGGTACTGAAAGATTGTTAAATTAAAATCGACCGCCTTCAACCTTTATTCACAAAAAAAAAAAAAACTTTAATGATACACATTGTCGACATCGTTTGACTGAATGAAGAATACACTCATCGTTTAAAGTGCTTAGCAATATCATTTGGAAAGTTTGAGAGCGATAACAAATGGGATTTTGCACCAAACAAAATTGAAATGAAACAAAATGATTATCGGCGAAAACTTCAAACATAAATCATGTATTTACGAAAAGACCGATAGTGCTCGAAAAAAATTTAATGCGGTATTATTAGCTTAAGGCCAGGAAGTTTGAACAAGTGTAGCTAAATCATAGGGGAAATCTTATCACTACAATTGTTGCAGCTACTCTTGGTAGTGACAGTGGTCCTGTGGCGCAATGGATAACGCGTCTGACTACGGATCAGAAGATTCCAGGTTCGACTCCTGGCAGGATCGTTCAAGTTCTTTTTATTACGGTTAAAAATGCTAATTAAAATTTTGACTGATATTTTAATCTAAATATTTACAGTAGTGTGTGTGTGAATAAAGAGTAATGTAGGAAAATAATTTGATTTGAATTGAAATATTTAATTCAACTTATTATTTCGTGAGTACAGCTTCATAAAGAGATTTTAAATAAATGTAAACTCATGAACATTTTTAGTAGACATCGTTCAGCTTCAAAATATTTATATTTTCACTTTTAAAACTCTCTTTCAAACTGGCGCTAATTATTTCTCTATTTTTTTGAAAGAAAAATTATCTGTGCTTAAAATTATTTCTAAAATTTTTCCGGAAAATATTTATTCTCTATTTTTTCGCTCTCTAGCCGCTAAATATTTGATACATTCTCTATTCCGTATCGATTTTCTGAAACTCTATCTGCATATTTATTTACATATTGAGATTTCGAGGATGTGAGCGGTAAAAATATTAAAAAGAATTAGTCCAAGGGTGGAGCCTTGCGGTACACCGGATTCCATTGGAAACTCCTTCGTGAAAGCCACATTAACCCAGTATTATTTTTATTTTACTTAAAATAAAACAAAAACTAAAATCTTTTGTAATTATGGCACCAAAAAAAATATGTTTCTTTTTCTTTGGGTAAAATCACAAAAAGGACTAGTAACGAACTCAAGTTTTTAATAATCATAAAAATGAGGCATGAGAACCAAAATATTAACACATCAGTCTCCAAACAGGAACTACCTATATATACAGTCTGAACATGTCAACACTTTATGCTCCTCACAGACCGGTTTTTTTACATTTTTCGCACTTTCCCTGCGTCTTTTTTCTGAGTTTCCACGGGCAGCCTTTCTTTGCAGTAGGTTCATCTTCAACTTGTAGCGAGTTCGCAGCAGGAGGATTCGGTAATATGCTTCGAATGTTTCCGCGCAATTTCCGACTCAGAGTAGGAGTTTCAAGCCTCTTTCCCATACATAATTTTGCTAAGTCAGTGCTCAGCTGCTTCATAAATGTTCGTCTTTTAAGGGTTTTTCCTTTTTGGAAAGCATTTTGTGGCAATAAATGACGTAGCTGTTGACAAAAGCAAGATTCAGCATTCCGTAGAATAATGCCATAGGCCATCTATTTGTTTTTCTGCTGCATGTCATCTGGGAGCATATCTGGTCGAACGAATCAACTCCTCCCTTTATTTGATTGTAGAATTCAATCATATCTGGTTTTCCGGAAACATAATTTAGGACATCCTCCTCATCACAAGATGATAGTAAATACAGCATCTTTGCAGATTTTGGCTTGTATGACAGTAAAGTTAGCGGGCCATCATAGCGAAACATTGAGGTTCCAACAGGTCTAGACCTAGTATTTTTTAGCTCTTCCGGTATTCCCCTATTATTCGAGCGAATTGTTTCAAATAAAGTTAACTTATAACGCTCCTGTAGTAAAGATTTAGCTTACATGTTCAAACTAAACGAAAAAATCGAAAAATAATTCGGGTTCTTAAGTTCAAAATGCTACAAATTACATAACGTGGAATCATTTTGACTCACGATGTTGCTATATCTACGTACATACAATGCTTACCTATGACACACATGTACAACTTGGAAGCTCTGGCCGAGTACTAAGTTGATTCAAACAGGCGATGCGAGCGATACATAAAATGGTTGGAAAGAGACAGATGAAAACGTCTCGCGCATGAGTCGTTTTGACTCACGTTATGTATCTAGGGCACATTAAAGGTGACAAATATTCGCCTGCCACTGAAGAAACTGTCTACGAATTCGAATCCATACAAACTCGAAGACCTCCTGTAACCCATTCAGACAGGCACCGAAAACCGTTTTGTTCTGGATGCTATCTTCGACTGCGCTCCTCAGAACCATTTGATTATTATGACTGGGGAGTGTTTGGATTCAAAGCCGAATTGTTTCCCAGGAACAATTTGGTTAACTGTCAATTTATTTAATAAGTTAACTGTCTCTGAATTACCCTTTCCAGTAATTTTCCAAAATTTTGAAAACAGATATTAGACGAGCGTTTGAGGATATGACATGATTCAAATGCTTTTAGGATAAAAGCTGTGGGAATATATCCAATATTTAATTTTAAACCAATTTTTTCCTTTTGAAGCTAGATTTATTTTAATTATTTGACATATATCGACATTTTGAGGGTAATTTGTCCTCTTCTTCAGTGTCTATCGGACCACGTTTCTGTCCAGTTCATCCCATAAGAGCTCTATGGGGTTGAGATCAGGTGACTGTGGTGAATAAACCATAACTTTAGGAGCTCCCTCAGTTCATAATTGGTATAAATACCCTCTGCAGATTTTTGAAGAGTGCTTCAGGTGATTGTCATGCTTAAATATGAATCCTTTTCCTGAAATACGCACTCCAGATGGCAACATTTCGTTCTTTCCTCATTCTTCCTTGGATTCTGCAGATGCTACCAACTCTATCTCGACCAAAACTGCCCCATATCATAACAAAGCCATCACCATGTTTCACGGAAGGCACTAAACATTGATCGGATGTTCTCTCTCCTGCTGACCTGTGAACAGAGACCCTTCGTTTCGAGCCGAAAACTTCGAACTTTGACTCGTCACTCCACAGAACTTTTTTCCAATCCTGAACTGTTTAATTTTTGTGTTGCTTAGCCCATTCAAGTCGCTTTTTCTTATTTTGGGAACGTAACAATGGTTTTCTAACAGCTATCCGACCATGTAGACCTGGTGCTTGAAGACTGCGTTTGATCGTTGAAAACCTGTAAGGCTCAGACCTCTCCACATTCACCAGTGCTGCAGTAAAGCTACCACAATCTTTCAATTTTCGACTGAAGAGGTGTTCCTAGGCCGTCCACGACGTGTTTTTTTTATTAGCTTTTCCGCTGGTCTTGAATATTTTAACATTATGGTCAATTGTGCTTCTTGGCACTTTCAACTCAATCGCAATCTGCCGATTACTTTTATCAGTTTTATGGTAGGCAATTATCAAACAACTCACTTCCATTGAAAATTCCATATTTTTCGGCATAATAATATTTTACAGAGTAAAATGCTCAGTCAATATCAACTCGCACAAAGTACCAATTTTAAGTAATGTTTTCTTTGCAGAGATTGGAGGCAAACTAAAAATCCGAGGCATTTTCTTATAAAGTGCAGTACCGGTTTATGATAATAATTGACAACGAGAAAGGATCAGGATACCTGCTTGAAAAAGTCCACCTGAAAATAAGACGTGGGTTTTCCCTTGAAATTAATGCTTTCTAGAATTCCATAAATTTTACTACCCTCACCTACAAAGTAATGATATTATTACATAAGCATCCTTAGAATATTAGTTTAGGCAATATTAAGATCAATTTACGGAATAAGTTTACCTATAAGTACGGAAAATCCCAAAATAGATGAGTGGGCAAATACTTTTGGGCGGTAGTGTATGTCTTCGTAGGCAGTTGTGTCCAGTCAGAATGCCTACCATGGCTCTGCAAACTGTCCTACTCTTGTTCAGTAGGACTACCGCAGTCGCATGAATAGGCTCTTTAAGGAAGACTTTCGTGTGCCTGGCCTGGCCACTTTAGTCATTAATTATTCAGATATGTAGGCATCAACTATCCACTTGCGAAGAATGGTATGTGCATATGCGGTCGGATCACCAAAGGCGGATTCAGTGCCCTGTAGTGGAATCCTTGAACTTTGTTTCGCAACGGCGTCAGCAATTTCATTTCTCTCAACACCATAGTGCTTCGATATCCAGAGTAGATGCACTCTATTGAAACTGGCGAAAGAGCTCAATCGTGCCTTACACTCTTGGGCAATTTTAGATACCCAGGCTCACAGTCCTTTGCAGCGTGGCTAACTTCTTGCGAGCATACAACAGCTTCACTATAGTCTACCACACCATGGATGCCTTATGATTGTTACGTATATCCTCATAACTATACGATGATTTAAACCCCATGTGGTGGCAAAAAGTTCACTTCTACATGATTCGAGTAAGCTTCACTTCCACATGATTCTTCCAGAGGAGTTTTTTTGCCCAAGATTACTCCAAGATATTTGACTTCCTCTGAAAGCTAAAGAGTTACACTCTTTATATTTCTAGTTTTTTTTCCTGGTGAACAAAATACATTTCGTCTTACCAGGATTCACTATTAGGTCATACCTCGAACACAAACTGTCCAAGATCCAATGCGCATTGTGCATTTCTACATATATACCACATTCATATGTCTACTGACAGCTAGTATAGCCACGTCATCAGCACATGCAGCCGTTCTTGTTGCAGTTCGTTAGGCAGGGAGTCAACTAGCATACTCTACTGGGGCGGATTCCCTCTCGGAAGTCCTCCCCAGATTCTAATATGGTCCCTGCGAGATTCTGTAGGCAATCCAATCATCCTCAGTGCCGCTCTTACAAGCTCGGTTGAGAAGTTTCCTGGTACTTTTCCTGAGCTTCTGTAGTTCCCGGTTCCACCAGGGAACCGTCTTGCCACATCTGCTCTTACTGATCGGGCAGGTTTCTTCATAGCTACTTATTATGTCTTTATTCAGAGTGTTTGGCGATTTTATCCTACCATTAGGAAGCTCTCTGTCTGCAAGATTGAACTTAGCCCAATCAGTGGTCCTTGGATTTCTCCTTTCCGTCACAGGTGTTGAATCCGTGGCTAAAGAGAACACCAAGTAGCGATGATCATAGATTGAAACCTAATCCGATACATGCCATCTAGTTATTGATCTAACTATTCCAGACGAACATAGTGATACATCAATAGCCAACATTCTGTTTGGGGTGACAAATGTAGGAGAAATTCCAGTGTTTAAGATCATTAGTCCCGCAGAAGCTATAAAATCAAAGAGTCTGTCTCCTGTGGCTTTACAATTGCTGCTGCCCCAGCTGGTATGCTGAGAGTTAGCATGGCAGCCCACCAGAAGCTCTTGTTCTCCGATTCAGTGTACTGGAACAGGTCCTTCAACTCCTGTATCGGTGGCGGGACTAAGAAGTCAAAAGGAAAGTAAGGTGAGGCGACTGTCGTGCGTTCCAGCCTGTCATTTTCCCGGGACTGCACGACAACCGCTGATAGGTTCCGGCTTGAAATCTATCTGAGAATGATGGCATCAAGCAGATTGGAAACCTGAGCACAAGTCCTCAGTCATATTGATCTTTTATCATAAAATATCTTTGCCCCCGTGGTTGAACTGAGTCCATAGATCCTGCTGCCTCGAACCCAGGATTCCTGCACAAGTGCAATGTAGGGGGAAGCTGATAGTTTTGCCAATTTTTTTCTGTAAAGATAGAACGAAGCCTTGGCATGCGGAGAGTTGATCTAAAAAAATCCTATACCTTCAGGTCTAGAAATGTCGGGAATTGATGTCTTTGGATCCCTTTGCAGGAACCTTTAGACAATGTCCGCGTGATCTCTACAGAAGAGAATTTATACTGGATCTGCTTAAAAGTGCAGGCATCAGTTTTCGCTTCAACCTTGCGTTTCCTCCGCTCACCACCGCGGATAGATTTGGCATCTGTGCTGGCCGGCAGAAAGATCTCCGATGTAATCGGTCCTTCCTTACCTTTCAGCGTCGTTGTTGCTTCCCGATTTGAATTGGGAGTCATCGACTTCTTAAGGCAGTCGTCTAGTGTGTCAGAAAATAAAAATCGATTTTTTTGTTTTTTCATAAATAACATCTAAAACATGTATAGAAGACGTGGGTAAATGAATTTTTCGAAATTTGAAGCCGTAGAAAAGTTACAGCCTTAAACCGTAGGAAGTATACAGTGTCACCGTAGCAGATTTTCGTAATCCGTAGGAGCTATACGCTTACTTTCGCATCGAATATTTTCGAGCCCAGCTCCTTACCTGGCTATTTTGTGTAACTAAATTGTACTTACTGTACACAGTACTAATTGTCAACTAACGGGTACCTAGAACTGTTCACAAATTCAATAATCTGGACTTTCGCTCCGAAGCATCTTCATTCTGGTGCAAAAGTCCTCGAAATCGCCACATTTCTTGCTGTGCTAATCTTCAACGAAGGATTCAAACCTATCTTAAAGGTGATGGAAGTCATGGGAGTAAATATTGGCATAAATGCCCAAGCTTTCGTTCATCAACGTAACGATTCTCGCATCGACCGCTCAGAGAAACGCTTGAGCGATTTCGCCAAACAAGCCCGGATATCCAACAGAGAAGAGAAAACAGCCTTACATGACTTCTTTGAAGAAGAAGAAGAAGAAGAAGAAGGTGTACACTGAAAGAAAAATCTTGGTAAAATCAACAATTTTCCTTAGTTGTTTTTGCGTCAACTACGGGCTATAGTTAAAACAACCATAAAACAATAGTTGATTACTTTTATGCACCATGACGCGTGGTTGATAAACAACGTCCGTGGTGCAAAAAAAGTAAGCAACCACAAACAATGGTATTCCAACTATATACATAGTACGAAATATAGGCAGGGGAGGCGTGAATGCCGCAGTTGAATTTGGTGTATCACAATGCAGCGACAATGTCGCTGTCAATGCAATCAAGGCACCAACCAAATTCATTTTTTTTTTCTTTTGTATTGCTAAATCCTGTTGTACGAGGATTAGGTTGGCCAGACCATTCAACCTAATTCAAACAGATTTACTTCAACCTAGTGGTGATGCCAACCTATGGTAGGTATCACCGCTAGCGGTGCGGCAAAATTAGAAATTTGGCAAATTCAGCCGCTGCCGCAAATTCGGCCGCAGCCATTGTGCGCGTTACCATACAAAACAGTGCATTCTAATTTTTTGACTGCGCTTTGCCGCAGCCCACTGTTTTGCCACAGCGGAAAACGCTGTATTCTGAACAAAATAGCGTCATGCAACGTAATATAAAGGCTTCACAGCATAACATGAATATGAATTATATCGAACAGCAAACCGAACACAATTTTGCCATGTATCATATGAAACTTCTATGATAGAATAGGAGTATGAGTATGAGGAGTATGAAAAATCAACAGTTTTCCTTAGTTTTGCCATCAACTAGGGCTATAGTTAAAACAACCATAAGAAAATGGTTGATTACTTTTATGCACCATAACGCGTGGTTGATAAACAATTTCATTCGGAGCATGAAAAACGTCCAAATGTTGAAACTATTCTACTTTGCGTAGAATAATTCCAAAGACTTTGCTCACTGAATTACGTTTGTTGAAATCAACTATTGCAAAGTAGTTTAAGTACCATAAAAACTGTTGATAATTCGAAACGTTGAAGTTTGAACTATTTTTCGTGGTTATGAAACAATTAAAACAGTTGATTTCATGAACGTTGCGATATTTTTTGTATAACCAGAGCCAACTACTTTTATATCGTTAAATTAACTATATTAACAAAGTAAAAATAACTATTTTCCTTAGTTCATTTAACGATTTTGAATGAATTGTTGCAATACTATTAAAAATAGTTGAATCAACCAAGAGTTTTTCTTTCAGTGTACTCTATGGTCCAGGCATAGCAGATTGGTCGTGAGACGAATTTTTTATCATAAATTATACACAACAACTTTCAAACGCGTTTTTCTCAAAACACGATTTTTTCAAACTGCTGCCATGATATCGCAAAAACTATTTGATTGATTCTGCTCAAATTCATACATCATTTTAAGTACTTAAATAACTACAAAATGAACTAAAATAATTAAGATTGGTTCATTACTTTTCATTTTACAAGCTAAACAGACCCAAAAAAAATCACGAAAAATTAGTTTTTTTTTCTAAAGCGGTAAAAAAATATTAGTTTTTGGAATTCTAACTTAATTTTACTTCACTTTGGAGTCTCAAGTCTCACAATCAAAACTGCGTTTGGTTTTTTTGATTTCAGATAAGCAGAGCGGTCGGAATCATGGCAGCAGTGGAGCACCTCTTTTTATATATGTGTTCTTCTTGGGCGGCGTATCTCCGACTATTTTGTATAAATTTACTTCAAAAAATGCACAAAGTTTGTCTAAATAGTAATAAAAATGATATATAATTTATGAACTATTTTATTTCAATGGTTTGTCAAAAACAAATTCCCCAAAAAAGCATTAAAAAACGGCCTTCACACTAGACGACCGCCTTAAACAGAGTCCTCTTTTGTCGACAATTAAGAGCCTTCCTTGGTTCCCACCTTCTAGTCGGCGGTGGTTTTACACCCAGGACAATTCGGCGTTTCATTTACACTAGCCGGAGCTGTTTCCTTCAGTGTATCCCTCCTCTTCTTTTGTGAGGATTCGGGAGGAAACATATTTTCCCTATTTTCCAAATTGCAAAATTTACTGGCAATAGAATCTTCCACGATGGTACCCTGCGATCTTCCACTGCAGCCAGAGTCCTCCATTGCAATCGTACATGAAGTTGATGCATGCAGAATCCGAGCACTTGTCGTACTGAACACGCCCAGCACGGATGGATTTCCAGATTCAGTCTGGCTGACATCTGCAGAGATAACATCCTTTGGTTTCATCCTCATGCTAGTAGTCCCCTTACGACAAGCTGGGTCTGACTGTGGATATATTCTAAAATTGCTTCACATCGACGCAAATCCCCCATTCACAGGGGTTCGGTGGTGTCAGTACAACCGTCCGCAATGGCGACCAGCTACTCTTTCTAAATTATCAACATCCGTTATTTAACTTATTTTTTTTTTATTTAAAAGAAAATAATAATGCCAAACGCGGCTAAAAAATGATTTGAGTTATCTAAATAGATATATATAAAATAATTTACCAGGACACTCAACTTACGCAAACCATGCATTTAAATCAATCGCAATGCCAAATTGAAAACACCTTATCGCCTTGTCCACGTCTAAATCTTTCGAGCTCTTCTGTGAAAATTATTTTCAAACAACCTGTCTTTTGTATTATCTGTACAAATTTATACGCCTACAAATGCACCAATGCATGCTTGTTTAGTTTCATTGCGCACCACATTTAGCCTAGAGCTAATTCTCTAGAAAATCTTCAAAATGCAAATTAGTTAAGACAAACAACAATTGAATGGCTGACTGTTCGAAAAACTGGTTTTCATTCGAGAATTCACTGAATATTTATATTCATCACGAGTGTGGAAGAAGAAACTAAGAAGATTTGAACAGTAGCAATGCTAGTTGGAATACCGTTTCTACTGCATCAAGTAGGCTTCAAATGCATTACGGCCTATTTACAATAGACAAGTTGACGCAGATTTATGTAGATAGTACTGGTAGTAGTCTAGCAGTCAAAATTTCAGCTCATCTGACCAAGTATTCTTCTGGTGTAGACTAGGCATAATGCATACGATAGACCGTTTCTATTGGTTCATATGAAATGAAGTTATCGTTATGACATACATATGTCATTTACTTGCAAATGCATTGAGGAACAGCAAATATTTCTGTCTTATAAATCGAACAAAATGTACCTGAATTTCATACAGGCTTTACAGGTTTTTCTAAATGCCGGGAGTTTGAAATGCAAATGAAAGGCCAAGTTCGCTAGAAGATGAGATTGCTATCAGAGAAACAACTGAAATATTTTAGAATGTGAATGTGCTTCTATTAAAACCTCATTAAGATGGCAGATTTGGGTGATTCGATGTTGGTTTTACATAAATAAATATCGAAGCGCTATTGTGGTCGTGAAGAGAAACAAAGATTTACGATTTTGAAAGTTTAGTTTGATTAATTCGTATTCATTTAATCAGAAGTTGGCAACGAAATTTCGCTTTCATTTACTTTCCGAACTGCAATCTGCACAAAAACACCACTTCTTATTCTTTTTAAGTCCATTTAATTTGTATACTCACAGAACTTTCCCGAAAATCTCATTCAAGCGTCTAATTTTTATTGATTCTTAACACAATTAATTTATTTTAACCATCTTAAATATCACGAACTTAGTATACTTAGATACTTTCAAAAGAAACAATCGAAATGACGTACTTGGTTTGTTGGCGTTCAAGGTGTATCTCAATCAGATTAACCTGGATTATCTTTTATATGTACCGTATTTTTTGCTATTGCATTATGAATACTTATCGTAGTGTTTATCCCGTTATAAAAGTGTGTATCTTGTGAGCAAACGCAGCGTATCTGGAACGACGAAGCAAAACGCAAGATGAAAATTAATGAATGTTGAGTTGAAACAATCAATGATGATAAATGAATGGCTAGTAATTTTATTAAGTGTAGACCTCATTGAACACTGCACATCGATAATTAATTGATTGGAAATCAGTGACGATTAGTAGCGGAGAAAGCTTAGGTGTCACGGATATAGTTCTATGCTATTTTGAAATATTCGATCCACGATGAAGAAACAAATATGAAAGTGCTGTGATTTCTTTTGAAAGTGACCTTGAAATGTACAAAACCAATTTCTCAAGTGTTTTAAACGCAGACAACACAAAATTAAATTTCAGCTGCGGTTCTTACTGAAAACTTAAATACATTTTCAGCTTCATTACAATTTAACATCTATTGAACCCATTCAAAAATTCTCAGATTATTGGTTAATTCATCTCCATTAATCTTTCAACTCCCATTCAGATATTTTAATTTCGGATATCGAGCAAATACATCTTTACACTTCTTCTTTTTATTCCCTATGACACGGCCCAGATTTGTGCACAAAACAAAAACCTCAGCTAAAGCGAGTAATCGATCAATTTCTGCAAATCAATTAGATTATTTCGCTCCAACAATTGACGATCATTTGAAAAGAAGCAGAAACAAATTGCATTGAAATCGATCAAGCAACGATGAAACTAATAATAAATATAACTAAAGAAAAATTGACTTTAAACAAAAACATTTAATCTTAATCTGTTTTCTTTTTCAATCAACTATACACGATGTTGCCATAGGCGCATCAAGCCTACAAGCTAACTGTCTTCTTGCACAAATAGCGAGATGGATCTAAAGATACGCAGATGGTTAGGTTTTGTGGTACACAACACAATATCTTTGAACTAATAGATGCTTGGAGCGACGAGTATACATCAGCTTTAGTTGGTTGGACGGTTGGTTGGTTAGTTAGTTAGCTGAATAGGCTAGTAAAACGCAGTGAGTGTGGTCATTTGTAATCATTAGTGACCTCGAAGTGATGTTGCATGTATAAACAAATAAATGATTGTAATCTAGAAAATGCCCTTGGAATTTCATTTATGATCTTGATATCTTTATTAATACCTAAGCGCTACTCTTGCTGCTACCGCTAGGGCCGGCCAGTATTTGCTCGAGATTGATTTGTTTGATTTTCGCTCAAAGGTAATTTTGATTAGATCTTTGTAAAGCGCTTAATTGAAATTGCGGGAAAAGGAACTTGAAAAATTGCATTGGAGAGAAGGAATCAATTTACCGTCGTGCAGCTGAATGGAATCATAAATCTAGAGGCCGAAAAGCAATGTCGTATTATCCGAAACAATTTATGGCTTGGAATTATTTTAAAGCTTCAGATCATATTTGAATTTTTGCGAGCAAAGTCCAGTTTTTGGAGACTTTTCTGCCAAAAAAATCCATACAAAGATTTTCAATGAAATTATGTTTATTATAATTATAAGGAATATTCATAAAGGCACATCTTAAGGTGGAGCTGTATTTCCTCTCCTCTAACGTGATAACAAACATGCATTTAAATATGTTGGAGAGCAAGGGACTCATGGCTGTGGCCCATGTCAGGTTTAAGTAGATTTTGTTCGCAAACTTGTTGCCATTTAGAAGGCAACTTCATTATCCCCCTCTTATAAACCCCCCCTCCTTATTTGCAAAAAACTCAGACAGCCAGTTTTCGCAAGCCTCTTTTGAGGCCAACTTAGTATCACCAAGAGCGTTTTGCATGGACCGGAAGAGATAGTAATCACTTGGTACCAGGTCCGGACTATACGGTGGGTGCGATAGGACATCCCATCCGAGCTCCCGTAGCTTCTGGCGGGTCATCAAAGATGTGTGAGGCCGAGCGTTGTCCTGGTGGAACAGAACACCATTCCTATTGACCAATTGTGGCCGCTTCTGATCAATCGCCTGCTGCAAACGGTGGAGTTGCTCACAGTAGAGGACCGAATTGAGGATCTGGCCATAGTTGAGCAGCTCATAGTGGATGATTCCTTTCCAATCCCACCAAACACACAGCAAAACATTCCTGGCCGTCAATCCGGGCTTGGCGATGGTTTAGGCCGGCTCGCCGCGCTTCGACCACGATCTTGTTCGCTTGACGTTGTCGTACGTGATCCACTTTTCGTCACCAGTCACCATCCGCTTCAAAAATGGGTCGAGTTCGTTCCGTTTCAGCAGTGCATCGCAGGCGTTGATTCGGTCCAAGAGATTTTTTTGCGTCAACTCGTGTGTCACCCAAACATCCATCTTTTTTTGGAATCCAATCTTCTGCAAATGGTTCCAAACGGTTTTATGGTCTATACCCAGTTCGTGGCCAATCGAGCGAATGCTCACATGCCGGCCTACTTGGATGATTTCGACGATTTTATCGGTTTCTACGACGATTGGCCTACCAGTACGGGGTTTATCTTCGACATCCACTACACCAGCACGAAATCGATCGAACCAACGCTGTGCTGTGCGAATCGTTACAGTATCGGGCCCATACACTTCACAAATTTTTTCGGCCGCCTTCGTTGCATTTTTACCTCTCAGGTAGTAAAAACGTAAAATATGACGAATTTCTTGCTTGGTGGACTCCATCTTTGACGCGCTATAACTTGAGACTGAAACGTACGATCACAACACTGAGACAAGAGACACTTGTAGCACAGATTGTCGTCTTCAAATCGCCGTATAGTATGACCCGATGCGATAAGTACAACACAAGATATGTTTAAGTGTCGCCATCTATTGACAAAATACGACATTTCTTTTTCCTCACCACAATATATATATATATATATATATATATATATATATATATATATATATATATATATATATATAAATTATATATAAATTTAGGGCTGCTTTGTTGGGGCTGCTAATTGAGAGCTTCGAATGATGGAGTCTAGCGGTGCATTAAGCGTAAGCTGCACGGACTAAGTGGGACTCATGGCTAATACCACGTTCCCTTGCTTTACGGGCGTTGCGAATTATTCTTTTATCGATCTTTTCGACACCGGCTGCAGCGTACAAGACTTTTTTGGAGAAAAATTTCCGAAGCTCTCTTCTGAACAGTCCTGTACATTGGCGAAGAACAAGACGCTCGAAAAGTCCGATGGACTTTATTCTTGATGTAGGGGCGGTCTTCCATATCGGTTGATCGTGGAGTATATTAACACCCTCACTTTCTTCGATGTCGGGACGGATTTTCGAAATAAGGCACACATTATTCCTAACGCTGCTGTTGCCTTGTTAACGGCCATCTGTATATGGGAGCTGAAAGAAAGAAACGAATTGAAAATAATACCTGGATACTTAATCTTTTTTGACGACGTGATTGGAATGCCATGTATAATGAGGCTAAGGGTTTAGAGAGATCTGGTTCTTCTGGAGTATCGTTGCCCTGGTTTCCTGAAATAAATAAATTGGCTCTTGCTGTCGTTAATTTTCATTCCCCATTTAGGGTAATAACTACGGAGCTCATGGATGTATCTTCGTAGTTTGACTAAAGCCATTCTGTCATTATGGGCGTCACACCAAGCCAAGAGATCATCTGCGTATAGATTAATTTTAACATTGGAGGAGCTCGAAATGCCGGGGATGTCAGAAATGAAGATGTTAAACAGTATGGGGCCAAGAATAGAGCCCTGCGGGACACCAGAGTCAAGAGGAAACAACCTACAGCTAGCATCATTATGCGAGGTAAACGCGCATCTATCACGAAGGAAACTGGCCAGTATCTTTATTAGATATCCAGGAATATCCAGGGAGATGAGCTTGTAGATCAGGCCGTTTATCCATACAGGATTAAAAGCCTTCTTGACATCAATAAGACAGGCCACCGTAAATTTACCCTCATACTGGGGTTTCCTTATGTCAGTCGTAAAGACTTGTAGGGCGGTGCCGTGACCTCTTTTGAAGCCAAATTGCCGATTAGGAATGATTCTTTTTTCTGTCACTGACTTACTGAGGGGAGAAAGGATAGCTCTTTCTAGTAGTTTTCCTACGTTCGAAAACAGGGGGATTGGCCGTGTGTTCGAGAGATTTTCGTTGCCTGGATTTTTGAGAATGGGAATTATTTTCGCCCGCTTCCATGCACTATTAAAGTATCCGATGTTCAAACAATTGTTCAAAATTATGACAAGTGAGACGAAGAAAAAAAAGGGAGTTTTCTCAGCATGAAATTTGAGACATTGTCTTCTTCTGCGGATTTCTTCGGTCTTAGACCGGTGACACTCTCAGCAAGTGTTGATGGAGTGACAAAGCTCGCATCCCCACCAGGGCAGTCGGATGGATTAGAAGATGAGAATTCTATCAAGCAGGAAACATTCTCTCTCACATCAAACTGTTCGACAATCCGAACCACCTCCTCCGCAAAGGAGGAATCCTCACTGGCTTTTGCTGAAATGGTCTGCTGCAGCAGAAATAGTACTAGTATCATCCGGGAAAGGTACACTATTAGCTGTGAAGGTTGCGAAATGTCCTTTTCTTCGGGTAATCCTATCGATTTTCTGATACATATCTATACCCGGTTCAATGTTTTTTAGCCTTTGCTTGAAGACTTTATTCAGATGTGATTTGGTTTTGACCATGATGAGGGAACTTGTGGCTCTCACTATAGCCTCAACACGCCTGTATTCATCGTTAAAGACGTTCAGTCGTCGATGATAGATACGGGATAGGCGTCTTTTTAGGGCCCTTCGTCTGGAGGAAGATTTCTGTTTGCAAAGTTCCTGGTCGTTCAGGGGATGACTATTTGATATATTGCAGAATGCAGAGCATCATTGATGCTTGCGATAGTCTGATCAATTTCAAAGGCGGAGAGATTTCTATCCTTTTCAATAATAATGCCCTCGAGTTTAGACGAGATATCTCGTTGCAACGCATCCCAGTTGACCTTCCTGTTAAGTTGACCAGTTGACCCAGTTGACCTTCCGGGATAAAGAACTGAGGCTCAGAGGCTAAGAAGTGAAGGCCCATTGTCCTTCTTAATGCCATTTGTACAAGCATGTGGTCAGATTCAGCCTCAAAGACCGAACAGCCAAAGGAGCCAAATTGACGTAAAATGCTGAGAAGCTGGGGAGTGACTAGAAAGCAGTCAATTATACTCCCAGACCTCCTGAATGTAGGTTCTAAGGGTGCAACAACGCTCAGTTTTAGACGTTTAGTCTGTAGCCATCTTTGAAGTGCGCAACCAAAAGGATTATTTGTGACATTTCTCCAGTCATGGTGCCGAGCATTGAAATCCCCACCAATGATGATGTGCTCGATATGGGAGGTTGCGGACATTATTTTTTCAATATCGTCGATAAGATCGGATGGAGCAAAGTTTTGATTAGCATAAATGCCAATGAATACAATAGAGTCTTCACCGAGAGTAACACAGATGGTGTTTGTTTCTAAGCATCTGAGATTACTAATGAGGAGTCTCTGGACCTTGATCCATTTTTTGATTACAAGGATAGTGCCATGTTCCTTATTCCCAGGCTCATCCGTATCAGCACAAATTACCAAGTAGTTGTCGGAGACAATGTTGTGCCGGGTTTTGAGTTTCGTCTCATATATGAAAAGTATATCGGGTCTCTCAGTTTTCAGGTAATCTTGGATGGAGTTCCTTTTGTATATTGGAACAAGCTAGCAACTATTTAAAAGGCTGAATTTAATTAAACCCGTTAATCCTACAGAGTTCAAGAGCTAAGCCAACGTATGCAAGCCGTTTCTCACTGGGAGAACGGAGAGCTGAGAAAGTAGGAATGAAATTCTCAACTTTCCTTATAAGTGAGAGAAGGTCACACCCGAAGAATTTTTCGCATTCTGAGAACATTATAGAGTGGGCTGTGGCTTTTAAATTATGGGGTTTCGTGGACTCAGCAGCCTTCTTGAGTTTTGTTTTAGGCGTATTGGCGGGAGAGGAACCTTTGAGAACATTGGCGAAAGAAACGCCTTTCCTTACGGTGTTTTCAATGGCGGCAGTTACAAGGAGCCGCTTTTCTTGTTTAGGTAGTTGAAGAGTTTTCCGTTTATCTTCAACTTCTTTAGCTGCGGGGCAGCCGCGATAGCTAACAGTTTTCCGAAGTTTCGCCTTTTTTATGTCGAATTTCACTCGATTATACTGGGACCCTCTATAAATAAGACAACTGTCATGTTAACCTGCCTATTTGGGAAAGTGATAACATTGTTTAGGTCCTTAGAGATCCCAGTTAACCAGGTTTTACTGTAGTAGAATTTTATCCCAAGCGATAATATATTTCCATTGAAAGGGTTTCGAAACGTTCAGGCCTGAATCACCGATGAATTTTGCTTGTAGAACTGTTTCTGTAATTGGGCTCTTGTCCATTAAAATGTATACTAAATAGGTAAAAAAAATGAACTAGGACGACAGAAGACTCATATTCATGCATTTTATTCTCTTTTAGACTACACTGGAATTTAAATTATATTGCAACATATACTTCGCATAAATCTATAAACGACAAAAAAAACAGAAAGAATTGATTAAAGCGCTAATGTTTGCGAAACCATACTGTTAAATTTTGCACAGGTGAAATGAAGATTTAAAACTTAACCTTAAAAAAGTGGTACATTGATAAATCAAATAGAACCGCAATTTCAATTTTCATTTCTAGCGATTTACCGTGGTTCATATTGATGCTGTTATCGAAACGCTAGATTTTACAGTGGTTTTTATTCACATTAATCCTAACCTGTTAATAATTTCACATTTGTAATAAATTTTAAATTGACAAGAGGTCACGCCTAGCAATCAATCAATCAAGTTTATATTCTTATCATAACCAATATAAGCGCCATAAACACTTCGAGCACTAAAATTAACTGTAGCCGTCTCACCCGAAATTCACTGCAACTACAAATCCCTCTTTACCGATATTGCTGTAGTTCCGGAGTATCTAATTAAAATGTATTGAAATGCCATGAAGAAAACCATTCATCAAATAAATCGACCATCAACACGCCAATTTGTAACTCTCATTCATCCAACCATCCTCCAAAGCAACATATTGTACCACGTCGTCGCGTCTTTTCACTCCAGGCACCAAATAATTGGTGAACACACGTACCAATCTTTGTTAGCTTACTGACCTTCATTCATTCCGGAAAAGTGAAGTTTAGTGCGTAACACCATTCCTTACTAATAATACGTTTTCCACTACACGAACTACATAGGTATACGAAAGGACTGTTCAAGAAAAGACCATAAGACACGCTTGAATGGTAGAAAGCGACGGTGTTCTGAGTAGCAGTACTTCGATGATAGGAGTAAAAAGAATGGTTTCTTCAAGAGTATACTGCCATGGTCGTGTATGGCATAAACCGTTTTTTTTTGCAAGAAAAATGAATCGGTTGAACTCCAAACAATAAAACCGCTCATAAATCTTGGAGCAAATCAAGCGAATAAAAAGCACTTAATCACGAAATATTGGTGAGCATATAACGGCAGCGGCGTCATCCACCAGAGTTGTAAGTCGTATCGAAAACTCGACTGAGTTTCAATGGAAAATGTACGGGACTTGGAGTAGGTCTGGATAATCATGATGGCTTTCAAGTCGATTACCTATATTCGTTACAATATGTGAAATCTTTAAAGATGTGCTAAGTATGTTATGGAGAGAAATTTTAGTGAAAATGGGTGAACTAAAGAGGTTTTTTTTCTATAGATTTTTGAGTTTCAATTAGCTATTGCGGTCGGATTGTGAAAACATCATAATTACTTACAAGAGATCTTCAGATAAAATGGTAAGCGCGATAGTAAAATTTTAGAATAATTCATTTCTTAAGCTTTTCAGAAGCTGTTTTTTAAGAAGCTTTTAGGAAGCGAACGTTGTATATTCTTCTTCATTATATAATTCTTGTTTTTCCAAGTGTCGCGATCAATATTCGTTTATGAATGACAAGCGAAAAACTCATTGGTTTCACCGGCTTGAATGACTGCTTGTCGAGGTTTAGATAAATTTCAATTGGAAAATCTGGCGTCAGGTTCGTAAAGACTGCGAATAGCAGCCTGCCAAGATGCATTGAATCAAAGCTATATCTAAGAATCTAAATAATTTTCAAGAGTTGTATAAGGAGAGCCCAATTTAAAGAGGTGAGGCCAAGGTTGCAGTAGCTGCAGGGCGTCTTCTATTAATAATCCCTCTTATTTTACTCTCTCAAATACAGCTTCGGATAAAAATCATCCGAATTCTAATTCTTTGCGAAAACCCAGGTATAACGTTAGATACCGCTCCTAACAAGGTATGCTCTCTGAAATGCCTCAGAATTTTTTACCACAATTTCAGTGGTATGAGAGCCAAATGAAATAAACTCTTCCTTGACGCCAAATCATGCCATTTCAACGTACTTGCCTTTACTGAAACCTGGTTAAATGACTTACATATTAATGAAGAGATCCTCGATAGTAGCTGGACAATCTATCCTCGATATCCTCAATAGTAACTGGCATCCACTGGCTTACATAAGCCACGTGTCTTTATTCTTATCAAGAAAACCGTTCATGTCCTTGTCCTATACAATTTCTGTGACAAAGATAACATGGCTGTTGCTGTGGGAATCGATCAAAGATCATGCTGGTTTGTTTCTTGTTACATAGCAAACGATCATGGCGCTAGCCGTCCCTGCAACGTAGTCAAGGGTGCTGTGGCCGTGGCCTTGAGAATTGGTGTGCCTCTTAGTCTGGGAGCTGACATAATCAAGTATGGGGCAGCTCCAACTCAAATGACCGAGGCGAGGCACTTTATGACTTCATCTTTGCTCATGACCTTTTCATGATCAATACTGTCAGCCAACCGATCCTCCTCACCTCATACCGTAGGGAGGCTCTTGACCTTACCATGGTCACTGGGCGACGCCCTCATTTTCCTCGTGACTGGAAGTGATCATTCTCTAATCCTAGGTACATATCGTTCGATATGGCTGGTTGTAGCTTGGCTGAGCAGGTAACCTTTATTAACAGGAAGAGAACAGACTGGTAGTTATTTCACTGGAAACTGCTCCCAGGAGCTTTGACTGCTACCATGAATTGGATCAGACCGTTCACAATCTTAATAGTGCTCTCGACTCTTCCTCTAGGGTAGTAAGGGGGAGTCTCAAGCCCCCCTGGTGGAATATGGAGATCAGCACCCTGTGAAAAGAGTGTAGGAGGGAGTTCAATAGCTTGAAAAGATCTAATGACTGGTCGCTGTATAAAACGAAACTGAGAGCTTTTAAGTATTCCGTACGCCAGGCAAAGATGGCCTTATGGAAATCTTTCTGTAGAAACGTGGAGAATCTCAGCGAGGCAAACAGCCTTCGTAAGATTTTAAACACGACACCGAAGACTATGATGTGCATTATGAACCCTGAGGGAATTCGAACGCAGCTTCACTAAGCGTTCTCATGGACGCACATTTTCCGAGCAATTATTATCCTCTAGAAGTGTCGTACCAAAAACAGCAAGCTGCCATCTCAACGCTTTCGTTTAAAATATCCAATTCTCAGCTGAGGGTTTTGTTTTTCAATTTGAATCATCCTACAAAAACAATTCAATTTCATTTGAGCCGCTTAAATCTCCGGGCCCTGATGGCGTCTATGCGGCTGACATGGAAGTATCGTTAACATGGCTAAGAACGATTTATAACGCTTGGATACGCTTTTCGTATGCTCCAACTAGTTGGCGGGAAACTAAATTTGGATTTATCGCAAGAGCAAGGAAAGTCTGGCATGGTAAGCCAAAGGACTATCGTCCAATATATCTTAACTCTGTCCTGCTTAAGATTCTGAAAAGGATCATTAATTACCATAATAAAAGATCAATCGATCCTATGTTGATCTTGTAGTCACAGCACGCTTATATCAAAGGCAAGTCTGTCGAAACTACTCTTCACGTCCTCATTGAGCAATTCGAGAAATCTCTTGCTCTTAAGGAATTTACGCTTGCCGCCTCCTTGGACATCGAAGGGGCCAACAACAACGTAAAGTCCGACGCTGTTGTTGAGGCACTCTCGGTGCTACATGGGGATGAGCGACTGATTGCTTTTCTCGTGCTTCATCTTAAGAATAGAGTGGTCATCTCTTCCTTGGAGAATGCTCCCGTAAAGCAAGCGGTCAGCACGGTCCTTTCTCCTCTGCTGTGGAACATCACGGTGAATACTATTCTAATGAGGCTAATGATTGCTTATGCGGACCACATAGCTGTAACAGTGTCGGGAAAGTATTTATCTACGCTATCGAAGAGGTTAAATCCCTCTCTTGACATATTTTCACGATGGAGTCGTGAGTGCGGCTTGAATGTGAATCCTAGTAAAACGGAGCCAGTACTATTTACAAGGAAGCATAAAGTTCTTCGTTTTGGTCTACCAAAATCAAATGTGGTCTCCATTCACCTGAGCGAGGGAGTCAAATATTTAGGGCTCATCCTCGTCTCGAAACTTCTATGGAGCTACAATATAGCAGAAAGAACGCGGAAGGCTTTCAGTGCACTTTACTGCTGCAAAAGAGCCAAAGGGGCGAATATTGGGTATCGCAGCATCGTGCCGTTAGTTGGCTTTATATCGCTGTGGTTGAGCTAATTTTATTTTTTGAGGTGTCATTCTGGTGGCAGCCTGCTCTTAAGGCTACGTCAGCTAAACGTCAACTTGGAAAATTGCGGAGGTTAGCTGCAGCACTGGTAACTGGATCGCGCCGCACCACCTCTACTAAAACGCTTTTCGTGTTGCTTCATTGGCTACATACCAATCTACTGATCTTACAGCAAGCTAATCTTGTTGCTGTGAGACTGAATTGTATCTCAGCATGGAATAGAACAGAGCTCGGCCATGCGATGATCTTGTTTGAGGGAGTTCAACACTTCAGCGGGTGATTGATCCGCACTTTCTACAAGATGTGGAGTTCACAACTCGAATTCCTGGCAGGGGCGAATGACGCGATGGTGTCACCCTCAGAAGTGGGCTTATCCATGTGTACACCGAGGGCTCAAAGCTTAGCAATAGAGTTGGCAGTGGCGCATACTCAGATGAGCTAAATCTCAATCTATCCTTCCGTCTACCAGACCACTGTACTGCCTTTCAGGCGGAGGTTGCGGCTATTTTACAGGCAATTAACTGGCTACTATGTAATGGAATATTCGGAGTCAATATTGGTATTTTTACAGATAAATCTTTAGTCCGTTGCTGGTCCTTGTACAGTGTCCATAAGGGTTTCTGAATGCCGTGTATATCTTAGGAAGATGTCGAGACACTCGGCTGTACAATTGATTTGGGTACCTGGATATACGGTTTTTCAGGGCAACTGTGAGGTCAATGAACTAGCTGGGCTTGGTACCTTGCTACCGGAGGTCTCATGTTGCTTCTCAATAGGAATACCGATGACATCGGTCAAATTAGCCATCAGGCAAAAATACCTTGAGGACGCCAGGAAGTCCTGGGCGGATGAATCATCCTATGCGATCACAAGGCAGTCCTGGGTCTCCATGGATGTTCATCGCACAAAGCAGCTATTAGGCTTAACTCGAAGCACTTTGCATTGTGCTGTGGGCGTTCTTACGGGCCACTGCCTCATAGACGGCATGCGCAACGATTGGGCACAGAGTTCAATGACTTCTGTGGGAGCTGTAGCTCTGAAGACGAGTAGAAATCCGTCCTCAATCTCAGGTGCCAGTGCAACGGTACTTTGTGCACCCTTTCTCTTAGATCTGACCGAACTGTCTCTGGTCAATTTAAGGGGAACAGTGCGGTTCATCAAAGGAGTCAGGTGGTATCCTGACTTTAGTGAATAGGAGAGATTCAAAAACTATTGCGGTATCGCAATGGGCCTCTTTTGTACCGATGTGCGTCTGTCGTCAGGTTTCTGTCGATCGGCAGCCACTTCAACCTAACCACCTAACTGAACCTTAGGTTTCTCCTTTTAATGTTTGGAGCTATCTTTATTGGAAAGGAAAATATATTATTTTTCTAGTCAGAAGTAAATTTTAATTCGATCGAGCATGCTATAACAGCAAAAACACCTACGTTTCTAAAGGCAGCAACTCGACTTGCAACCAGTTACGATATAATAATCGAGCTGACACTGGCAAATCAATGATGCTACACGCTAAGGTGGATAGTTATAATAGTCGTAGCGTATCGTTTCGATGTACGCTACGCTGACGATTCTATCAAGTGACGCTTCAATGGACAATGGGCTACTGCTGGTAATGGTGGCATTTTCAGGAGTTTTGTTTTTTAGACCTTCGGTGTGAACACTGAAACTTTAAGAACAATTCAATTTTCTCAAATTTTTCACAGATTATCTAGAACATTATCCAAAAGCCAGTCAAGTAAATTCAAGCAGAATTGTCAATAAAAATTTGCGGAAAAATGTGGGAAAAACAGGAGTTTATTTTAAAAAAACACAATTCAGCAATAAATACAGATAACTAGTCCCGTGGCATAAAAAACGTTGAAGAAGGTTCATTTCTGTCCTTTCAATGTCTTCATTCGTGTGCTGGACGATACTTTCGAGCACAGGTTCAACAAGTAATTACGACCAAGCTTCGAAGAGTTTTGTTACATCTCTTGCCTGATTCTTCGCTTACGGCAAATAACCTTTAAGCGGGTGTCGTTACCGGGTTCCAAGCGTATTTAGAGATCATTTGAAATGTTCCCTCTTCGTTCTCTTCTTCAAGACTTTAAATTTATTACCATCGGAAAATTGTGCACCAACCCTGAAACTTAAGCTCCAACCATACTTCGTAATGTTGAATTTGAATTTTCTAATTATTTTTTTCGAAAAACAAACTTCAAACAACTTGCTCCACTGGATTGTGGTAGCACTCTCATTACATGCTTTCCGATACCACATACATTCTGCAACATTTCAGTTGCATTACAGACCAAGCAACTTGCTCTACTTTTTACTGGGACACATATCAAGCATATCTCTAGACATTTCTAGTCTATGCTCCACCGAGACCGACCAGCTTCTCCGCAAGCATACCATAGTACCATGCGAAAAAAAGTCCTACTAAACATAATCTGCACGACAAGAGTTTGTGGCCATCGGGGCTTTGTTGGTGCAATGACTTTCTTTAGAATTTCACGAAGAGAATGTTGAATGTTGGATCTATGCAGCCATTATCCATCCAATCGTCTGCGAAAAACTACGAAAATGAAAACGGACGAATTGAAATTGTATAGCAAACATGCTTTTCTTTTACTATGTTATTTTGCTACTGTATGTCGCGGAACTTGACTTGACGACTTGTTCATGATTTTTATTTTCATTCAGCCGATTTGTTTCACTTCATGTTTCTATGTGTGTTTTTCATACTATTTCTGATGTGGGCATTATAAATTCAAAAATAGCAACAAGTGCACTTGAATGAATTCAATTCGTTTTTCGTGTTTATTGTTTTTGCATATATTCCGAGCACTGGAAATGTCGTGCATGAGTTTGAAGCAAATATTTCTGTCGCATGATGAATAGAACGATGGATAGTGGTGTTTAGGTCAATAATGGGGTTTGGCGGGTTAAGTAATACATAGTTTTGTTTAGATTTTAATCGGTTTAGTAAAATTATGGCGAATACATGAGTTAATGGAAAGTCTATTTAATTGTATTATAGCTTGGCACGTTTTGAAACGAATTCAGATGGCGGACATAAAAATTGCACATTTACCCAGCCCACAGATGTGTTGTCATATTCTGTATATTCAATTAGGATATCAAATTAAAGCCGTTACTATGTATTTTCATTTTCATAAAACTACATTTTTCAATTGCTGCTTGTGCTATTTGGTTTCTCTTTTTTCAATTCGAAAATTGATTGATTGATTGATAGCCTAGAGTGGGTCCAGGAGGCCCCTAGCTCTGCGACCTCCTCTGCGTTATGATATAAGATGTCCAGGCTTGTAATGAACCTGGATATGTTCCTTGACGGGACATCTGTAATGTCCCTGATGGAGGAAGAGCAGAGCCAAAGAGCTCGACTCTTCGTCTCGCTAGTGCTAGACAGAGTGTGAGAAGATGTTCTGCAAACTCTGTCGTTTTTCCACAGTATCTGCAGTGCTCATCCTGCTCCTCAGTTATCTTGTGGATTTACTTTTTATTATTTATGGGGCTCTTAGTAAGGCAGATAGTTTTGCTTGATAGATCGTGGTCTCCTTTCGGAGAGAGAAATTCATTTTGCACTTGGGCCCTACGATCCCTGCTCCTACTCCACAATCCATGTTTGAACCATCCGTATACCACATTTGCGCTCCTTTGTACGAGGGAGGTGGCCCAGCCTCCCATCTGTCCCTTGTAGGAACTGTGTCCTTGAACCTCTTCCCGTATGCTGCTTCGGCTTTTATTTGGTCGCTTCAACATTTTCATTATGGGCCTGATGTCCTCCAAGATTTTGAGGTGGCCTTTAAGGTCCCCTGATTTGTATCTGTAGGACTGTTGTAGACTAGTTGCCTGTTCCGCTGCATCCACCTGAATTTCGAGCTGCAGCGGTTCTAGGTTTAAAAGGGCCTGCATTCCTGCTGATGGGGTGAATCAGCAGGCTTCCCATCTTTTGAAGACTGTTGAGCCTGTTAACAGCAGTTTTCTTAGGTGGTTTTCTACCATCACACTGCATCTCCATATAGGAGAATGGATCTCACAATTTGTTTGTATGCCCATAGTGTCTGCCTTGGAGATAGTCCCCAACTGCGTCCAAGCATTTGTTTTGTCGCCCAGAGTGCCTTAGTGGCCTTCAGTGTCTTTTTGTTTAGATGATCATCCCAGGTGAGTCTCCTATCTAGGTGTATTCCTTGATATTTTACCTCTTCCTGCAAACATACGACTGTGGCCCTAATATTTAGGGCTCCTATTTCGATTTTTCTTTTTCTGGTGAATAGTATTATGCTAGTTTTCAGAGGGTTAATGGTTAGACCCTCTTCTTCTCACCATTGCGTTGTTTCATCTAAGGCTTTTCGCATTCTGTATCTCACGGTATCTATGTGTGAGCCTGTCGTCCGCGTAGCCGAGAGCAGCTAGGGTCACGAAAAGGTCATCAACTCCCTTAGGACATCCCCTCCTGGTGACCACCCTTAGCTCCGCAAACACACCTCGATTGCTTAGTATTTTACTCGCCCGCTTCAATACTTCTTGAGGAGCATCCCTCCTCTGGAGACCGTGGTACAGCGAACCATGTGTTGCATTGTCAAAAGCTCTTTCTATGCCCATGATGGCAAATAGTGCGGTTTCCTTGCCTTCCAATGCCTATTCTATTATTTGTATCAGCTTATGTGTAGCTATTATATATAGTTGATTTGCCCTTTTGGTAGGCAAATTGAAATTTGTGAAGTGGCATCTTTGCCAAAAGATCATTCCTTATGTATAGGTCAATCAGTTTCTCCATGATCTTTAATGTAAAAGATATGATGCTAATTGGCCTGTACGATTTTGGCAGGTCGGCCGGTTTGCTGCCACCTTTAAGGATGAACGCATCCCCCGCCAGTCTCCACAATTTCGGTATATGCCTGAGTTGCAAGTTCGCACTAAATATGTGCACCAGAATGGTTTCTAGTTTCTCCGTCGCTCTTTGTAGCAGAGCTGGGTGGATTCCGCCTCGTCCTAGTGATTTAAAGAGTATGAAGGAGTTTATTGCCCACACCACCTTTTCATACATGATGATTTGCTTCCAGTGTTCGTGATGATTAGTGTCCTGCACTTCCAGTGTGTCGTCAAAAGTGGTCGTCATCCATCCATCTGGAATTTTAAGTAGACCAATCTGCCTTTGGTAGCCTCTAGACAGAGCCTTCTGTGTCCTGACAGTCTCTTGGATGCTATTCGGACATTCACAGAAAGCGCTCCACTCCAAGCCTTTCTTTTGGATTTCCTTATCTCTTTGTTGTATTCTGAGAGTTTCTTTTTATAGGCCTTGCAGTTTGATGTAATTTTAGCTCGGTTCAACTCGGTTTTTGCGGCTCTTTTGAGTTGGCACCCTCGTTTTGGAAGTACTGGGCAATTATCGTGGTATGATTCGAGGATCTGTGTCCTCCACTTCCGTCTTCGTAATAATATTCATGTGCAGGCCGTAAAGTCCCGCTGTAAGGCCATTTTGATAGCTTTCCCAATCCGTACACTTTGGTTGCCTGAACTTTACGCCTTTTACAATATCTTTTCCTAGTTCGAAGATTATATGCCTATGATCAGAGAAAGAAGCGACTTCTAGGACATTCACTAAATGCGCTGCACTGTTTGACACCAATGTAAGATCTAGTACCTCTTGCCTGTTAGCTTTCAGGAACGTTAGCGTCTTGCTTTTATTTGCTATTGCTAAATTGCTGGTTAAGAGAAACTCTCAGAGTGACTCATCTCTAGCGTTGACGTCACTACTTTCCAATGCTGTGTGATGGGCGTTGGCATCGCATCCAATAACCAGTATTTTGTTCTTCCTTTTGCAGTGGTCTACGAGTCCCTTAATGTTGTTACTTCAGACCTGGTCCTCATCCCCTCGGAAATAGTCTGAGGCAAATAACGCCTCTACTATCCCTCCTTCGATGGGGATCTGTACTTGAACCGCCACTGTGTCCCTATTGGTGTATTCTGGAATTAGAAGAAACTTAAAGTCTGCGTTAATTACTATCACCGCTCTCGGGTTTTCTTCTCCTGCGGCCTAGATTAACTATTGTTTTATTGTATTCAGGCTATTTATTCTGCCTTTATTTACCCAGGGCTCTTATATTAGCCCCATTTTATATGTGCCTGCTGCTTACTTCCGCCGACGTAGCTTTGGCATAATCCTGGTTCATCTGTAGACACCTCATTCACTTTTCTCGGTTGGTTGGGAGCTGCTATGATTTGGGGTGCTGCCTCCATGTCGGTTCCACTACCCTAGGTATTGGTGGTTGTTGTGACCGGTGGCTTTGGTGTTTTCCCCTCTGACTTTTTGACGTTTAATTTGCCCAAACCGGAAGCTAATGTTGCTGTCTTCGTCTGCTATTTTGTTATCAGAGGCCTGGTCTGCCGCTACGACAAGCATGGCGCACTTGCCTTTGTTTTCCTGAAAAAGGCTCTCCAGGACTTAAGGCTGGGGTCCCCATAGGCTCCTCTTCGTAAGCAGGTCAATTGCGTCTGTGGAGTAGGGTCTTAAGATTAGGAATCAGATTTTTATTTATTTAACCAAACAAGGTAACAAAACAGTAACAAATTTAAACTTAAACTGTTTTCCTTAACCTAAATTACAATAACATTTCTAAGTGTCAGTAGACTTTATTGTCTGGTAGTTAATTCAATATGGTAAGAGAAATAATTTGGATTAAGAATTTAAAGCAGTATATAATTTTTTTTGAGTAAAGGTTTAGAGATAGAAGAGGAATAGTAGTTCGAAACATTGTTAAATATTTTGCAGCATCTATTTATCGGCTCTCTGTCTCCATAGATTGTGTGATGTTGATGCTCATTGAGGAGACGTGTGTGCCTAGTTTGTCTTACAGAGTTATTGAAAGTGATTTTATTGCTAAGATATTCTACGTTAACCAAACCTCTAATAACATCAAAGACGAAGCATGAGGATAGTACCGCTCTTCTTGAAAAAAGTGTCGCTGAATTTAAGAGTTTGAGTCTGTAACTATAAGTTGGAAGACTTTCGAAATCATGTGGATTATAGAGATCTCTCAAGGCAAAAAGCACGAACTGCTTTTGGACAGATTCCAGTTTATTGCTATGAATATCGAAAAAAGGATTCCAGACGATGCAAGCGTATTCAAGTAGAGAGCGAACTAAAGACATAAACAGAAATCTTGTACCCCATACGTTCTTAAATTCTTTCGCACGTCTTTTAATGAATCCTAGCTGCTTGCTAGCTCTAGCAAAAACTCTGGATTTTTATCCAAGATGACACCGAGATCCACGACACTATCAACATATTTCAGGAGCTGATTATTTAGGTGATATTCAAAATTAAGAGTAGAGGTCTTGCGGGAAAAACTTATGGCATGGCATTTTTCAACGTTAAGAGTAAGTTTATTCTGCTCACACCATTGCACCAGTGACTGAGGTTTCAGCTGGAGAAAATTTGCATCTGATTCTGACTGAATAGGGAGATATATTTTCAGATCATCTGCATAAAAAAGGTGCGGAATTTCGGATAACACCTCCGAGAGCGGCCCTAGATGGCTGCCTTGAGGTACCCCAGATGAGACAGTAATTTTTTTGGAAAGACGGCCTTGGAATTTAACGTGTTTGTTCGATCTCGAAGGTAACAATTCAACCAGTTTAGAAGGCTTCCTGAAATGCCAAATTTTTGGAGTTTATGTTTCAAAATGCCATGGTCAACGCGGTCAAAGGCTTTACTGAAGTCAGTGTATATAGTATCGATTTAACGCTCTTTTTCCATATTACAAAGCAGATTTGAGACTATTATAATTAGGTTGGGGGTAGTAGACCGGCCTTTTCTGAAGCCATGTTGTTGCTCGTTTAGGAGAGGATCAATAACGATTATAAGTTTGTCACAAACAATTTTTTCTAACAGCTTAGGTATAGCTGACAAAATGGCGATGCCTCTATAATTTTTTGGGCTGATTTCCAGAAACGCGGAAATGTACCGCATGACAGCGATTTATTGAAAATTATATACAAGAGTGATATCGTTTCTGCACACTTAACAAGGAAGCTTGGAGGTAATAGGTCAGGTCCAGGGCCCTTTTTCATATCACGTTCTCTCATGGCCCTTGAAATGTCTTCTCTGGTTAAATAAAGTTTATTAGCGATGGGCGACTGGCAGATTTCAGAAAGTGGCGATGTGGTAGAAACTTCTTGAAAATGGTCGGCAAACAAATCGCATATTTTTTGTGGATCAGAAAAAACTGAGTTGCATTTGTACATGGACGTGGGATAACCAGAAGATTTTCGCTTGGTTGTTCACGAAGTCGAAAAATTTCTTGGGGTCATGAATTATATTTTCGCCGACTTTATTAACATAATTTTCATATGCTTGGTGACACTGCCTTTGAAATTTTTGAGCAATATCATTATATTTTTCCTTGATATCATTGCTAACATTGATATCGGTTTTTATTATCTTATAAAGCTTCCGCGGCCCATAGGTTGGCCCCTTCACACGGCCTTATCTTCTGGGCTGCCGCTCTTATCCGCTCCGCCGTTGGTTTGTACTTGCAGTGGAGGGACACGTAACCTACTTTTTAAGTGATGCTGAGGAAGTGAGGGGCAACACCTTTCTCTGCCTCAGCCAGTATCTTCTCCTTAAGGGCATTCTGTAGTCTGTCCATTTAATGAGTTGTGTGAATTCCTTGGGCAAAGTCTGTCAACAAAACCGAAATTTTTACACCCTGCAAGGCTCCGCTCTAGGTTACTTGTCGTTGCCTTTTGCTACGTTCAGAGTGTTTTGGGGCCATGTCGGTACCCCGTATTTTCTTTGTCTGTATATCCTCAGGAGTGCCATGTTTGGGTCTGAGCCTTTTCCTATTGGCCTCTGGTCCCTTTGTTTGGGGTGCCTTTTACCCAGTCTCTTCTGTGGACATGCCTTCATGCGCTTTCTGGTTTCACCGCTCATATTCTTCTTTTTTTGGAGTATCTTTTGATGACTCCTGCGAAGTCATGTTAAGTGCTGCTATACTTCTCCGCGATTTGTAAGGAGGATCTGCCGTCAGAAGTAGACGGAGAGGCTTTGGGAGCCTCTGCTACCTTTCCTTCTTCCGGTCTGTCTCCCTCTTTTTGTGAAGCTGGATGGGATATTTGGTCCTTAAAATAGTCCTAAAAATAATCTTAAAGTTTTATACTTCTACCAAATAAATTATTCACAAATATATCACTCAAAAATTCGATGCTTTTAGCACACTCTAAACAACTTATCCACACACTAAGTGCAGTAATTCATCTCCTAAAATCATAGTTTCAAATCTGAATTGACTTGTGAAATCTTAAACATCTGCCAAAACAATACGACTTGCAGCAATGTTGTAACCATTTCTCTAATTTCCCTAACAATAGCTACATTTCATTGAAAATTAATTTCGAAAATTACTACACAGCTACGTAATACCTAAAATTAAATTGAGATTGTTTCATATTTCTCAATTACATCGTGCGCTCGGAAAAGATTTACGATGGAACGTCAATGTGTTAGTTTGCAAAATTTACATTTTCAAATCCGCCACTAGTTCTATGAACATATAAACTCCAATGGAATCAGATTGTAAACAAGATTTCAAATAGTACACGCTGTTTCTTAGCATTATCGTGAGTTTTACACGTCTGCGTAGGCGGTGTCTTGTCCAGTTTGTTGAAGATATTCAATCCATCTTTTATTATTTTCGGATTGGGCACTCCAACGAATGCTACTGCGGCTGTTGTTGTTTTTGTTGTTTTTGTTGCTGCCAGTCTGCCTCTGATATTTGAGAAGACTGCTCGCTTCTCGTTTGCGACAGCCACGGTTCAAGCCCTTATGATGAAATTAGTAGTAATGAAGTAAAGATGGCACTTGTCGTTTTGTTATATTTCTTCATATCGTTTTTCGCTCGAACTTTTTCAGTTTTTTTTCCCAAGCCTTTTGTTTGAGTCTACTCATACTCGATTTGTAAAGATGTTAATTTGTTGACGACGTTCCGCTCACATGCAGAATATCAAGTATCATATTTTCACCTGCTGTCAGTTATTCATGTGTGTGCGTAATGACATATATCGAATAACGCGGAAATGAAATAGTGATTGGGAAATAGTCTGATAGCGTCTGTTTGCTTCTTCAGATGTTAATAGAGGGTTTTGATTGAGAAAGCGTAAATATTTGTTTTAATATACGATGCTTATGTGTAAGCAGCAAATTTGTTCGATTTAACTAGTCTAAATTCGAGCAATATCCAACTTGAGTTAATGTTTTGATGTAAAATGAAGATGACAGTACCTTCCTTCTTCCTTTCAACTGAGATATTCCTGGAGCTGGTGCGGATGTTCCACCTTTACTCCACTTCTGGCTGTGAGCGGTGATGCGCTCAGGCTCGAAAGCTGGTGAAACTGAGTTATTGCATCATTGTGTTAAATAATGGCGCTTCGGCATTACTCTATGAGCTGTCTCAAGCTTGGATAGGTGAAATTTTGGGTTTTCAGGATTGTCATAGTGCCATTAGGGTGTCTGTCAACAGTTTCAAATAGTTTTAATGCTCTGTCACGTATATATTTCTCTTCTGTCTCAATTCTAAGTTCTTTGTGAGTGAAAGTGTTTCTTACGTGCCAGGATATCCTGAAAATCCTGCAAAGAGCGATGTTTTGACAAGCTTGTAGTCTTTTTCTAATACTTTTAGAGGTTTGTTCGAAGGCTACGCAGCCGTAAAGCAGTTGAGGTCTTAGTACCAGTTTGTAGAGAAGTGCTCTATTTGTGATACTTAGACGGGATAATTCTCGGAAAGCTCTGTTTTCAGAAAAGGAACCAAAGAATTGTAGGAATGAGGAAGGTATATTTAGGGTATTTAGTTTGGCAATGACTCTAGCTTGCTAAATTTTGTCGAATGCCTTCGCGACATCAAACATGACTAGCCCTGTAGATTTTCTTTTGTCTGGGCCAGTTCTTATATGCTGCACTACTCGAGATAATTGGTGTTCAGTAGAGTGCTGAGCCTTAAAACCAAATTGTTCTAGTGGTAAGCAGTTGTTTTGGGTGATAATCTCTTTGAGTCCCATTGCAAAATGTTGGTTACAGGCCTTTACTTGCATGATAATCTCTTTGAGCCTAGAAAGAAAAATGTGATCTGCCAGTTTGGCTATGGATGAGAGTTGGCTGATAAGTCGCCAATTTTGCGGAAATGATAAGTCTTTGCCGGGCTTAGGGATCACCATAATAGAGGCAAGTTTCCAGCAATTAGGATATTTTTTTTAGATGAAAAATGGTGTTAGTTGTGGTTACAATGTTCAGGAGGAGATTGTTTGGTAGATGGGAAAGGCAGAGATGGGTGATTTCATTTGGCCAGTTAATTTCATTCTTTTGAGGTTTTTCACCAGAAGTTTCACTTTCTCTTGGGATATTGGTGATATTAACGGTCTTCATTGTATATTAACGGTCTTCATTAGTTTTCAAGGGAGTTTTAAACGTGCAGTTCTGTTTGATCTCGAAAACTTCGTTAGTGAGAAGCTCTACATGTTCATCCAGGTTACTACCTGTAACCGGTGATTGGGGAATATTTTCGCTGGCTTACGGTATGTATAAGGCTTGCCAGTTAGCTCTGGATTTTTTCTTTTGTAGGAGCATCTAAAAAGATGTCCTCTATTCGGAACATGACTGGCTTATCTTCGGAGGGAAGTTAATCTAAAACGTTTAGGGGTATGGTCTAACTTTTAGTTAGCGATTCCTCTTATTTGACTGTTGATGGGACCAAAGTGTGTAGGTTCGTCTGAAATGAGCAGACTGGACGAAGTTTCTGTGGAGAACCTGTACAGGCCTTTACTTGCATGATTCTTTCTCACAGGGTCGCAGCAACGATTGGGAGCGTTAAGATCTCCTGCAAGAAAAATTGGGTGAAGATTTTGTGAAGGTCTTCCGCGAAGTTTTGTGCATTTGGAGGTATGTAACCGGATATTACTCTGAAGTGGAGAAAGCTCGTTTAGACTTGAATGCTTGTTACTTGCATTCCCATGAGGTCAGAGATTCTGATGAGATTATGGTTAATGTGCCTTCTTACGAGAATAGCTGTGTGAATAGCTATATAAATATGATACTTAAGGATACGTAGCTTATCACCCGGTTTCAAAAACGTTTCCTAAATTAGTATAATATCAATTCTGCAATCACTCAAAAATTGTATTAGGTCCCCTGTTTTTCAGTAGAATGAAATTGGCATTCCATGTGAGGATTGAGATACATTATTCACGGTTAATTTGCTTGTTTGTGAAAAAGGGGTCTTTTTTGGGGGATCTCGGGTAGAAAATAAGCCCTGGATCATTTATGTCAACATATTCTGAAGATATTCTGATATGAAGTTGGTCCTGCATAATTACAAAAAACTGTCCCATATAATCAGGCGAAACATAGGTCTTCGTGTAAGTTGGCTTTAGTGTTGTATTTGCGGTTGCAGGTGGAGGATTTGAGCTGGATCGGACTATCTGGGCGAAGGATTTTTTGATGATTTTTGGGCACCATCAGTATCTTGCAAGATGCTCACCTCCACAGTTGACACATTTTGGCTTGAACGTCCTCCGATCAATTTCCACTGCAACAGAAAAGCTATCTTTGTCACAATAATTGTGAAGAATAATAACGATGCATTGCAAAATGTTGGTTTCTTTATACTGTGGGGTGTAATCAGTTGGTATCTTTTGATGCGTAGCTCGCAAACCAGGTTTTTACAAATTCATTGTGCTTGAATTATATAAAATCGTCCCCTGTCATAGACAGGCGGAAAAGTAGAGCAGCTGTTACTACGTTGGAATGTTAAAGGTTAATTTGAAGTGTTCTCACAATTACCAAACAAGGTCAAGTCAAGGCCTCCACAAACAGTTGGGTTTTCCAATCTCCTCCTCTGTTGCCAGATTTATAAGGTATATAGAGTCGCTCAAATTACAGGCTGGTTCTAACACTGTCCCCATCAGTCGAGAGGAACTCTGAATCTAATTCTCGTTCAGATACACCTGCAGAGAGTGTGTCGTACTCCTTGTTGGATGACTTAACAATTATCAGAGCCTCTTGCTTCAGGTTTTTTTTTTTTGGCAGATTCAGGATCCTTCGATCTAGAACATTAGTATTGTCAGTCCTATAAACACAGATGGACAATTTCTCGACCCTGTACTTTATGTTGTCCGTTCAATACTCGCATCGATTTTCAACTTGCTCACCAATTTTGGCCATCCTTGTCAGAAGATCAGGGTTGAAAAACCTAACTACAGGGTGACCCAAAAGTTTCTCCCCACAAACTTTTTGTTATAAAAAGCAAACCAACAAAAATAATCTACAAATTCAAATTTATTTGTGGTGCTAACATAATACAGATTCTTATTACTAATAATGCGTATGTTTACCGTTATTATCTATACATTCTAAAATACGTCGTCCAAAACTATCATATAAATTTTCTAATTCGGCTTCGGTGTAGCTGCTCCATTCTTACTGTACTCTTGCAATTAATTGTCGTCTATTCTTCGGCATCGGATGTCTAAATACACTATCTTGAAGTCTAGTCCAAACGTGTTCGATTGGGTTAAGATCAGGAGAGTTTCCAGGCCAATCTTCCCAAACAGTTGAAAACATCGATTTTGCCAGTGTCAATGTTGCCTTTGCTGTATGCGCTCGTGCCCCATCTAGCATCTGTCATCCATCTACGGTTGTGTTTTGCTGAAAAAGTCTCGACTTTCCACGTGAGTTGATTTCTTCTGCAACCATTATCTTGAGGTCAAATTTCGGCTTTTGTATGGGTTGGATAGTGCTTGGATAACTTGTTCTTACCCTTATATTTTGCCTATTCGGCGTTGGGCGCAAAATAATTGGGGATTCATCCGTAAAAAGTACTTGAGCTCTCTTAGACCTTCCTAGAGCACTATCTTCACAGAATCCTTTGATTTGCAACCTTCTACAGAAGTTAAGTCTATCTGTGACATTCTTTGCAGTAAGAAGCGGCTTTACCTTGTTTCACGTAGGCATGTCTTCCCCAATTCGTCGATTTAATGTACCGTTGATCGAGACGTTGTCTTTCGCCGTTGTTGGTAATTTTCGGATTGATTTATCCTTTTGGTCGCTGTCCTTGTTCCAAGGCCTGGCTTGTTTTCCACCATCTTCCTTATTTTTATTTTTGTTGTAGATGAAAGAGTTGTCGGTCTACTGGAACGTCCTTTGTCTTGTATATCGCCTTTCCTCATTTATAGCCATAATCGTACGGTCTTACTGTCCACGCCTAGAGTCCTTGATATTTCGGAAACGGATTTTCCTATTTCGCCAAAAGTTCGGATTTGAATCCTTGTTTGTATCCTATTCGAAGCCATAATGAAGAAGCACAAAAGTCCTCTAAGATACACTAAAAAAATAATTATTTTTCAGGTAGCGTATAAAAATGGTTCTAAGAAAAATCACTATTTACGATAAACACGGCAATGAGAAAGGATCCTTGAGAACAGGAGCAATAGAATTTCACTGGTTGGTTCGCAGAAAGACCCGTAATTACCTGGGTAACTCAAATTAGCTTTATAAAGGGTACGTCTCTGTACCTGACTATAGTGAAAAATGCTGTTTGATTGTTTTTCCTGGAAATGTACTATATCGCTTTGCACAGCTATTATTGATGTTAACGCTGTCGTAGCTGCGCACAATATGATCTTTACGATAGCTGAAGAATTGATATTTGACCTCTGCTTATGGTTTTTGATAAACTGAGAGGGGATAAATTTTGGCAACGGGTAATGAATAATGCGTTTACTTAAATAGGTGGGGAGAAACTTTTGGGCCACTCTGTATGTTCAGAATTTCCTATAAATCAGATTAGAAGCAAAGAATCCATGCCGTACATTTTTGTCGACTGGGGATTTTATCCATCAACACCACCTTCAGTTTTGATCGGGTGGCAAAGTTCTCCCAAGTCGGAGATCTCCTGTCTGCAGAAGTTGGCTGATGTTGATCTCCACACAGCTCCAGCGTAAGTCCTTTGCATCAACCCGCGTCATTCACCGTATGCGGAGGACACGAGCTGGTTTTCTGCAGTTTTACAGTAGAATCTGATTAAGACCTGCCTTGCATTTTGCCTGTTTTCTGCTGAGATGATTCCATCTCGTTTACCGCAATCAATCAAAGCGCAGAAAACGCTCTCTTTGGCTAGATTTTACACATGTACAGTTATTATTGAAAAAGTATTTTAAGTAAATTGAAAATATTGAAAAATAGATTGATTAAACAGAAAATCTTGGATGTATGTACACTCGTCAATACAGATTTTTTCTGCTTTGCAAGATCTGCAGTATAATCAAGAGAGTTAACACTATTTTTATGGTGATGAAATTGTTGCACATATCAATAATATATTAACAATACCGCTTATATTCCAATTAATTAATATATTCGTATTAAGTAAAACCGTCAAATGTATGTGCTGAATAAAGTCTGTCTATAAGTTATACTTATGCTGTTGCTTTCGACGAGCTGATAAATTACTTTGAACCACACAAGAGTTGAAATAAATACGTTCTCATCTCCGCTTTTTTACCCATTCATCGAAAATTTATTAAAAAAAATTGGATTTGCTGGATTTGCCGACTTAAACAGTGAAAAAATAAAAATTTATTTCTAAGATATAACAGCATAAAAATTCAAATTATAGTAAAACAGAAATAATTGCAATTTTTATACAAAAGTTTTACATTACGCTTGAATTTTTCGGAAACAATTCACATACTTCATTTCGAACATTTTCTCTTCTCTGACTCAATACAGAACAAAAATTTACAATGAAATTGCAATGCCTGTTTCAATGTAACCGTAAAAAAAAATCTTTTCTACATTCTGTACATCATTTCATTACAAATTCAATTCAATATACTATCATACCAAAAAAGCAATTAATTACTAATGTAAGACTTCAGATATACAAAAACCAGCCTCATTTATCAGTCTAGTTAATAACAAACTACTTCACCATAAATAAATAATTCATCAGAAAAAAAAACAGTAATCATTTCAAATCTTAAATTCGCAAATATTATTAATATCAGTGATTAGTCAGTATGTTGTACCGTTGCGAGAATAGCGGCAGAAAATTTCGGAAAAAATAATTCATCATCTATAATTTTAGATTCGATTCACAGGCTTGTTATCAACGCTCTAATGAGTAACATACAGCATCATGTAGTTGTAAAACAATGAAGTGAAATTAAATGAAAATAAAAAAGATAGGTCAAAGACCACGATTAAAATCGAAATGACAGTAATAGAGTACAGAAGCTGCTTGGATTGTGTTCAACTTTTGAATAAACTATATTTTAACATTGAAAATCATATGTTGATAACAGATTTGATTCCGTTTTGTTTTTCTCAAACAATTACTTAAAATCATCTCATCGATCAAAAATTGAATGCATACTGGTGCCATTTATTATATATTGTCAATTGACCGAGAAATTATGCCACGGTCAATACGAATGCCATGTGATACTATCAGTAACCCTTTCGATAGTGATGTAGATGTTGTAGATGTGAAGTAGAACAATAAAACTAATCTTCGACGATCACGTAACCACGCCATTATTTAACTCTATTAAGAACAATTTCTGTCAATGTTACGATGAAATTTTTGCTTTTATTTTCAACTGAAGATCTCCGCATGACTGCTAATATGCTCCAAACATTTCTATTAAAATTCAAGATGCGCACTTTAGGTCAGTTGGTTATAATATATTTTCCCAATAAACTTTTACATCATCCCCTCAGTTGCTCTTGTGACCCATTTTGGCATTTCGATTAAAATTTTTGAAATTTATGTCAGCCGTACTAGCGGCTAGGAAACAAGTTAGAGCGGAATCACTATCTGAACGGTTTTGTTGTGTTGTGTTTTGCTATCTAAGAGGAAATAAAGCCAAATAAGATAGAACGAATGCTTTGAAGCCATCCTTCTAACGAGGGAAATATTTGTGCGGATACACAATTCACTTGTTGACAAACACACTTACTGTGCTGCTATTGCTTCTGATATCATTTTGGTGAAACTTAATTGTGTCCAAGAAGCACAAGCAAAAGTAGTGTGATGGCTACAAAGTCGTACGAGGCATTCACAATAAATAAATATAATAAAAGTATGTTCGAGTGTGAGATAAAAGTTGAAGATATGCTTCTGTTGCGGCTGATGATGACGACGATTTCCTCTAGAGTGGTGTTTAGATCGTTTGGCTCGAAAGCATTCAACGATGAACGTAACTGTAGCTGAGGCAAATGAGGATGTATCTTGGATATAGAAATTACATCAAGTATGCATTGCTGCAGTTGGGAAATTGGTCAAGCAGACGACAGCAGCAGTACGTAATTTAGATCTAGGTCAAGTGCATTATTTGAATGCATGAGCGTGTAATGATATTGACTTCTGTTTGATGCTTGAGAATTTCTCTGATTCAAGACAATGTTTGCAGGAAGTTTAATTAAGATTGAAAATGAAATAAACACATTTCATTGATCCCGAAGAAATGCTTCTGTATAATATAAAAATCTTGAAGATTTTGCATTGGTTATATCCAGTGCGTGTTTATCGTTACGTAATTACTAGTCCAAATTAAATGTTGCCGCTGATTAAAATCAATATTTTGATGGTTTGCTGCGGACCGTTTTTATTCTGCATAATTGCACTAGAGCCCGAAGCCAGCAAGCTCAAAAAGGATGCAATTCACAAAACGTATAGCCTGCGATATTTTATGCACTGCAGAGCTACAATTGAAGAGCCGATAAAACGTAAAAGTCCCGTTCAATGTGCAAATTGCCAGGAATTTTTTAACATTAAAACCTATTGTTCACTCTCCACTGTCGGCCTTTCCGAATTGACGTATTCGCCTTCAGCTTGTTATAATAGAATGTGACGTCAGATCAAGTCAAACTTGTCCGAATGAAGTTATCCACGCTTTGTCATTGCTCTCCTGTATAACAGTTGACGAAGTCACGTTCTGATTTGAGCTTTCGTCGCCTTGATGGTGCTTTGAGGCAATGTCACGAAGCAAAGCTATAGATTTCAGACACCTCGTCTTGATCTGCTTCAAACTGTTAGAAGAGCTTAGCTACTTGCTGACATCACAATCTATCATAACAAGCTGAAGATGAGGACAAAGACGTGAATGTTGTGTTATTTATTGTTGTGTTGTTATTTATTGCGAGTTTCAACCAAAAAAGTTCTACGACAAGAGTAAACAATATTCTACAATTCAAAAAATGTATAAACTGTGGTAACAACCATACGGCTAATTACAGAGGCTGCCCAATATTTGAATCTCTAAAAGTAAAGACATCTTACTGCAAACCGGTGCTCAGCAGGCTCTTAATACAGCAACCAAAAGATCAATTCTCATGTCAGAGACTTCTGTATCCTCATCTCTAGTAACTTCTAGCATAAAATATTCTGATGTAATGCTCAGAGTAATTCTAACAACGATTTTTCTTCTATTTTGTCTACACTATCAGACAATATGAAACGATTCATGACAACGATGAGCAACATTATGCAAGAATTACTCAAAAACCAAAACATGTCACTCCAATTTTTTTATTTCATTTTATTTCATTTATTAAATTCGTCTAACCTAGACTATACACATACAATAAAAAATAATTATTCTTATGCAGAAGTCGTTTAAGTGATGCTGTAGATAAATGAAAATCAAACTCATAATAAGCTTCGTTAAAGCATCTACTTATTGCAGTGACTGGTTCATTGCGACCATAATTGGTCCGATGCTGAAGGATCGACAAAAAGTTAATTATTAGTGTTAAAATTAAGTTGGCTTAATAAATAGTTGGAATCAACGGTGCTTTCCAAAATTTTCGCGGTAAATAAGATTTTGGAATTTTGACGTCGAGAGTTTAAGGTATCCATTCGTAAAAGATTTAAGGGGTCTTGAAAAGGGAGTAGATGTAAAAAGTCATACCACGGAAGACCGCGGAGGCAGAAACGTAAGAACCTCTGTTGAATTGACTCAATTTGGTCTATGTGAACTTTTTGATATGGTGCTCATACAATACTTGCGTATTCGACAATCGGTCTGACTAAGCTGCAAAAGAGAGTCTTAGTTAGAAAAATGTCGTCGAATTCCCTCGAACGTCTTCTGACAAAACCTAAGGCATTGCTAGCTATCACAACGATTGAATCGATGTGATCGTCAAATGTGAAGGATTGATTCAGCAATACTCCTAAATCGAGCACTTTTGCTGATCTATTTAAAGATGTACTCAAAAGTGAGTATTCATAGATTGCAGGATTATTTTTGCGTGTGTAAGATATAATCGTACACTTGTTAGGATTAATTAAGAGATTGTTATCGGAACACCAGCTGGCAAATCTGTTTAAATCATGCTGCAAATCATTGCGATCGTTAAGGTTTCTCACAACTTTGAAAATTTTAGCGTCATCGGCATAAAGAAGAACAGAAGATGAATGAAACCTACGTTATTAATAAATAAGGCGAACAGTAAAGGGCTTAGATGACTACCTTGTGGAAGACCAGACGGGTTTTTAATTTCAGATGACAAGGCACCACGAAACGATACACGTTGGTTTCGATTTGTCAAGTAAGAGTCAACCCAATTTAAAAACAAGTAAGGGAATTGTAAGGAATGAAGCAATAGGTCTATAGTTTCAGGTCTATAGTTGTGACGGTGGAGTTAAATAGCCTACTTTATATATTCTCAGGACATTAATGTGTTCCTCATATCGAAAACCCACCTCGCGGAAAAAAATATTGAAATTGGCATACCAGACTACAGCTTCTACGACACCGAACACCCAGAAGACAAGGCTAGAGATGAATCTGCAATACTCGTAAAAAACATCTACTCCATCATCGTTTGCAAGAACTTAGCGAAGGTTATATCCAACCAGCTTCCATTTGACTACGTGAATAGTCTATACTTCATTCTAAGAGCACTACTCAAATCACCAGAAGATCTCAAATCTGCAGTAATTCTTATCAATGAGCATGTCTTAGGGGCATTCGATATCGCAAAACCCAAAATTAAATTGCACTCCCCACGTCGGAAAATAACCTTCTCTTCATAAACTAAAATGCCATTACAGGGAAAAAAGTATGTCACAAAAAAATTGGCAGCTGCACAGGTTACCTCAAACTAAAGTACGATCCAACAAAGCTTCTAGTGAGCTCAAGCGATGCACTTGCGAAAGAAAACGAGTTAGAGTTTCACTCATTCTTGAAAAAACTCACTGCCACTAAAAACGCCGACTATTCACTGTGGAAAACGATCAAAAAAATTAGCAGACCTATCATCAGCCAACGCAAACGGATAATGGCCCAGAAGTGACGCAGAAAAAACCACCACCTTCGTAGCTTATCAAGAATACATTTTCGCACTTTTCACAACCGCAACATGTGACTTTCCAACGAATATCAACCAATCAAGACTTCGGCTAAAGATTTGCAAAATATTAGATGCGTTTTTTACTCCGATACAGAACAGAATAGAACTATGCCGCAAAAACAACGTGCATTCGCTAAAACTGACATAGGTTGCTGTATTCGCTGTGGTAGCACAAAACAGCTGAAAATAAAGAGAGAAAATAACGTGTATAAACTACCACAATCGATAGAAAATAGAAAAAAAAACTAACAGAAAATTACCTCTTTTAACTTTTTACACCATGTGAGGGCTTTTTCTAATTTCAACATAATCTTGAAAAAACCAAAGCCACCTCACAGCAAAAAAGGCAACTTCCCATGAGCTTTTGTTTTTTCTCTCAGCACATTCTATAGTTCAGCACGTGAACTATCTTTGAAGAATAGAATTTCGGTGCTAGTAAATTCACTGGTACAAAAGTGTTGTTGTTTCCAATGGATAGAGAAGTAAAAAACGCGCCTATTATTATGCAGGAAACCTGCTCTAAAAACCTCCGGGAAATGATCTTGTCACCAATGCTATGCTTCAACAGATATCGCCTATCGTATTCTCTTGGCTTTCTAAGCTGAAAAACAGGCGTGGTCATAATGACTATCAAGCCTGGTAAAGACTCTTCTCAAGTGAAATCATACAGATCATATGTTCGAGAAAGTTCTGTTGAGAAAACTACTTCCAATACCAGAAGATGTAAGAAAAATTCCAGAACATTGATTTGGATTTGGAAGACATCAAAGCACCATTAAATAGGTCAATTGAATTGCGTCAGACATTAAAAAAGCACTCGACGATAAAAAGTACTGCTGAGCAGTCTTTTTAGACGTGGCTCAAGCCTTCGACATAGTCTGGCCTGAAGGATTAATCTTCAAAATCAAATCAATGCTTCCGAAAAACTTCGATGAAATACTCTCCTCCTACCTAATCCACCGTCCATTTTAGCTATTCTACCGCTAGATATCGTGCGCATACTGGTGCACCACAAGGAAGTGTTTTAGAACGTGTACTCTACACAATTTTCACATTTGATCTCAGAATAAGCGTCAGAACAACTACAGCTAAATACATTTGCGTACGAAGACACAATACTATGCACTGATTCAGATCCCGAACACTGCAAGCCCACCATTCACTTCTTGAAAAAAGGCTAGCAAAATGGAGAATCAAAATGAACGAAACCAAATGCATCCATGTTACTTTCACATTGCTAAACCTAATTTGTCTTCAAGTGTATCTTAACAAAGTATCAATACCACAAAGTAACGAAGCAAACTATCTAGGAATGCAATTTGACTAGTGGCTCACCTGGAAACGACACATTAAAGCTAAAATACACCAACTGAAGCTCAAATTCAGCAACTTATATATACAATAGCTTGCCAAAACTTTCTCTCCACTCTAAAGTGCTCGTCTACAAGTCTGTCCTGAATCCAATTTGCACAAATGGTTTATCACTCTGGGAAGCAGCTCGTTCGTCAATCATTAGTATCATACGATGCCTGGCTTCTGTAACTCGAGTAGAGACGATTCTCTATTCGATGACGTCACTCCCATTTTTCACGTAGAAATCTACTGATTGAGTTTCGCAGTTTCTGTACAGTGCAGTTGAGAATTATTTGAAGAAATGTAGGTGGAAGAATGGAATATAAGTATTCGGAACAAAAAACTAGAGAAGTATAAACTTCAAAGCTGCTTTCGTGTAAAACATGTCTTTTCAATTCATTTCATGAGGAGAGTTTGTAGCGCTGCTAGCTAAGGCGTCAGATCGAAAAGTGCCAAGCTTCTACCTGGGGTAAATAGAGTAGATTGAGATTTGCTAGTAAAGCTTCATACTGAAACACACTAACAGAGAATGACGCCAATATGACGTCAAATAGAGATTTGTAGTAGATATCTTCTCTACTTGGGAGTTACAAAAACAAGACACAAAGGACTCAATCGAAAATGCTTAGCTCAATCACCGGAGCGCACTGGTACTTAAGTAACACTAATCTCCAAAAAGATCTCCGGATAGAAACATTTTCAGAACCGTAGTGGAAAATATATTGTAAGTTTTGCTCATCATCCCAACAAGCTGGATCAAAGAATACGAACAGATCACATATTGCAGCGAATGAAAAGAATTGACCCATTAGATCTTCCATCTCCAACATAGAGCAAACAACTCTGTGTAGTCACTTTCTTTGGTTATCAATCCCTTTCACGTCATGAATATTGTAACTCTAGAACACTTATCTCATTTTTTGCTCTCTGATTTTATGTCTTTGCCGTAACTTGCGTCCAAAATATGCCCGTCCTCAACTGTGAGAGGTGCACATCATTTGGCTTAGTATGTAAGATTCTAAAACTAACTGATAAAAAGGTTGCTTGAAAAAAAAACGTATAAAATATTTCCAGTAGCTTTCCCATCCTAATCAAATCTATAAATATTTATCGAACAGAAGTTCGAGTTTTTGCTACGCATGTTTAGCCAATCTTCAAGCATCTAAAATCGATCTGCAAATTGAAAACGAATTTCAAGACCGAATCCAACCCGCTTTAGTCATGCTATACCTTTTGCTACTATTACTACTGCTACTGCCATACCACTAATGCTACTGAGCTCACCAATCCGAGCAACAATCTGCAACACTAAACGCCACCAAACCATACTAAATCCCCCGAAGATGATTTTACACGAAAAGTTGGCACACAATCTAGCATGCTAGCTGCTAGCTAGCTAGCTAGCTGACAGCTTCGCGGATGGCCGGTCAGCCAAGCCAGCCAGCTAAGTTGAATAAAAAAATTTCTCCAACCGCTCAACTACGAAGGCGAGCGGTAATTCGTTTCAGTTCAGTTCAATCTTGGCTGGCTCGACGACGACGACGACGTCTCTGGCTAGATAAAGTTTTTCGCGGACAAGATTGCGATTCGTAGTTTTAAAACTCAAGTGAATTTTCCAACCCGACGTTGGGAATTTTCGCGATTGTCGGTGATTAGCCCTTTTGTATAACTTAATCGGAAAAAAATTTCAGATAAAAGATACAACTTGGCATTCGTGGACCCAAATTTTACTTTCTGAGATAGAAATTTGAGTGTTAATTCGCATCTAGTGCGAACTTTCGTTGTTGCATGAACGGACTGCGCGCCGGAGTAATAATATCCGCAATGTAATAGCTTGTAATTTGTAATTCACAGCATGTTGCAAAGTGGATAGTGGAACAGGGCAGCATTTGTCGAACGATATAGTTCCTAGTGTGGAAGTGGTCATGTGCGCCGTGTCTATCTTAATTAGAGTGCCAGTGCGCGCTACCAGCTAGTAGCATTATTTGTACCGCGATTGATACTAGCGTGTGGCAACAGAGAGCCAGCGTGGTCGCGGAATTCGAGTTTCGGTTTTCACTACTGGGCATAGTGAAAATTTTTCGTAAATATCTTGGTTGCAGTGTGCAAATCACCGAGGAATTTTCTCCAGTTGTTCGATTTGGACCAGATCCAAAATTGCGTGGCAGATCTCAGACGGATCAACAGTTGCAGCGTAGAGCGAGCTACAGTCTTCAAACATTCGTTCCGTTACTTAAAGATAGAAGATACTCGTGGTGTTTCGGTAGCCAGTGATAACGTGGAAAACTGCAAACTTCTTCGATGAGAAGATCGCACACGCGATTGTAACTTGATATTCAGAAAACAAATACTTAGTGTATTGTGTGTAAACAGATGTTATTCGAATCCAGCACACACCTGTTTGTCGTCATCGTCACCGTCATCGTCACCCACCACAAACCCTTTGATTCGCCGCTCGAAAGTGATTTCATTTTCGCATGGAAATCGCTAGTTGGTTTCCCTTCTATTACTAAAAGTGGATGATAATTAAAAGTGAAACGCGCTTAATGCACTCGCCACCTATGGGAACCACGTAAATGCATTCGAAACTGCAGTTCACGTCGAGCGTGTTAATAAATTCAAATTGTTGGTCATTAGTGTGTGTTGCTATGCAATGCGTTGAATTGCGGTGTATGCACTTGTGACGATAAAAATAATATTGTGTGTGAAATGGTAAATTAAATCTGTAGTTCCAAAAGCACACTAATGCGTTAAAGCAACTTAAGTAGATTGCTTTTTTATCTACTGTGCGAGTGTAATTCGGTGAATAAATACGTTTTACTGGACAACCGACGTTGCCGTCGTTGGTTGGTGGATAGTATATATATAAACCAGAGAGTGCACGCTCGTAACCTCGACAGTGCGCGTATACAGTTTATGAGGTAGTAAAAAACTATTAAGTTTTAATGAATAGTTAAAACATTATGCGCCACAGGTGAGTTTTTATCATGTACGAACTTTGAGAGAGGTTTGAGCTAGTATATTTTGCTGTAAATTGAAGGTATCTCCTTTGATATGGAATGAAAATAGTAAAAAAATATGGGTACTAGTATTTCGCTCATCCGCGGGGAAAAAAATCTATTTTCTGAAGGCTGGGAAAGCACCTTAACATTTAATTTGTTGAAAATTTAGTCAGACATTGATTCATTCGAATGAAACTCATTGAAATCCAATCCATGCACAGATGCATCATCAGCTTTGGGTAAATAACTTGGCAAGCAAGCGCATCTCGATGACGTTCCTCAGTTGGAAAAAAAATGCGACACCACAATAAGAAAACAATCTCATTGAGTATTCTTCTCAAGTGTATTTCGAAAAAAAATGTAACTTAACCTGGATGCCTTTGATGATTAATGAGTAGTGTTAAAATATGTTGAATTGTGTCTATAGAGTATAGATTTTTTGCTGTTTTTCGCTGTAGTTGATTGTCATCAAACTACTTGAACTAAGTTAATTGCGATTCAATATCTCTATATCTCTACAATATCTCTAGTTCCACTAAGTAGTATTTGGACCATTAAATCCAAAAGTTTGATTAATAATAGTTTAAGCCCAAAAAATAGTAGGTGGCGATTCTCATCTGTTAATTTTTTTTAGTTTTCAGCAGGTGTATGTGGATCGTATCGAGTCCATTCAGAAAAAAATTCTACTTTTTTGTTTGCGTGAATTTGCTTGGTCAGATCCTCTTCACTTGCGTCCTTACATTGATGGACTTAATTTGCCTGGCCATGCATACACTTAACCTTCACCTGGCATGCTCATCCTGAGTAACAAACCTGGACTCGTGGGTTACGTACGAACCCCAGTGAGAAATATCGCTGTAAAAATTGAAATATTGATTATTTTGTCTTAAAAAAAATCAGAGATCATCTTTAGAAACCACTTGAAACTGTAGACTAGTCCGAGTTAAGAAAAATCAAGATCAGCGTTCATAAAAAATTTGGAAACCTGAAAAACTTGAAAAAAATGCTTTTACAAAAAAAATCGTAACTTTTTTGTTTTTCAATAAAAAGGGCTGAAATTTTAGCTGTGTCTTCTTCTGTTACATCACTATAAAAAATAATAATAGTTTTCATAGTTCTTAAAAAAAAGGTATTTATTTTGAGAAATTAAGGTATGGGTTTTACGAAAAAAATGAATTTCGAAATATAGGAAAAAGTTGTTTATTATTTTTTTAAACAAATGTATTACAAAATAACTATTGAAAGAAGTAAAGTTAATGAATAAAAGCTTGATAACTTATAAAAAAAATTAAATTAATGACCGGTATAATCGGGGCACATCAAAATCCTATGGTCTAGGCATATATCTGTCTTTTTGTCTTTTTTCCGATCACATAAGGCGCATCTTTTCTTAATGAGAAAATTCAAATTTTGTACGTGCCATTCAAACAAAACCGATCGATTCAACATTTTTCTTATTCCTACTTTCAAATCTCTGGGGAGCCTCAATTGAGTAAGACAACGTTCCAAATGCGGTGTAATTAAATGTAAATAATTTTTTTCTGAGCAATAATCTGCATATTTTTATTTTTTCTTGATTTTGGACGGCTTTGCACGCTCTCGAAATTGTCACATTCACGATCGCCATGCCCAAAATGCCTTGAAAATATCGCTGCGGCCAGGGGTTTTCTCAGGAATTTTTCATGGGGGGTGTGTTCAGAATTTTAGGAGGGGTGTCCCTATGGAACAAAGGACACAAAGTTCGCTTTGTGTAGGAAAATTGTCCGTGTTAGGGGGGGGTGTATGGACTTTCCAGGGGGGTATTAGGGGGGTGTAGGAAAATCTCTGGCTGCGGCCACCTGTACGTCTTTTTGTGCACACTAAAAGAGTAACACAACTTATCAAAAGTGTCCGTCCCTCCTTTATTTTTGTTATAATAAAGTACAATATTAGGTTTATCCTCTGACATTTCTTCTGCGTGAAGTAGCGAAGAGGCCAGGAGCACAATTTTTTCATATTTTTTTCTTCGGAGCATAGCTGAGAAGCGTTAAGTTTTTAGCATGACAGAACTTTGTGAGTGGTCGATCTTTTTTTGGAACCTTCGCAATAAAATCCGCTGGAATTTCCCTTTTGTTCTTGCGAATGGGTCCATAGCATCGTCAGATTCTTCATAGCTTTCGTCTGAAGAATTCTCTGAGCTTGAAAGGTGATCGGCACTATTATCTTCCATTCGTTCCTCGTCCAAGTCATCCTCGAGCAACTGCTCTTGTTAATATCGAGAACGCAAATTATACGTCATTCTAAACGTGAAAAATGTTGATGCATAGAAACGTTGATTACTTACCTCTCTTTTCTCTCTAAACACCAAAATTAAAAGCACAAAAAATTCTCCAATTCATGAAAAAACGACGTTGATGGCACAGTGGGGTACGTACACACCCTTAGAAGAACTTACGGTCACAGCGCTATCCCACTGGCATAGGTATAAAAGTGTATGCCTTGACTACCGATAGATGTCGTTACGAGCTTCGCTTTCGAAGATTTAGGTATCGAAAATCGACGAGAAAGAGCGTGGGGTTTGTACATACCCCATGAGGCCAGGTGAAGGTTAATAACAGACGTGAAAATTTCAAAACGATCGTTGCTGCTAAGCTCCTCATGGGTAATATTTCATCTGAACACCTTTTATATTTATTTTGGCCTCAATACCAAGGGTCACAGAGTGAGACACGTCAACATATTATCTGTCCCTGCCCATCGGACCAACTACGTCTTCAGTGAGCCCGTTTCGTCCATTAAAAGAAATTTTAACAGTGATTACCATCAATTTGACTTTCATTTATGCTTACCGTCTTTGAAAAAGAGCTTAGCTGAAAATAGTCCGCTTAAACTGATTTGTTTGTAAGTTTTTAATTTTTTTTAATGTAAATGCTACTAGTCTGCATTAAGCGGCCCCTACGATCAATATTATTGTGACAATATATTGAACAATATTATTGCTGGGCGCCCCAGACGATGCAATATTTTTGAGCAATATTTACTTTTCGTTCGATTTTTCAGTAGCTTTTGACATTTTTGGCTCTATTACTCCAAATGTTTTTTATGCCATTAACGACGATATACAACTGAACCAATATTGCGCAATACTGACCACAGACGATGCAATATATTTTATATTGCACAATAAAAGTCAAAACCTTTTTGATTCACTCAATATATTGCACAATCCTTCAATATGATCCATAGACGATCAATATTATTGTACAATACTACATATTGTGCAATTCAGAAAAATTAGTCTAAAGGGGCCGCTTTAGACTAATTTTTCTGAAAATAAAAAAAACTAATAAAATTCAATTCTCTATTTACAGCATATATTGCAGCTGTATGTGATGACTCTCGTCTTATGAGACAATATGCAAGGCTAACCGCGCATTCTGTTTTTTTTTGGAACCATTAAGTTGTTCTGCCTTTGTCAAAGTAAATAATCCGTGTCCAATCACTGAAGTAGAGGATCCTTTTTCAGATACCGGACGTTCCTGTGCAACTGTTGAATTAGAAGTATGTTGAAATTTTTGAAAACTTATATATTTGTAATTCTCCTGGCATGCCTCGATCTTTTATCAGGGGCGGCTGGTCGTTGTACGCAAAGAAAGCAGTGCTTCCCTTGTTAAAGATTTCCTTACAGAAGGAAAGTATAGGTCAACAATATATGTGTATTAAAATTCAAAACAATTTACACCAATTTTTGTGTATTGAAAGTCTACGGTAACACCTTATATTGAGGTTCTGGTTAAGTGGAAGCTTTCATCAAAAATCCATTGATGCGCATTTTTTCAGTAACGTAAATTTATTTATTAAAAAAAAACAAAAAACTTTTCATATAAAAACGTTATAAAAACGTAAAAAATTGAATGGACAAAACTCTACGGCAGTCAATGCTGGCTGACTTAAGGGCCAGGCACAGTGCACCATTCCATTCCAGAATAAACGTCAAAGTTGGCGGCATAGAAAATATACGAGACTGAACACATAAGGCTGGAATGGAATTGAATGGAAAGGACGAGGTCTTTCAACGTTTCTGGATCAGAAAACTTAATTTAACACTTCTGCATATTTTCTATGTTAAAAATTTGGTTCGTTTCTTGTGTACATAAGTCAGTTGCTCTTATTAACTTGAGTCCTTGTCCCAAAATTTTGGCGCCCTTTATAAATTTTCCGCCCTGGACAATTGCCCCTGCGGTAAAGAGAGCACTGAGCAGAAGGAAACAGATTAATTAGATAGTTGGAAGTTCAGTAAAGTATTGATTGCAGATGGAACCAGCGTTAATAAATAAATCAATATTCTCAATAAACCAAGTTTCGGCTAAGCAAATAATGTAATCTGATGAAGAATGATAGAACGTGTTCACTTCAGCTCTCAGGTCACAAAGGTTCAGCTAAGATATGTTTAAAGCAATATTATGTTTTTGGTCACGAAATTGGCGCTTTAAGTTGGATTGAATATTCCCACGAGGACTTGGTGTCAACGGGCCAAAAGTTGTTCCAAAGAACCTCTGTAATCCAAGAGAGGTAACGAGATGAAACGAAGTGATGATTTGGTTGTCCAGATTATCCTTCGTCAATTTCTTCATTGCAAAACACTGAGGAATGCTATCGAGTTTCACCACTAAGCATGATTTTATAGTATTTGACAATGTATTGTAAGCACGGCGTGATGCCAAGATCTGTAGGGAAACCTAATAATAATGATGAAGCATCTATTGGTACAAATAACCTGCTAGGCGAAATATATGAGGGAGCGCTTCCTTCAACAAATGTAATGAGCGCTTCCTTCAACAAATTTTTATTTTTTATGCAACATTGCAGAATTTTCCGCTGCAGAAGCTCCCATACATGTTCTATTGGGTTTGAATCCGACCTTTGGGAAGGCGTATTAAGCTGCCTGGGAGCGTAGTACAACAACCAGTTCTTGACGAAAAGTGCTGTGTGCTTCGGATCATTGTCTTGTAGGAAAATCCGACTCCCTCCAAGGCACAACTTCTCAGCTGATGGCTTCAAATGTTGTTCCGACAGGTTCTTCTAAAAATTGCGATCCATAGTAGTTTCAACAAAAGTCAATCTGCCGACTCCAGATGCAGCTATGACTCTCTAAACCATAACATTAGCTCCACCATACTTGACAGTAGGAATCAAATTTTTGGTCTCTAAGGCTGTATTTTTTTTCCTCCATATTTTAACGCAACCACCATTCCCGTTAATGTTAAATTTCGGCTCATCGGTAAAAAGGACTCGATTCCAAAAATCAATGTCCTTGTTGATATGAGCCTTGGCGAACTCTTGGTGCAGAAGTCGGTTTTTTTACGTGGAGTTCTGCTTTGAAACCCATCAGAATTTCATGCCCTCGTAATTGTTCTTGCATGGACATGCTTTTTCCTTACCGTAACCACTTGTTTCGCCAAATCTGGAGCACTTATTTTCGGATTTTTCACCTAACATTTCACCTCTTTTAAAAAGTAGCTAATGTCTCCTCGTGATAGGTTTTTTAGTCGGCCAGTTTGCGGCTTATTTTCAATGGAAGCAGTGTTTTCAAAATTTGCGACAATGGCATACACTGGGCTTCGGTTTAGTTTCAGTAATTTCGCAATTTCCGAGCACGGTTTATTGTCTTTTTTACAGTGGACGACCAAATTACTTTTCGCGATGACATTTTGTATTCCTTACGGTTCGTAACCAACGATAAAACTATAATAATTAATATTACCGGCGAAAACATAATTTATGATCTTAAAAAGTTTTTTGGTTTTGGCGAAAACTTCTAGCTACCTTACATCGGTTTACGAAAAATTTATATTTCGTCCAGACTTCAAATAGAAGTTTAAACAGAGACTAAGGAAACTGTGTATCACCATTGTTCAGGTTAATTTGAACATTCATTTGATAGTAAGGAAGAAAATTTAATTAATATAGATCGTTAAATGTATTTAAGTATTGTCATTAATAAGCAATTAGTTGGTAAATAGTATAAGTCAATACTTTAAAAGTAAGTTCTATAAATAACATACCTAAGTTAGATTAAGATTGGACCGATAGACACTGAAGAAGAGGGCAGATTACCCTCGAAATATCGATATTTGTCACAAAATTCAATATATCTAGATTCAAAAGGAAAAATCGTTTTTTTATGAAAATATTTTTTTACAAGTTAGAAAAAATTGGTACACATTAAAAACAATTAACAATGTAGACTTCAAAAAGATAGGACAACAACTAACAGTCTCGAATGCTTTTCGACCGTGTTTATCTTGACTGAAGTTTAGTATCTCGGGATTTCCATTCAATTAGTTAGACTCTTATCTTCGAAACAAAACTCAGTACGTTAAATGTCAGGGTATTTTATCCAAAGAAAAAAAATGAAATTTAATCCGGTGCACCAGAAAGTAGTCACTTAGGACCTATTTTATTCAATTTTTTCCTATTGGATCTTTCTAAAGTTTTGTCTGACATTTCACATCTTTTTCATAATGTACCACAAAATTAAATTGAAATCAGACTTAGACTCAATCTTCTAAATCCACCTACTTTATCTTCGTGGAGATGTTTTTCTAAGAGGATAATCTTCAACGATTCACTAAACCGGACGAAGCACACGCTTTTACTGAATGAGCACCAATACGACATTGCCTTCATCGACAAAAAACTTACCAGCATCGGACAATATTACTCCATCGATCTGGCAATATTAATATAAACTATAACCTGTTCTAAGTTTAAGACACGTCACAAGCTAAATAAACCAAGAACTGAACCCTTTTTTTATGCACATTGTAAATTTAATTATTCAACCAAACTTAAAAATTAATTTATCTAAGTGTTCTATTTTATTTGCTTACGTGTTTTTGGTTTGGAAATAAACAAATAAAACGTTACACACAAAATATTGGCACGAAATTCTTAAAAGTCAATCCACCTTAAAATATAGAATACTCATTCTGAATTCCAAGCGATTTCAATCACTGAAACGATTTACAACAAAGAACAGTTATTTACACATCAAATCGATACTTTTTATGGTCTGATTTCAAGCAAATTTCGGCTATCAACAAACTAAGTAATTTTTTTTTCGATCTGACGTGATCAGCAAATTATCTTTGATCCCAAAAATACCGTTATTCTCTTTTTTATTGAATTCATAAAATGTGCTAGTGGACAAAAAAAAAATCTAATTGAATCTGAAGGGCTTGTATAAAAAACTTTGATTGGACTACAAACAAAAAAAAATTGGTCGATTCAAGGTATTTTATTTGAATTTGATGCTAATCTCATCAACAAATTAATTTCTTTGCATTTTTGATTTGCTTCGCCTAACACGTGTCGAAAAAAATCATTAATTTGTATTTTTGTTTGCGTCAAACCTACTTAACCTTCAATAGGAAAATTGAAGGCTATGTGTATTACTAATACATATAAACATTTTCAAACTACTGACCATCAATTTACTGAAGTACGTACATAAGTAATTTAATGCTATTTGAAAAATTTATTGTCATAGGTTTTTGTGGGATCGTCTGACTGCAGTGTATGTATATTCACTTCTCCATCTTGAGATTCTGATTTTCTTTTAAGATTCCCAACAATGTTCCATGAAAATTGATATTTATCTGTTGATATCTATCGGACGTGTGAAACCCACACCCGGTTTTATTGCGTTGAGGAATTATGTACATGGATACGTAAATGGACTCATAGTTGAAGTGTAATCTTGTTTTTTGTTTTTGTTATTTCATCTTTTCCGTCGATGGTTCCGTTGCGAGATGTGTTATGTGTATAGATTGGAGCGAGAATTGAATGAATTAAAATTATATGCGTAAAGTTGTTTATGATCTAGACCTAGACCTTAGCCAGATGTTATTTAATACATTACGCCCGCTACATCGGATGGTAGATTTGCTTTAGATGCATTCATCTAGATGTTTTTTCTTATTTGATTTTTGTGTTTCGTGAAAGCTTTAAGGTTCTTATGTAGTACTACGTTATGTTTTATAATACGACAAATAATTTCGTATACTTTTTTTTTAGCATTAAAATCATAAAAAAAAATCATTTGAAAGTCGGAAATAATACGCTAATTAGAATCGTCACTATTTTTTTTAATATTCTTTAAGATATTATTAATATCAGGAGATGAATAATGCAAGATATTATTAGTAATAAATAAAATATACATTTTAAAATTTTTAGAATTTTGTGGATTATGGTTTGAAGCTAGGACATGACTTCCTAAAACATAACAGAACACTCTCAGGTATGCTTCGAAATTTTCTCTATTTTTGCGAATGCTATGAAATTCATACACATAGAGGTAAAGGTGATATTATGAGCCCCTATTTAGTTTTTTTATAGCAAATTTATAATTAACTTACATTTTCTCATCCTTTTTGTGGCATAGTACAGCGTAATAAGCTACTTACTTGGTTTAATTATTTTTTGTACAATTAAATGAGTGTTTTTTGATTTAGAAAAAAAATTGCTAGCTAATATACATTTCATAAAGTTTGATGTAAGTTAGTAATATGCTATAGTAATAACATAAAATTACTTGTAGGGTAATAACAAGCTGCATTTCAAATGAAAAAACAACGAGCTTTATTTCAAAATAACAAACTGATCAGTTGCTATTAATTAGTTACTTATCAAAATCACACATAGCGGTGTTTTTCACATACTGTACACTCATTATGAGCCCACATTTTGCAGACAAGACATTGCATCCTCGTTTATCCTTAGAGAACAGATTATCTACAGCAATTTTTCACAAGGTGTCAAGTCTAAGATTCCCTTTTCAGGATTGTTTTCTAGGAGCATTCACCATTTTTGTATTCCCTATATGCTTTTTATCATCTTTCTGCATCTTAAAGTCTTCTTTTTCTTTCTTGTTCATTTCTCTCTGTTGTTGTTCATCTTGTTACTGATTTTCGAAGAAAATTAGTATTTTAGTCGTTTCGCCGAAAATTCATATTTCTATATAAATATATAAATATATATATATATATATATATATATATATATATATATATATATATATATATATATCCGCAAAATGATTAAGAGAGATAATCTCTGGAGTGGCCGATCCGATTGAGCTAAAATTTTCGGAGAACATAGATATATGGATGTATGACTTGCTAGAATTCAGATATATTTAACCCTTTGGCGGCAGCGGGCATTTCAGTGAAATTTCAGGTACTCCTATTCTTCCAAGCAGTGTAAACTTTTGTTGCAATGCGGGTAACCCTGTAGCTACGGCAGGCTCCTGAAAAAAAATCCTTCAAATCATCGACTCTCCTGAAATTTTTTTGCTTTTTGACAAAAACTTCAAATCATTGATAAATTTTTGCCTTTGTCCATCACGTCAAATGGAAATTTTCGAAATTTCGATTTGCACAAGAACGGCAACCCATCATCAAATTACCCCTATTTTCAGCACTCAAAACTTCTGTTTACGAGAACTGAGGACCGGATTATCCGATCATAAAAAAATATACAGGACATGTTGATATTAACTAGGACCAGGTCTGATAGAAATGATTTTGAAATGCGGACAACCCTGTGGCAGTGGTACCATATTGAAAAATCACTGAGAAAAAAAACTGCTTTTTGGCCTATAACTTCCGATTCAGCTATCACATTATAACAAATTTCACACAATATTTGGACTTTACTTTATGTAACATTTGGTGAAAATTTGGTTGAAAATTTAGGTAAGAGTTGCCAGTTATGGTGATTTTTGTCTCCTAAATCTTGCAAATTTGCTCAGCAAAATAAAGCTTTTTCCCCATAACTTCCGGTCCAGTCATGAAATCAAAACAAGGTTCATGCAGTAAATGAACCTTAATGTAAACCAAATGTCGTAGGAATTTCGTAAAAAAATCATGAAAAGGCTGCCAGCTATGACCATTTTTGTAATTTTTTGGAATTTCTTTACTAAGCGATTATGTCATTAGATTTGCAAATGAAAATTCTTTTCACCCCTATAACTTCCAGTGCAGTCATTCAATCGAAACGAAATTCACAGGGTGACGTGAAGCAGATTTTGTATATATTTTGCTTTGCTGCTAACACCGGGTTTCCAGCACCAGACATTTTCGTAAATATTGCACCAACAGATGCTTCAAATTACACACTCATATGCAAAGCATTTGCAATAAAAATAAGGAACCAATTTTTAAATATTCAATGTTTTGAAAATTTTTCGGATGACAGCCTCAATCAACGTTTAACCCCTAAAACTTTCGATGAAATCCTGCGATGAGAACGAAATTTAAAGGATAAGTTGATTTAAGTACGTTATGGGTAAACTTATTGCTGCTTCGTTGGAAAAGTGTTGCCAGCGCTGAACATTTTCATCATCTATGTTATGGTTGGGTTTTGTTTGTTGGATAAGGAATGGTTGATATGATACTACAAAAAAGTGTATAAGGTCTTTCCACATTTTTTGTCACTCAAAGATAATTTCTTCGAAAATCAGTTTTCTAGCAGCTCTGATGCGCTTAACTTTTTTTTCTTTTAACATTGTTATGTATAGTGAAGACGATATTAAGGCAGCTTTGCAAGGTTTAGGTCCCTTATTGGTCATTTGCTTTTTAGGCTGAGGAACAGGCTAAATATCTTTTGAATAGACCATTGCTCCTTCCTTGTATTTTCTATAGAATTTGCTCTGCATACACCAGAGAGTCCTGCTTCCGCTAAATCTTTTGCACTTGGTTGGTTGCGACGAATCTTAAAGCTTGAATCTTGGATGTTGAATAGATCTGGTTCAGTATGAATTACGTCCAAATTTTTTTTGTTCGAACCTTGTTCAAATCACATGATATTTACGTACGTAGAAGTTGAAGCTCATAACTCTTCGCTCGTCGACTGTTTGCCCTTAGGTTTCTTCAATGTTTCTAAGTCAAGGTGATCGTATATTGATGGGGCAAAGTCTACATCTGAGAAGTTATTTCTGTTACATGGAAAGATTCCTGTAACACTGAATCCATTGGTTGCTGTTGTGCCGATTTGGCACATTAAATAAGCTTTCCCAAATAGCTCACAAATATCATAAATATCATATCATATTTCACTGTGAAGCATCCACTGTCGAATGGCTTAACTGTAGTGGAATTTAAAAGCACCAATAAATGTTTTTTCGAGGGGTTGCAGCCTGTGCGACGTGTGCAGAGTTAAGCTTAGTATTGCCACATGATTCTCACGATCCAGATCAAAAACTTCAATATTTTTTGTATGAGAATTGTGACCATCTAGAATTAAAAGCACCGGCTCTTCCTTAGTTGGTTTGGTTTTTCATTAAAATATTTCAGCCAGTCTGTGAAGAAATTAGGCTGAATCCATCCGGAGCGATAGCAGCGACCAATGGACCACGGTGGTGCGCCTTTCATAAGTGTATTGATCATATTTTTACGAGAAAAAAGCAATAGTGGTGGAACAAGTGTCCCCCAGCACTCATAACTACAGTCCCTAAGGAGCCTCGTGCAGCTCAGCCTAATGCTCCAATTTGTCTTTTTCCTTTAAGCCCAACGACACGTGAAATTTTTGACTACACAACAGAAATTCTTTTCCCATATACGTTAAATACTCTATCTGCAGGATATTTGTGTTTTGTGAGAAGAATATCGAAGAACGCATTGACAGCTTCCTTGTTAAATTCATTTGCTCTGGGAAAAGTTGTAGCTACGGGCTTCGGTAAAGACAGTATTCAGCGATTCAGCGATTCATAAAGTGATCAAACCACGCTCTACCTGCTAGTCCTTGCGTGTAAAGTAATCTCACGATGACCCTCGTACCGGTCTAGGGATTGAAGCTGGTAGAGAGCTTCATTACAAATTTATAATTACTGTGAAATACGAATGTGAAGTGATTAGTTCCACGACTCACTTTACCCCTGATTAATTCAGTTACCTATTTAGAGCTAGGTGAACTCAAAGCTTGGTGCGCGGCCACTCATCCGAACCTGGATTCGAACCAGCGACCCCACAAGCCAGGGCCCTACCCACTAGGATACTCAAGCTCTACCTCAGTAGATATTTTCAGAAAATCAGCTTTATGGAAGTTATAAGGAGAGATGGAAGAACGTTTATTATTTAGCTGGAAGTCAAATCAACTTCAGCAAGGAGCGGAGGATAATAGAGATTGGATCCGCACACAAAGCAGCTGGAGAAAGGGTATTCAATAGAAAGTTGGGAAGAACTAGCTCAGTATATCATTGTGAAGGTTTTTGTTTGTGAACATAAACAAAAAAAAAACAAAAAGGAAGAATTCAACACTGACAAGTGTTTGTGTAGGAGTATACGAATAAGGCTATTACAATTTACAGATGGCAGGTTAAAGACACCGAAAATAGGGTAAGAAATTGATTTCTTCATGGGCAAGAATGAATCTAGAGAGCTTTGTGAAAAAGTTCATATGCAATAATAGAACATTTGAAAGAGATGTATGAGGCCAAAAACAGCGTTGGATTGATATTTGGGCAGATCAGTATACAAATAACTATGAACTTGACCTATTTGAAAAATAAAATGAAGCGGAAAGAATTCGTTATTCCGTGTATTTTGAGTAAACCAGAGTATCGTAAAACAGGTGGTATGATCTACACCAAACGTAGAAGCAAGCATAGTTTCATTAGCCATAGTCTTCATAACACAGACATTTTGTAATAAATGGCAAGTGAAGAATATCCTTCTGCTAGCTAGACAAGATTTGTATATATTTGACGCTGCACCGAAATTTTGACGTTCTATAAACTCTCTCAGACCAAAATTCAGCTGCAAGCACGATATCTAGTCCAGCTTACATAATGATCTTGAAATAAACAACAGTTCTATTAAGTCACAAAGTGCAAGTTATTCAAATTGTAAATTTCAAGATGTTCTCTGAAGCTAATCCATAGGTTAGGTTAGGTTGAGGTGGCTGCCGATCTCCAGAGACCTGACGACCGACACACATAGGCACAAGACAGGCCCGTTGTGATGAACAAGCTAATCCATAAGTTAGAAGCTAATTCATAATCCATAACTTCTTACGTAATTTTCTGAAAACCAGAAAAGCAAAAGAACAGATTTGGGGTAAAAAGTGGCAAAACAAGAAGTCTCCGTTCATATCTGAATATCGTTCGTATCCGTTCATATCTCAAGTCTCTGTTCATAGTGTTGCCTACTTATATTTACAAACCAAACATTCCTCAACGAATTTTCTATATTTTAAAAAGACCAACTTCAGAGAATTTAAAAAATAACATTCTAATAATAATACTGCATTCTATAGGTATTTTCCAACGTTATGTCAATTTTAGGAAAAATAAATTAAAAATTTTCCAGACTAGCTAATAGTTTTTAAGATATCAAAAGTTCAATCATATTTTCAATTTAATGCATCAAGCATTCAACTATCTTCAGCCATTTTAGTCAATATTTCAATGTATCTCAAAGCATGGATATCGACAGATATCCAGCAAAAACATATAAATCGTTTGTCAATACAATAATAGTAGGGGAGCCCAAGCGGAGATTTCTCGCGTTACTCGAGCGCGTCAGAAAATCATATGGGGAGAAGCCCTGCACCCTGCAATGTACCCTACCATATATGAGCCCTTAATATAGTGGGGTGCGTTGAGGGAAGCCCGTCAGATTAGTAAAAAAAATTGATCCTCAGAAAAACTCGAGCGCGTCAGATTAAGACAAGGTAAGTTAAGTACATCCAGAAAAGAGTATATTTCAATAATCTGACAATTTGAGCGTGGCTTAAGGAAATGGGCGAGTCACAAAGTTGTAAAAAAAAAACCTCACCTCGAAATACTCGAGCGCGATTAATTTTTTTTTTATTTTGAAGGAAATCCTATCAGGATTACGAAAAACATATAATCTGACGGTTTTCATGGGGCGATGTAGCTAAAATCATCAATAAATGAAAAAAATTGCAGGATAAAAACTGATCTTATCTTGTTTAACAGTGGGCAAAAAGCAGGCAACGAGCTCATTTCTGAATATTTCAGATAGAAGCTGAGGGATACCATTTTATGGAAAGGGGGGATAACTTTTCGGAGCACACTTTTCCATCTACCCTGGAGTGTGGTAGATAAGTTTGTTTGCATGTTTTTTTTTCTGCGCTTCTTAAACATAGAAAAATAAACTCACAAACATTCCAAGTCGTAGTCAAAATCGGATATCAACATTCCGTTGAGAAAGAAGATGCTGTTAGTAGCAAATGTTTAGATCAATATATCTCCAAAACGGTTATAGTTACAAGAAAAACTTAGCAGATATTTTTTGTTGGAAATTTGTTAAGCTACAAATTCGTCTTACATTGTTTTCTGAAGACGTGACCGTTACTGTGATATTTAGGAAAGGTCACTTTTGGTGACCTTTGACCCCGTATAAAAAGTAACGCAGCACTCGGATCGATGGGCACTTTTAACATTTTGTTCAATACGCCAGTGCCAAAGTTCACACCAAAATTCAGCTTTCCCCTAATTTTGCCGAAGTTTCGCCTTTTTTATGTCGGATTTCACTGGACCAGAGGCGTTGGTTTGTTTGTTGTGTTTTTTTAAATAATTTTGTGAATTAATAATGAGTGATGTAAGTGTGAAATGCGTATTTTGTGAAAAAGAAACTTGTGAAAAAACTAAAAAGTTTGCACATGAAACATTAAAAAAATGTATGAATATCTTGCAATATCGTGTTCGAAGAAAATCTAGCAACGCTTATGCTACGGTCGTAATTTCGGATGTAACATCTTTAAATGATATATATATATATATATATATATATATATATATATATATATATATATACATATATATATATATATATATATATATATATATATATATATATATATATATATATATATATATATATATATATATATACATATATATATATTTCATCCAGTTATTTCATCCAGTAATAAAAAGAAGAAACGAATTTTTTTTTTCAAATTGTCAGATTAACAATATCCCTCCATATAATTGTCAGATTATCATTTAGGACAACTAAGACATCAAGTTGAACCCTCTGTATAAAACTCTGAGTATTTCAAGGTAACATTTTTTTTTTACATTTTCAGACATCAGTCATGTCTTTTGGTCTCGTCCAAATCGTCAGTCATTTAAATAGGACACTTTTTTGAGTTCACTTAACATTCCCTCTGAATATCTGACACACTCGAATAACTTTTTTTGTTTGTGTTTTTTTACCTCTCTTTACGGCCACCCCCCACCAGTTAATCGTCAGATAAATATCTATCGGCTATCAGAAAGACAAAGCGCGTATACACTATAAATGTCTGACGCGCTCGAGTATTTCCATGTAACTGTTTTTTTTTACGTTTTTGAACATTTTTACACGCTCTCCCCCCCACTAAAATGGAAAACTTGACATAAACTTTTTTTCATTTAATTTTAATCTTCACAATCCAATAGGTCCCCATGACGCTTTAGTAACTGCAAATTTAGCATCCCGGGCTCCCCTACTATAAACAAAATATCCCTCCTAAATATTTTCATTGCTCATAATCGCACATTTACTGTCATTTTTTTTTCCTTCTATTTCCATCCACAAAACTTTTTTATTACTATCTACGTGATAGAAGTGTGTTTCGGTTGCTAGTGAATTCCAACCAAAAAATCATACGTCTCTTGACTTTCAAATTAAACTTAAATATACGCCCTGGTCTCATATTTACATGCAACACTTTTAACGCGCACCTATCACAAAATGATAATCTCTTGTAAACATTGCGAAATTATCATTTCCTCTTGAATCTTTTTACGATGATATAAATTTCAGTTTTAATTTTCACATAATGTCAATATATACATTTATTTTTTGTGAATAATATTTTCATCTGGTCTGCGCGTCAATCTAGTTGTTTCTTCTTCGCTGTGGGAAGCGTAAATAATGTATATATAAGCTCAACGCAAATATCTAGAATGAATTATTATTCAATTTGATTTTTGTGTGATGTTTTTTTTAAAAAAACATGTGGTTGAAGTGGTTATTTATACAGTCTTATCAGAGTGAATATAACAGGAAAGAGAGATTATTTTGGTTCAGGGGCTCTGTTTTTAGTGATGAAAAATGCTGTCGAAGACGTTTTCGACCATAATTTCAATAATGACTTCTAATGGGCCATTTAGACAAGCGTCCATGCGTCCGCGCGTCCAAGCGTTTTTAGATTACACGAGTCAAGTCAACTCAAATCCAGTTTTTTGAAGGTGGAGCTAAGGCGAAAGTGGTCGGCTACGGTGATTGATATACCATTGACTTAATTGTTTTACTTTCGCTCTTTGTCATTTCGAGATGATAAGTGGATGGATGGATTGATATATACATAGTGTTGAGGTACAGATTTATTTATATGGAAAAATAGTCCTGCACGTAAAGATGCAAGAAAAATATTATCCACATCATCACATAATAAAAATAATCATCAACAATACATATATTTAAATGATCATCAACGAATCATCCACACATGCCACTGAACAAAAGAAATCATTATAAAATCTATTGTACATGAATCAGTATACTCCACCTCCTTCGCTTTAGACCCGCCTATATAAACAAAATCAAATTGACTCGTGTAAGCAAAACACGCTAGATCGCATGGACGCTTGGACGCATGGACGCTAGTGTAAATGGCCCATAATAGATCGCTATTTCAGGTGATTCAGGTGATTTAAATGCAATGAAAATAAATATAAAAGAAATAATTTTAAGAAAAAAATTATTTTAATTGAAATTATGTTAAAAGGAATCTAATACTACCCCATGAATATCGTTCGCAAAATTTGTAATCGATTCCAAACGAAAACTTGAAGAAAAAGGTGATCATTATTTATTCACTGCATGAATAATATTAAAATCGAAAACAAATTCAAACAAAAAATAGTGCAAACTAACCAAACAAATATATTTTAAAAATCAAAACAAATCTAAAACATATGTAAACAACAAGAAATAACCAGTTTAAATAAATATAAAATGCAAATTGAAACAAAATACAAATAAAAGATAAAAACTTTATTTTCGTAAAAGTAGTATTGGAAAATGTCGTGATCTTTCAGTAATCGGTTGTGCGGCAACTGTGATTTTTAGTTACTGCAGTGATTTTGAAAAAAGATATGAAGAAGAGAGCTAGTTTTGATTGCGATGCTATCAAAAATTGAATTTATACTCCGTGGTTTCCAAGGTATGCACCGTTTCGCATGCGACATCATTTCATAGTGCATGATGTGACTCATCACTTGCAAGGTGGGAGATCGTTGATTTTTATTTGCTTTGAGTTACGAAAATTTTTGTGATCAGCGAGTTTTATCCAACGATGATAATTTTTCATCACGAAAATTGTCGCAACTAAAAACATTATGTCTAATACACAGACAACTCTAGTGCATAGAAAAGATTAGAAAGACTGATTTTTTTTTATGAAAATTGTTTTATGTCTAGATCAAGTCACTATTTGAATTGTATTTCAATTCGATGGCTACATTGTTAGTTATAGTGGTGGATTGCCGCACCCACAAAAATTCATAGTTTTTAAAGCCAAAACATGGTTTACCGATCTATGTACATTGCAGCATGATTACAATTTAAAAATTGATTGATATCTCGGTGCAAAAACGACCAAAATCATCGTAGCTAGCAATTCTATCCGAATTTAGCAAACCAAAAATCTGTCAAATTTGCCAATTTGTCAAAATCTGTCAAAAATCTGAACATATTTCACTAAAATTAACCTACAGTGTGAAGTTCATACTGATCTGATGATCCGGTAGTGAGTTCTGAGAACACTGTTTACAGTTGTTCAAAATAGGTAATTTGATGAAGGGTTACAGTTCTTGTGGGCTGAGAAATTTCCTAAATTTTAAGCTGGCTGTCTAACCAAGCCATTAAATTTATTAATCATTTACATGTTTGTTCCAAAAAGCGAACATTTTTCAGGAGGTTTGATGAATGGAGGGATAGTCTTTTCATAACTTATATACTTAGAGAGTTACACCGACATTCATAAAAAATGACACATGATCTGCTGTTTCTGGCAAAAGTTATCACAACTTGAAATTTCGCAAATGTTCTTTGCTTACTTTTAAGTACTCTGCTTATTTTTAGGCGCCTTGGCTATTTCCAAAGCGTTATCATGGCTAAACATGGAACATTATCAGTTATCATTTCGCGTGCTTGATTTTTTTCGAAATTTTTCTTTCCATAGAAATATAGGGGTACCTAAAAATTGACTAAAATGTCCGCCGTCGTGTATTTTAACTTTACATATACCTACTTCTCATATCAATATTTCCTGAAAGTTTTAGTTTCACGCACTTTTGAGATAATCTCACTCAAAAAAATCGGCTTGGACCCTAGCGACTTTAACACGAAGGTCCAAATGAACATGTCAGGGAAAAAACGCAACGATCGAAATCACAGGAAATACAAGGATGAACAAAATCACAGCTATCAAAATCAGCGGAAAAAATCACTGCGATCAGAATCACAGCAAACGAAATATCAGTAGAAAGAATCACCGTTTTGTTGGCCAAATGACGTTCGATCATGGTGAATTCGGTCGCGGTTATTTTTCGCTGTGATTTGTTGTTGTGATTTTGTTGTTGTAAAATTTTGTTCGCCAGCATTTCACTGCCTGCGATTTCTTTTACTGTGATTTTGAATATGCTGCAGTCACTGATACTACTAGTGATTTGTTTTTCACTGTGAAAAATGTCAGTGATTGATATGTCGGCTCAACACTACGTAACAGGTTCGTGCTTCGATCATTTCCTTCACTCAAGTTTCTATGGACATCGCCACCTTTGAGAATGCCATACCACAATCAAAAATATGTTTGCCTATTCTTTCGCTATAGACACAAAAACTGTTTCGCCTTTAATACAAGAATTTTACCAAACCTTCCCATTCCCTTCTGTAACCCGAAATTTTTAGCTTACTCGCTGACTCAAATCATTCATTAAATTTAAAACCGCATTTTTAAACAAATTCAAACTTCTGATAAATTTATCTCCCTAGGACTCAGACTGACTGAGATCTGGTGATATCATGGAGCTGATGCGGATTTCGCACCCTTTCTCTACTATTAACAGTCTGATCGTCTGAACTTCAATGTTTCAGATGTAACAGGAAATCCTGAATATTTTTCTGAGAGCGATATTTTAGCCTGACTGGAGTTTTACTAGTTTTGATAGTTTGTCTAAAAACTACGCAGCCGTAGTGTAATTAGGGTCTTACCGCTTGTTTGTAGAGAAGGGCCCTATTTGAGTTACAGTGAAACCTGGCTAAGTGGGCCCTAAATATGTGAGAAACTTCTGTTATTGATAATGACAGTGAGGTCCCGGCACTTGTGCATTGAAATACCTCTGTTACTGGGAATTTTCAAACCTTGTTAACTGAGATTAGATTTCATAGATTTTTTTCTATGTTTACCTCTATAATTGGGACTTCGTAGTTCAATAACCCGTATAAGTGAGGCAATTAATCAAATTATGGCCGGTTGTAGTAGCAACGAAAATAACCAGCAGCCCACTTTTTGCCCCTATCTAAATACTCTTGCTAGCTATTTGTGGAGTCCACTGTAAGTTATTGTCAATCGCAAGTCCTAGGTGCCTGGCCGCCTCTTGTCAGTCTATGGACTGATTGTCCATTGCTAGGGAGCGGGGCGTTTGACGTCTTTTGGACCTTTCGCGTGTTATGAAAATGGCTTGCGTTATCTTAGTGATAAGTTTGATTTTCTATTTCTTAATATTAAGTAATGGCTACGGTTTGTCTGGACGTGTAGACAATATATGTGTCGTCTGCAAAAAGAGAGATATGAGCTCTGTTGGTTCTTGAAATATTGTTGCGTACAAATTGTACAAAATCGACAATAGATTGGACCTTTGGGGAACTTCTGTTGCTATACTTTTTTTTTTTTATGAATAGATTTCATCGATTCTGACTTGAAAGGCTCTATTTTGAAGCAAAGATCCAATGAACTGTTAGGCTGAGATCGTCTAGAGCTGGTAGGCTAAGATCGTCCCAGCATACCAAACTTTATCGAGTCCTGTTTATTTTCTTATATTGAGACCTCCTCTAATACGCTGGACTACTCGAGCTAGCTGAAGCTCTGTAGAGTGATTTTCTTTAAAACAGACCTGCTCCGCTGACAGAGAATTGTTTACTAGTACTTTCCCTTTTAAGCGAGAGAGGAACACGTATTCCGTAAGTTAGGCGATAGAGGAAAGGTAACTATTAGACCGCCAGTTTTGAGGGAAGATCAAATCTTTCCGGAGCTTCGGAATTACGATAAAGGGGGTCAGTTTCCAACAATGATGATACCTTTTGAAGCGTAAAATGGTATTGATAACATCTGAAACTGTCTGAAGAATATTATCTGGCAGATGGTGAAGTCACATGTTTTTTATATTACCTTGTTGAGACTGTGAATCAAGCGCTTTACTTCTTTAAATTATTTTGGCGGAATTTGTTCTCATCTTTGATTTGTGCTGTGTAATAAATGTGTCGCGGCCTTCTCGGTGTCTTCTTCTTTTCCAAGATCGTTGTTCGATGAAATGTTCTCTAGGAATTGGAGTTCTAGTGAATCCGCAGAGGCCTCGGATTTATCTGAATTAATATATTTTAGGCCAGAAGACGGTTTGTGTTTGATTCGAAAATATTTAGAAATGTTCCAAAGTGTACCACTTTACTATATCAGGATCAAGGCTACTCATGAAGTGCTTCTACTGATCACACTCTAAAAAGTGGGTCTATAATTAATACTTTGATAATAGGAAATATATTCATTTTTTCGTTTAAAATAACGAATCACAAATTTTTTACACATTCGATGTGCATTTTTTGCTTTTATGTCATATCAGCTGAATAATACACAGCTTTTTGTAAATTAAAGCAAAAAGAGTGTAAATTTACTAGTTTGCTATTCACCCTTGCGCCAAAGCCATAAAATTGCATCATTATTTCGGATAAGGTAAAAAAAATATTCTTTTTACGCACTTTTGTAAATTTACATCTTTAATAGTAGGAAACCAGTTTCCTACAATTATAAGGGTAAAATTCAACCAAAATTTTTTTGAGTGCAGTCTTGTATTTCCTGATCTGGTCACGAATTATATCGGTTAACCGTTTCACTTCCTGTTCCAATCTGGGATAGCCAGTAAGTCTAGCGCGTTTTTGAATGCCATTTCTCCTCTTTATGATTATTTTGATGTAGTTAGGGAGCTCATAGAGGTCATGGTTGGCCCGAATCGGAGTTTTGATCGTGGAGGTATCTATGGCCTGAGAGATTTTTCTGGTGGTAAGCTTCATAGTTTCTTCTATATATCATGTCGTTTATGGCACTTGGATGAATTCATTGGATCTAGAAGTCTGGAAATCTTACCAATCAGTAGTCGATTTCTTTTTAATTTGGGGCGTCGACAAAGATGTCTTTGATTTGGAAATTTGTTGGCTTGTAATCAGAAGGGAGCAAGCTAGCAAATGCCGTTTTCGAGTCAAATTCATAGAAATTTGGTATAAATACGTAAAATTTTCGAGTCTAATTCGTATTTTTTCAAATAAAAATTCGTAAATTTCCGACATCAATTCATTCAAGCCAAATTCATAATTTTGTCGAGTCAAATTCATAATTTGTTTAAGTCAAACTCATAATTTTTGAAAGCTCATTTTTTTTATATTTTGCGCAATAGATTAAAAAATTATGATCTTGACGGGCAAAAATTATGACTTACGCCTAGAAAACGACTAGAAATTTGACTCGAAAAATTATGAATTTCATTCGGAAAAACTATGAATTTGACTCAAAGAAATTATGAATCTGACGCAAAAACCTATGAATTGGTATCGAAAATTTACTAATTTGATTTGAAAAAATATAAATTAGCATCGAAAATATTATGAAATTGTACCAACAATTTAAGAATTAAATACACATACACACTCTGATTTATATTTTGAGATATGCCAATGTCTAAGATATCACTGTATATAGAGTCAAAGTGAATGAGCTCAACGGAAATGTGCAGACAATAAGCACTATCTGCAGGAAAACTGTAAAAGTCTTTCCCTGCTTGTTTATTTCTCACTCATCCACATGCGTGATTGTGAGCATTGAGATCTTCTATTAAAAAGATAAGGCTTTTGTGATCGAATAGCGCACGAAGGTGTTTGATAAAATTTTGTCCGTTGGAAGGTCTGCAAGCAGAGAAAGAAAACGTTTTTTCTATTTTATTTGCCGTTACGTCCATTCCATTGAGGCTCGGAGTCCGTATATTATGATGGTTAATATGCCTTAACATCGGACCACTGTAACTCCACCCTTGTCTGTTAAGCTATCATTTCTATAAATGTGATAGTTAGCGATTCGAGCTGATTACCCGGTTTCCAGAGGATATTTCGTGTAAGTACAATATAAATTCTGCAATCGCCCTTAGGACTCAGACAATTCTCTTCCAACTTAATACAAAAATTCGATTAAATTATCACCATTGCATCACTCAGTGGTGAATTTCATCAATAACCTGTTGCACTCATCTTCAATTAGCATCCAAACGAGATATTCACATAGATTGACTCATAAAATTGCAGCTGAAATTCGTGCATATCATTTCGTAGCCGAAATATTTTCAAAACACTTATCAAATGTATTTGAATAGATCTTTCACAACAATAAGCCTGCATTGGTCTATCAGATATACCTATTCGATAAAACTTCATTAACAATGCAACAATACTGAATAATTCCGACTGTGAAAAATCTATGAAAAAGTCGAACTCGTACCATAAAAAAAATAAAAACATCGTCCAATGCTGCCGTCGGCTACCGGTCATGATACCTATACGTCTGTCTGTCTGTCTGTTTGTCTGCCCGTCCGTTCATCGTTCAGTAAATAGAAAGTGCAAGTGAATAGCTTATGTAAAAGTGAATGTTACTACTGCAACATGTTTAGTATGGTTGCTGTTACCAGAAGCTTGTTGTTCGCGTTGTTTTAGTTTGTCTGGTCTTGTTGTTATTATTGTTCTTCTGTCGATGTTTTATGTTTATTATTATTATTCCTCCTTTATGTGCACCTTGGTGGTAAGACTGAAGCGGTATCGTGCTAAGTTGCGCGAAGATATTTATGTGTAGTCCGCTTTGAAGCCCACGTAGTCATGCTTGCACTGGCTCGCTCCCAACATTAGCCACGTATAGGCGTTAATTAACTTTAACCAGTAATTTGGCCCATGTTACCTATTGCAAGAAACAACTCATGCAAGAAAACAACCAAACGCAACAAGATTGGTGCACGGTTGCATGACTTAAAAAAAAACACGCCGCGAAAAAAAAACTTGTTCGTGAATTTAATAACCGAAGAAAATTGCGTTTTCAATGTACTATTGGCGGTGGTGCATACAGAGAGTGATTTTCCTTTGAGTTCCTCGAAGATTTACGCAACTTCACAACTTACAACATAAATCAACTGATGGACGCGCAACTCTAATTGTGACCCAAGCTAGGTCCGAATCGTGCCGATCGGCTTGTTGGAACATTACCTTTGAATAGGGTATGCGATTTATACGGACCTATGGCTTGATAATGATGTGCCAGTCATCTGAAATTGGTTAACATAAAACCGTTTTCAAAAGTCAATCGGCTACAGCTATCTTCTCATCCAAAGCCAGTCCTCGTAAATTTAACGCAATCGCCGCATATCTGCATTGTATCTTTTCCATCAAGGCCACAAAACCATATCTGAAAAAAAAAACACTATAATCATTCCATTCTATATGAAAACAACTGTCCATCTGCATCGAAATTGTAATTACTCGAATATTTGATCATGAAATCAAAAAAAAAAAAACAAATCTTCCAAATACAGAAGTTCAAGCAATATAACATTCACGAAAAACAAAGCAAAACAAAAAACATCTTACAAAAAAAAAACTAGGTCAGGTTCAATTCGATGGAAGGAACTTAAGAAATAAAATTGACAGTCCGTAGTGATGAAACCATCACCGAATCGTGTACCATGAGCCCATTTATTCAGTCTAATTTTCATGAGGAAAAACCAAATGAAATCAGAAAGACATTTTGATTTACCACTGTTGCGACAATCTTTTCGAACTGTGTATCTATTAGAGCGGAAATTTCGAAATTTTCCGGGACCATATTTATCATTCAATCAATATTTCTGATCAAATGATTGTATACCATGACTTTGATATTATTTTCAATTTAATAGTTCTTTCGTTTTTACTTATTAAAACTCTCGTACGACTGCTCGAGCCTTTCGTTTCGGATTAGTCTTTTTTTCTTAGTCGGAAGAAAGCGAAATCATTTAGAATATGTATAGCCGTAGAAAATAAAATATTCAAATGGACGTGTTAATAATGCCCGATTCACTTTTAAAGATTAATCTGGCTCTGATGCGAATTCGATGTATCTTTTTTGTTTGTCTTTATGCATTTATACATTTGAATTTTTAAATAGTTTGTCGCATCAGACGCATGTCTAGATTTATATTCCGGCTGTTTATAATTTTTATATATATTTTCACCGATTTTCATATAGATTTATCTATAATTTATTTATAGATATCTGCTAAATGGATAGATACTGTTGAATTTTTGTTTCGGTTTTATGTTTTCAAATGATTTTTAATTCTTGTGACAGTTTTTCCACGGTGATGATTCTTAATTGCAATCGATTGATTTGAATTTTTGTTTTAAGATGTGTCCGAACTATAAATATTTATGAAAGAAGAAAAGGAAAAAGTGCATTCTTTTGATAGTAAACTTTCGATTTTTTGTCAGAATTATTCACAAAAATTCATATTTCGGTGTTTTGTTTAAAAAAAATATCTGATTTAAGTGTTTACATAAATGAGTGATAAATCATAGGATTAAAACGGGGAAAGTACAAATTTTTATTTGAATATCTACAAATAATTATTCTAAAAATCGATTCTATGCATATAATTTAGATGAAAATGAATCCATGGATGCAGTTCATTAGAAAAATATCTGTTACAGGTTGAAGTAGCTCTTTCTAACCCATGAATAATTTACTCAGTGAAAATTTGTGTGGTGCTTTTAATATGCCTTCAATCATGCGGAATATCTCATTTTCAACTTTTTACTTCTAACAATAGTCTTTCACTTACCTTGTCTTCCATTCGCTGCAGTGCAGTGTCTCATTTCGATCAGTATGGTAATCAACCCTGGAAATAAAAATCTGCCTGGGGAATTCTAGTACATAAACGGGATGGTTTACTAATTTTGTTTCGATAGGTGTTGCTGATGTTGCTACAGAAGCAGCTCTTGGTGCTGAGTGTGTGTATCTGACAGTTACTGATGGAGTAGATTTGCTTGTGGCATTTCAGGTCGAAATTTAGAAAAAAATTCATCCGACAAGAATGGTAACCCTTTCCCAAAGCAGCTGTGTTTTACTATAATTCACGACCGGACCATCTGACTAAAATAAAATTTAGACTTCACAATTCAGAATATTTGTGAATATGCGAGAAACCCTGCATGAGGACCTTCAAAGGATCCAAAGGAGAATTATTTAGATCGTTCTGTGATGGACAGGAAAGTGCGTGGGAGACATCGAGGCATTGCAAAGTTCTAGAGAAGGATCAATCAGCTAACTTCTCTAAAACGCTCGTATGGTAATTTTACCAAGTCCAAAAAGGAGTTTCTACAGACTCTACTTGGGACCTACTTTCGGTGATTGAAACAAACGCCTCTAACCAAACCTCCTTCGCAACAATAGAAAATGCTGGTACACAGCTAGATCCGTGGTCACTAGTGAAAAGGTCGCGGATGCAATCATGTCCTTTGAAAATTTATAATCACCGGGCCCGAATGACATCTATCCGGTAAAGCTAAGGGAAGAAATTGACCACTTGGAGACAGACTTAAGATAAATTTATTTGGGTATGCCTAGCCCTGGGGTATGTTGCGTCACCTTGGCGAGAGGTTAAGGTAGTTTTTATACCTACACTGAAAAAACATATGACGCCAGACTCCATAATTTATAAACTTCTGGCGCCATTTAGATAGTCGATTTAGGGATTGTGATAAAATATAGCGCCACACGCCATAGTACATGGCGAAAAGTACATAGGAGCAGACGCTATGCTTATAGCCCTACACGCCATGTAGTATAGTCCTCCTCGCCATGTACTATAGTCCTCCACGCCATATACTATAGTCCTCCACGTCATGTACTATAGTCCTCCAAGCCATGTGCATGGCGTGGAGGACTATAGTACATGGCGTGGAGGACTTTAGTACATGGCGTGGAGGACTATAATACATGGCGTGGAGGACTATAGTGTATGGCGTGGAGGATTATAGTACATGGCGTCGAGGACTATAGTACATCGCCTGGAGAACTATAGTACATGGCGTGGAGGGCTATAAGCATAGCGTCTGCGCCTATATACTTTTCGCCTTGTACTATTGCGTGTGGCGCTATATTTTATCACAATCCCTAAATCGACTATGTACATGGCGCCAGAAGTCTATAAACTATGGAGTCTGGCGCTATGTGTTTTTTCAGTGTAATGGAGTGATTATATATTTAAATACATTTTGAAGTACATATACAGTTTATCATATTTACTTTGATTGGCATTGAAGTATCATTATACGGAGGCTTAATGTAAACTTAATTATCTTCATATTACAGTTAATTATCTCCAAAAGCAATAAAATTTTTTATAAAGTGCATCGCGATGCATCATTTATTAGTTGTATTAGTCGTATATTAGTCGAACTGACTTGGCTTGGAACGGATTTAAATGAAACTTCAAAGTAGGTTTTTAGTGCGACTGGATTAACGCGGATTAACTGAATAAAATTCAGCTAGTTCTACTAAATAGAAGTATATCGCATCGAAACGTCACATATATGAATAGAACATAAGTGGGCTTCGAATTTTTCAATCCTTAAACCCTCGATCCGCGTCTTTGAACACCCAAGTCGATCCGATCCAGTGAAATTTTGTGATCGGATCGACTTATCTCACATCAATCCACTGCGGGTATACAACGCGGCTAATAAAGATGTTCAAACAATATGACAACTGAAACCATATAACATGGCTCATGGCCATTATTTCTGCGCCATGTAATTATGGCACTAGGAGCCATACTGCATAGCTCAGAGTACTATGTACATGGCGTATGGGACCATAAATAATGCGCTATGTTACATGGCTCTGGGCGCCATGTGGATTTTTTTCAGTGAACAAGAGAGAGATGAATGAGGATCCAAGGAACTTTAGGCCGATCAGCTCAACTTCGGTTATGTTGAAATGCCTCGAAAAGCTTGTTCAGCAACACAAAAGCACTAGGGCGCTTAAGTCTAACCCCTTGAATGATGAACAACAGGCGTACCAGCGAGGAAAAGTCGAGTCGGCTCTTCATTCTCTGGTTTGCAGAGTTTAGAGAGCGATCTCAATTGATGAGTATGTGATGGGCGTATTTGTCGATATTGAAAGGGCCTTTGACTGGGCGCTCTTTGTTGAGCTATGCGGAGTTGGGAAACCTCACGGCGTAGATGACGTCTTATTTAAGTGGATACGTGCCATGCTGACGTAGAGATTGTTGCTGGCGGAAGCTGGATCCGACTGCTATTCGAGAACGGAGGTGATAAATGGATGTCATCAAGGGGGTGTTCTATCACCGCTCCTGTGGAGAATGCTAGTTGCCAAACGAACAGTAAAAAACACGGCTGTACGCGCAGTCTTATGCTGATGACGCGGCCACACTAGTAAACACATCAGTAAAGATCTGAACGTGGTATGTAGAAATATATATATATATACAGTCCCTGGCCAAAAAATTATGAACACTTGCAAATTTCATCATTTTGCTGCATTGTCTTAAGTCTTTCTTAGTTAAAACGCATGTGGCGTTTAATTGCTGAATTTTCGGGATTACCTGATTAGTTTACCGTGAATTTATCATGGTTTGATCTTTTTTTCAGGTCAAAAAGTATAAATGCCTGGCAAAAGGTGTGAAAATTGCCAGTTTTTCAAGTGTACAAGAATCAGTGAGTGTGTTGTTTTCGTATTGTTTTCTGTGAATATTTTGTTAGTTGCGTTTGAAATTTCATATTTGAGTGAAATTAACATTAAATACTTACGTAAGTAATGCAATTGGTGATACTTGAAATTTTAGTTTAGCCAAAAAGGGACACAATTTACGAATATTTATTTATTTATGAAAATTTAGTATGGGACGTAAAGCAGATATCACTGCAGAGAAAAAATCTGCCATATCTGCACTCCTGAGATCGGGAAACCATTCCTTAAGAAAAATAGCTCGCTTGGAGGGTGTTTCGCCGGGTACTGTTAAGCACATTCAAAATAAAATGACAGAAAATCTGTCTCCCATTGGTTCGAATCGAGCAAATTGTGGGAGAAAAAAAAAAGACTACGCCCAGGGGTGATCGGAAAATTATTTATATTGCTGCAGGACACCGCAGGGCACCTTTACGTGACCTCAATAAAATGATTTCCGAGGCGGGCGTGGATATATCGGAGCGAACTTTACGAAGAAGGTTGAAAGAAGCAAGCTTCCGATGCAGGCGACCAGCAAAAAAGCCTCGTTTAAATGAAAATAAAAAAAACAAGAGACTTTTGTTTGCTAATGAGTATGCACAAAGGTCCGATGAATTCTGGAAAAAGGTATTTTTCATTGCTCTTTAAATATTTCTTCAATTTAAAACCAATTTTTTAATTTGTTTAATTTTGCAATATTTTTCAGATAGTCTTCACTGACGAATCGACCTTCCAATGCCTGACAGAAGCCAGTCAATTCGTCAGACGGCGTCCAGGAGAGAAATATGACTCGTCCTGTATTACACAGACTGTAAAACATCCACCTTCTGTTATGGTATGGGGAGCCATAACAGCCGACGGACCGGGACCCCTGTATTTTGTCGAGGGAACGATGCGACAAGACCAATATTTAAAGGTTTTGGTGACGGTCGCTATGCCTTACTTTGCTGAAATCGGGTTTTGGACAGTTCCATACACTTTCATGCAAGATGGTGCTCCATGTCACACAGCCAAAAGTGTAAAAAGGTTCATGTCCGACAAAAATATCCCTGTTTTACCTTGGCCAGGAAACTCACCGAACTTGAACCCAATTGAAAACGTGTGGCATGAGCTAAAGCGGCTTTTTTATAAAGAAAAGAATACCAGCCGTCCAATTTTAATTGAAAACATAAAAAAAATATGGCATGAGGCACCCGAAATCAAAGAGTGCATCAAAGCTTGCATAGAAAGTATGCCGAGGAGAATCGAAGCGGTTAAATCGGCTAAGGGTGGCAACACTAAATATTAATTAAGTGTTAGTTATAAAAAAGTGAATTTACTTCAAACATATTTTTCTATAATCTCTGTAAACGATTTTTTGATAAAATAAAGATTAAACGTTGAGAAATGCACTCAAATCCAAAAATTGTGAATTTTTTTAGGTGTTCATAATTTTTTGGCCAGAGACTGTATACATATAAATGACAGCTGGTGATGAGGCATGGCCTAACAGTGAATCCTGGTAAGACGAAACTTGTTATGCTCACCAGAAAAAAATTGGAAGGACTATTGCTTCCTTACATGAAGGGTGTAACTCTTCAACTTTCCGATGAAGTCAAATATCTTGGAGTAATCTTGGACAAAAAACTTATCTGGAAGAAACATGTAGAAGTGAAGTTTACTCGTACTTTAAATGCTTTCGGGTAGTGCAAGAGAGCTTTTGTATTTATGTGGATCTACGTAACAGTCATAAGGCCGATGATCATCCGTGGTGTGATGGACTAGTTAGAAGAACGCTGTAAAGGATTGTGTGCCTGGGTGTCTGTGGTGCGATGAATACTACTCGTGTCCGCTTCTCAATCTGCCTCCTCTCGACATTCAAATTCAGAGTGTGGCGTTGAGCTCTACCCATAAACTTACTCAGCTTGGTCTATGGGTAGAAAACAACGATGTGGGGCACTGCTCTATTAGGGGTTTGATGCGTGAGATCTCCCCGATTCTCACTATGCCTTCGGACGCTCGAGTATCCTTCCTCGGTTTCGGGAGAAGGTACGAAGTAATCTACTTGAGCAGAAGTGACTCGGAGGACCCTGATGACTGTACGAAGAGATACTCTGAGATCTTCTTCACGGACGGCTCGAAGACAGATGTTAGATCTGGAGCATTTATCGGAGAGCAAGTTTCTGTTTTTCATGCAGAAATATTCGCTTTCCTGAGAGCTGCCTGATGGGCAATTGAAGAAAAGTGCAGGGGAAAATGCATTGTTATTTCCAGTGACAGTCAAGCTGCGCTGATGGCGCTGCGTAGAATCCCTGACTACTTCGAAAATTGCCCAAGAGTGCAGGGCACGATTGAACTCTGTCGCCAGATTCAGTTGCATCTGCTCTGGGTACCGGGGCACTGTAATGTTGAGGGAAGTGAAATTGCTGACGCCAGAGCAAAGCAGGGCTGGATGCTTTCGTTACAGATCTCTGAACCCACAATGGGTGTACCGACCGACACATGCCAATTTTCGGAAGTGGGTAGCTGATGCTCACAAAGAGAGATGGATGTCTTCTGATGTGACCAGGCGCATGAAGGTTTTCCTTTCAGAGCCCAACCATGCGTCTGCGGGATTCTTATTCAACAAGAGCAGGAAAGTTTGCAGAGATATGACAGACATATTAACTGGACACTACTGCCTAGGAAAACATAAAAAAATGATTATTATGAAAAACAGCCTTAACAGCTTCGAAAAATGATTATTGTGAAAAATAGCTTCTTCCACGAGAACTTTTTTTCAGCACATTGCCCTTTCCTCATTGTTTTACCTCAAGTAAAGCATAAAATGAAACAGCATAGCTACATTAAAAACTCATTTCAATCGTTTCTTAAGGTCTAATTGCAACATTAAAGTTTGATGCTCATTTCTTTTGGCAAAAAAATCTCAGATTTACCGCATATATTGCCTCATTTCGAAGTATTCAGCAATTTCAAGTTCACGAGCAAAAAAACAACGATTGAATAAAAGCAATTCAATACGCATATAAAACACACATTTTTTTTCTTTCTCGGTCTATTGCTTCACTAATTCCGTTAAAACCTCCATTCAAAGCACAAAAATCTGGTAAATCGAATTCATCTTGTGTTTAGGGTCAAGCTAGGCTATTGTTATTCGGCGTAATCGACTACCTATTTTCCAAAGTGTGAGTATTTTCGCGTCTATAATTTCGCCACGCCGTTATTATCTCGCTATTTATCCATACAAACGAAAAAAAACACTACACGAATCAAAACAAAAAAATGATCAGTTTATAGACTTAAAATTGAACGCTAGTTACTTCGGTACAAATTGATACGTCGAACTCTGCAGAATGGAAAAAAATTCGGATACCGCCATGAGCATGTTTTGGATCTATATGTGTTAGATCAATTAAATTGGATCACTGGCCATTATTCACAGTTTCTCGGTGCTACAGATGATGATGATGATGAAGCAACAAAAATCTTTTTTTTTTGTTCTAGACCAGCTGGATATTTTCGTACAATCATGATTTCAATTTTTTTCATTTTCTAGTCCGTTTTTTTATGTTTGATGAAAAGTATCTGAAAATGTTCACTTATGTTTAGTGGAAAAGTGAATAATAGGTCATTTTCTATTCGAAATGCTATACTACTTTTACATTACCGAACTATATAAATTGTGCTAATAAAAACGAAAAAAAAATCTAATTGTTTTCTTTCGTTTTCGGAGTTTGATGCTGAAAATCAACACAAGATACGACGAAGATAACTATCTTTTAATTGCCTTCCGGCTATTCTTTTATGAGCAATAATAGGATGCAATTACGTCTTTACTTTTAAAAAATTGTCTGTGAAATTTGGAGAACTGAATAGTCACTCATAGTATGATTTTAATGTAGCTATTTATTATGCATGCGAGAGTAAGATGTAATGTATTGTGTGTGGGTTCTCACACTCTTGCATATTTTTAACATGATTATCTGTAAATGGATGTATGACATTGACATTCTGTGAATTATTCAACCTGTTTACATACTTGTGTACTTGAGGGTTTCAATAGCATTCGGAATGTACTAAGATTCATGTAAGGTACCTATGAATGTGTTCATGCGACATGTGTAGAGCTATTGCGTATTATTACGCGTAATATTAGCTCTCGTACTGGAATGAATTAATTAATAATTCAGGGATAAAATATTTTTTTTTAATTTTAATATTGACATTTTTTCCCCTAGCTTTCTAGACCTAATATTTTAATTTCAAAACCAATTTCCTTTCCTTTAAAAGGTATATATATTTTAATTTCTTCACAGATATCGATGTTCCGAGGGTAATCTGTCATCTTCTACAGCGTCTGTCAGTGTCCATGATCTCTACCTATTGTTTTGGTAGTTTCCGAGGTTTGTATTTTTTCTTTATTTTTCAACAATCAAAAGGTTATTTTTGACGACAAATAATTTTCCTCTCAAAACACTTAATGGATTCGATATTTTCTACGTGTCCGAATTAAATTAGTTAGTTTACCACAATGAAACATACTTTTAATTCATAAACGCAGAGAATGTCGAATCGACTGAGCGTATTTACAAATGAAAAAAACAACAATTGGTGTCAGAAGTGGGATTTTTATAAATAATTGTGTCGGCTGTTGCTTTCAAGCGTCGTGTTGGTTCCATTTTTTTTTCTAAAGTTTTGTGTCTGAGCAATGCTGATGATGATTGTATTAGGAGAAAAATCAAAGTTTCCTATCCACCGCTTTATGAGGACGATAATGCAAATAATATTGATAAAATATGCAAAAAAAAGCTCACAGTTACATACACTGAGTCAAAAAATTGCACGTACACCGCCTTATCATTAATTAAAACTCATGTATTCTTTAAACAAACAAACATTTATTTAATAAATTCTACAGAGCTGAAACTATCTAAAACAAAACAGTATTCCGTTATTTTATCGTTAATTTTTTCAATTAAGCTATAATTCATTTCAACAAATTGCACGTATATCAAAAATTTCCACATACATTCAGGAAATAATTACTTTTCCTACTTCTAATAACGTGTGTCCTTTTGTTGAAATTATCCCCTTTTCCTCCTATTTTCCTCCACTCCTGTAAAATAACCTCCTTCAGGTGAGTTCGGCTTGTGAAATGATGTTCCCGCACTTTTTTCCCAAAACATCCCAAAGATGTTCCATGGGATTAAGATCTGGTAATTGGGGTGGATGAGGAAGCACAGGTTTTACGTCATACAGTAACCACTCTTATACTAGATGCGAGGAATGTTTTGGATCATTGTCATATACTAGTGAAAATTCGTCGCTAAGTCCAATTTTTGGCGCACTAGCTCTTAACTTAAGCTTTAATATTTCCAAGTTCTTATGCTTGTCCATAGTGCTCTCTACAAATACCAAAGTTCCAACAGCATTTGCTGCCATCGCTCTTCAAACCATAACATTTCCCTATCCGTGTTTCACAGTGGGTCGCAAATTTTTTGACTGCAAAGCTGAATTGCGCCAAACAAATCGCCGATCATCAGAGACAAAAAGATTATACTTACTTTAATCTACGAAAATAACATTTCCCTAAAATTGAACTGACTTTGTTACATACTCTCTGGCATATTCCATCGACGGGCAAAATTTTTGCTCGAAATGAACGGTTTTTGGTGAAAATTTCGCACTGTTTGGGCGTTCAACGATATTCCGTCGTATCTTTTAAGGTCTGCAGCTATTCTAGGAGCACTGGTTTGCGGATCATTCTTAATAATTCTCTCAATTTTCCTCTCCAAACGCTCATCTAAAATTTTCTTCCGACCCCTTCCTGGGGCAATTTCAAAACTTTTGTTTATTTTAAAATTCTTTATAACCGTTTGTATGGTCGAACGTGGTCTGCCAATCATCCTTGATATTTCAGCATACCTTTTACCTTCCTCTTTAAGCTTTACAATTAATTTCTTCACTTCAACCAGAACTTTGCGGTGTGATTTAGCCCTTTTAGAAAAAACACTTTTAACAAAAATTATTGCACAGCTCTATTGAGCATTTACAACTACTACCTTATATAAATGAGGATCTTGGGTAAATTTGCACTGGAAACTAAGTACCGCTACTTTTCGTTTGCATGAGATCCTAAGTAAATCTTGTGTGTATGTGCAGTTTTTTTTTATGTAAGTGCAATTTTTTTTTAAGTTTATTATTGCTGTACTGTAAAAGCTGATATAACAGCTTTAACAGTATTGAATTCATGAATACCTAAAGAATGAAAACCGTTTGTTTTTGTCTAATAAATAGAAAAGTTTTTGTTTGAGCTAGTGCACTGTACGTGCAATTTTTTGATACAGTGTAAATAATATGAATCGTACCAATAATATCGACGTTTGTGCTGTGTGATATTGTTTTTGGATGATTTATTGATTACATTAGTATTCTTAGTTTTGTGTCTGGTATTAATTTTATTTCCATATTCTATCATTATCATTTGCATTATGGTCATCATGAAGCATTCCGTAGGAAATTGATATTAATTTTCCTTATACAATTTTCATCACCATTATTCGGACACACAATTTCACAACATTTGCAACTAATACGTCACTTGAAAGCAACAGCCGGCACAAATGATAATGCACAACCCACTTCTGACACCAATTGTTGTGTTTTTCATATGAGAACACGCTTCATGGATTGGAATTTGAATGGATTTGAATAAAACACTTTGTTTACTACTACTAGACACAATTTTCTTCGTAACAATAATCACCACAGCTAAATCGCTTTACTTTACACTCTACAATTCACTAAACTCGCGAACACACTTTATTTGTCGCACTAATATCAGTATCAACCGCGTTGAAATTAACTCGCTTTAATATTATACCGCCAAGAAAAGCAGTCAATTCTCTTTTTTTTTATAAAGACTCACTTCGAAAACTAACATCGGTGCTTTTGTGCTTCCTTTGGTATTTCTCCAATAGGCGATTGTGATTGCATGCTTGTAGGCTATTTTTGATTTCTCTCGCCTTATGTGAATCTGTTTGTATCTTGGCTTCTTGGAGTTTCATATCAACGCCTACTATGACATTTATGGGAGTTTTCGGTTCTATGTGAAACATTAGATGTTTTGTATTGAGATAGTTCGAGTCGATATTTATCGATGTTTTTTGTCTTTTCTGACAGGTGAATAGGGTGAAATATTATTTATCATGACGTACATGCAATATTATAGACGAATACCTCAAAGTATCTATCAAATTACGCATTAGCCATAAACATCTTCCATACATCCCTTATCTTACCCGCATTATAATCAATATTCTCCTCCGAAACGATATTAAATTCCAAGAGGAATAAAAACAGGCAGTATCCGCAGCATAAATTTATTTCCGTACTTTGTCCATAAAATTCATGAATGGACGAAGAAACGTTAAATGTAGGACAGGTTCCGAAAACGTGTTTCGTTTACAGAACACAAACACCTTGAATTCTGCTAAGAAGGCAGTAGCATAGCATGTATTTCGTTGGCCTATAGCAATTTCTACTGCTGCTGCTCGCTTACATGTGGGTACTCACGTTTTGTTTTGTATATTAAATTAACTACACACGATCATACTTAGATGTCCATAAACAAAACAAAACGAAAAAAATACGTTGATGTCGACTTTGTTGCCATTTTCTTCTTCTAGTTGCTTAAATACCACTCTCTACGTGGATATTTACAGGTTTTAGGAATGTTCATGAAGCAACAACCGTTTATAATTTACGTGAGTTCTTACATTCGCGTTGACTTAAAATACACCTGCTGATGAAATTCCAGTTTTGCGGAATTATGTATGCCACTGCTGTGTCGTGAGGTCACCGTCCTACTGTATATGGCTATTATGTCAACAGAACTAATGTGATTCGGTATTTTTTCGTACCGAAAAAAAATAAGATAATTCATGATAATTCGCTCGTATGATTGTTTTTGGTTTGGTGAGTTGTTCGAATTGAAAGGTTTTACAGCTTTTTTCGTTGCTGGTCTGATAATTTTTCGCCAAGAATGGCGATACTAAGATATGAAATCGGGGCTTACAATAAAGACAGTATGTTTGCAGGAAAAATTAGTGTTATTAGCGGCAATGTACGTTACAGTAAAAATGAAGATTGGAATGTGAAAGCAACGACGGATTTTTGAATGTCGAACGGTCCAGATAAATTCGAAGCGCCAATGAAGTAATCATCGAATGGCACGATTCAAGCTTTGAATTGCGGATCAACAGAAATTTAAAAGTGTGGTATTTACAAATAATTACACACTTTTGTGAAATGTAACATACCAACCAAAATTTTTCGAAATATTGGGTGTGCAAATATGGCTTCGCCTTTTTTAACAGATGCCGCTAATCCTGGATTTTGTATTTATTAAATCTGGCAGCAATTATATTTGACAGGTGTGACACATAGATTTCATTTTAAGCACATAACTCTTGTTCTAGTATTTACAGTCTGTTGCGTAAGAGCGTGGTCACTGTTAAATTATAACAACAATGGATTTTTTTTTAAATTCGCACATTTATTGTTTAATTGGTAGTCAATACTCAATGCAAATACCTTAGTAGCAAGTCCAATCTCCTCCAGCATCAATTATGGCCTGAAACCGTCGAGGCATGCTTTCCACGAGGTATTCGGCATATTCTTTTGGGAAAGACCTCCAAGTTTTCCGAATTTGTCGAGAAAGTTGATCTAAATTACATGGCCTGCGTTTGTGAAGCTGTATTTTTATGAGAGCCCACACATTTTCTATTGGATTTGCATCCCGTGATTGAGATGACCAATCAAGGGTGACAGCCCCATTTTGCGCTTTGCACTCGCTATACGCTCGACTCCGATGTTTTGGGTCGTTGTCCTCTTGATGGATCCAGCTCTCATTTTTTCTAATGAACCATTGCTTGGCAGATGGTAACAAAGCCTTTTCATAGATTTTGTTCATTTTTTCGGAATTCAAATTGTCTGTAAATAAGAACAAAGTTCCGAAACATTTTTTTGAGAAGCACCCCCAAACATGGACCTTGACGGGGTCTTTAACAGTCCTTTTGAGCAGTCTACTAGTGGAGGTTGTCCAGACGTGTTTGATGCTCGAAAATGCCCAAAAAGAAGATTCATCAGAAAAGATCACGTTGCTCCAATCCCGGTCCAAGTTTTCCTTCGCCCATGCCACACGTTTTTCAAACTTGTTTTCCACTTAATATTGGCTTTTCCAAAGTACTCCAATATTTAACTTTATTTGCAAGCAAGTGCCTACGAATCGTTCCGTATGATATGTCAACACCTTTTGCTTTCAATTTTACAGCACCTTCACGTAGAGTTAAAGTTGGATCCTTCGAAAACACTGCGATAATCTTTTTTTCGTCCTTTTTTGTCACTTTGCTTGCATCCTCGCGATTATGAAAATTATCGACATTACCGACGTTTTTATAGCGATTCACTCACTTGCTTACGAACTGCTTCGACTTCCCAATGTATTTCGCAGCAGCTGTTTGCATTAATTTAGATCCTTTTTCATGCGAACATAAGAAAATTGCCTCGAAGGGCGACGCGTAAGCAGCACTCATTTCGAAAAACGATTCGAAGAACGACTGAATTCGACTAACAGCTGATTCTTTTCCAAAAAAGCATGGACAACTGAGTTACCATCTATGTCATAGAAAAAGAAATAGATCGCTACGATTTTTTTTCTACATGTAACAGTGACCACGCTCTTACGTAACAGACTGGGTAAGTAATTATTCTATTCTGTTGAAAAGGTGAATTGCATTGCAAAAAACATCATTTGCGGGAAAATTTATTGCAAGAAAAAGTTGCTTGCAAATGTTTATGGTGAGCATGCTCCGCCGAATACAGCTTGTAAAGAATAGTTTTGCCGTTTCCAATTCGACGATTTTAATACCGAGGAAACAGCGTGGAAAACCACAAAGAAAATGTAACGCTAAATTGGAAGCCGTTACTCGATAATGATTCATCCCAAGCAATTGGCTTTTGCATTAAATTTTACACAAAAATCTTTTTCACAGCATTTAGAATAGCTTGAAATGGTTTAAAAACACATTGAGCACCACATGAACGACGGAAAAGAAATTGAAACCATTTTCGAAATGCTGACGAAAAATAGGGATTTTTTGCTTCAGATTTTTACGAATTATGAAAAATGTTGAGAATCTTAAGAATCTTAATCTTAAAATCATGAACGTAAAAATAACATTGAGTAAATCCAGATGAAATAAATTCATCATAGCCAAAGCGACGCATATGTGCCAAAGGTATGGTCCATATTTTTGAGGGACAGAATTGGGAAAGATTATTCTTTTATTTAGCTGTATATTTCTAATCTAAGTTAAAGCTCAATTGACAGTAATGAAAACTAAAAAACTAGCGGCTATATTACTTTAGCCTGTTGTCTCGTACCGATCATTTTTTTATTATCTCGGCGCAATTTATATTATCTAACACTAAAGTGGCACTTTATCTGTTTAGAAGCTGGGATTATTCTGACATGGCTCACCGCAAATGTAGCTTAAGCTAGATACTAAATCTAGCCTGTCTTGTTCGTTCCCAGCATACCATGTAGCTTAGGTATTGCCAAAAACAAATACAGGCGACCCTTTTTTCTTCACTTCTAGTGAACATAGTGCGGATTTAAAGTATTTTTCGTTTATATTCACTTTAAGCCAACTTGAAATGAGGGCTTGAGAATATGGGAGCAAGCTTTTATGTTCGCGTGTCTTCACTTGAGATTCACTTAAAGTAAATATGACAGCATTCGCTTTTGGCGACACTTTGACATGCTGGACAGTTCCCTTTCGTGTACCTAAAATAAAAAGTGATTCTTGGAACCGATATTATTCGCTTTTTGTGAACTATATATACTGACTGTGTGGCATTTACCGGGAGTAACAACAACGAGCTAGACCATGTTTAAAGAGTTCAAGAGTGAAAAACTTTAAAAAAAAAAATACTTAAGGAAAAATGTACTATGCGGTTATCGGAATTCGAACAACCAACTCTTAGTTTTATCAAATCAGTATTATTTGGGATTATATTTTTATTTAGTTGGCAAATTCTTTATGCTCATAATAACTCGCAACGAGTCGTATATCATATGCCACTAGAGTCACTAAGATTCTCCTAAAGCGAATGTATATAACCCTCAGCATATTCGTTTCTGGCGAAGCTTATCGTCTCTCAACGAGTCGTACACCACATGTCACTAGCGAGTCACCAATATTCACCAAAGGCGAATGCCGTGAGGTAGTAGAAATGGAGTGGACATGCCCATCAAATTTACATTGAAGGGAATGGTAGTAATTTTTTGTCCGCTAAATGTCAAATCTGGTCAAATCCAAGTATTTCCCCTCCAATTTGACATTGAACGGTAAAGCTGTTTTAACATGCTTTGTGCGCGAGAGAACCAAAGTGGTTAATGGTGGAAAGCTATACCGCCGATGCCATCTCCACTTCTACTTCCTCACTGGGCGAATGTATATAACACTCAGCATATTGGTTTTTGGCGAAGCTTATCGATTCGCCAGAGTTTCGAAAAAGGTGATTCGTCACGAATGAAAATTTGAGCGGCCTGGTTAATCATTAGCGAACCGTAGATGAATTCGTTCGCGAATGAAATATTCGTTAAAGTGACTCGCTAAAGACTCGTTAGCGAATCGCTTGATATGTTGGGTTGGAACGTACAACACTAAATTGGTGGTGGATATTTTTTTATGCTATCGACAGATTTCTGTAGAACCAAATATTCGAACTAATAGTAGTGTCTTCACAGATAGTCAAGTGCCCAAAAATCGCACTACATTAGCCATTGTCGAATTGATTTAGGTATCTGGATATAGGGGTATTCGGAGCAACTGTATGACTAACAAATTGGCAACGTTTGGCACCTTGCTGCGAAAGATCTTATGTCACTTCTCAATAGGAACTCCGATGGCATTAGCCAAACTAGCCATCAGGCAAAAGTACCTTTAGGCATTAAGGAATCCTTTGCTGAAGATCATCCTGTGCGATTGCAAGGCCTTCCATAGACGCGCGTTGGACCAGAAGGCTGCTAAGTTTAACCCGCAGTGTTCTTCACTGTGTTGAGCCACTGTTTCATCGAACGATACGCGCAACAGTTGAGCGTCGGATTCAAAGATGTTTGTCAGTGCTGTGACTCAGAAAATGAAGATGACTCTGTTCTCCATCTCATGTAAAAGTGGTTGACCATTGTGGTGGTTGTAGTGGTTGAAGTAGAAAAATGTCCTTACTCAAAACTTTTTCCTCTTAGGCTTTAAAGGACAATAAAGTCCCTTCTCTCACACTAGCTACAGTGTTGGACGGAGAGTAATTTTCCGTGGACTCATAACGGACATCCACTGTGCCTATGTGTCAATCAAGTGGAGTTCTCTTGATAGCCACATGACCTTCCTAGCTACCTATCTTTTTGTTAATATCTGTGTTTAATGAGCTGGTTATGCTGGGCCGAGATATCTCACCAAAATATGTTTCATGAGCAATTCGGCTGCTCTGACTTGCCCGAAGTTGGTCTGATTTGTGTTTCATGAGCCTGCTCTAAGTTAAACTAGAGCAATTTAGAGCACAATTTCTGCTCTACTTTTTCGATAGTAAGTTTGAGTAAGGTTAGGTTAGGTTTAACTGGCTGGCACAGGGCCACACATAGACCCATTGGCCCGTAGTGATACCAGATAAATGTACCCGGAGAAGGAAAGTTCAGTCCAAACGGCCATCGAAGGCCCCGGACTTTTTTGCGAACTGAAGTATGTCCTTCAGCCTCTGCTCTGCTACATGTGAGAGATCCACCTGCCAGAGCTCACCGAAGCAACGCTGCCTGGTTCTCCCCAGTGCCGGGCAGTGGCACAGAAGGTGTTGGATTGTTTCTGAGACTCCCGGCTCTTGACACTTCCTACAGATGTCGTTGGATAAGAGTCCCATTTTGATGGCACGAGCTGCTACAAGACAGTGGCCAGTAATTATGCCGACCAGCCGCTTGCAGTCAGTCCGCGTTAATTTGAGCAGGTACTTAGTCGCTACGAGATTGTAGGCCCCCCACATGATTTTGGTTAGCTTGCAGGTCTGAGTTGCACGCCATCTGCACGTCGCACCTTGCATCATATTGGAGTCGATTGAGTATTTGATTGTTTGGATTGGAGTAGGAATGTCAACCGATCCTGACAGGGGAAGGCTAGCCCCGTGCGTGGCTAATGCGTCCGCGCTCTCGTTTCCTTCAATGTCCTTGTGACCAGGAACCCAGAAAATTCTGACCCTTCTGTTGTTGCCCAGTCTATTCAGGGCCTGAATGCAATCAAGTACACACTTCGATTTGTATGTGTAAGACATCAGAGCTTTAACCGCCGCTTGACTGTCTGTAAAGATGTTGATTTGCTCACTTGTGGTATCTCTGGCGTATGCTAGGTCTGCGGCTTTTCGTATCGCAAGAACCTCCACCTGAAAAATACTACAGTGATTAGGTAGCCTGAAAGCTGCTTCCATAGTTGCATCTGCGGAAAATGTTGCACCACCTACTCCGGCAGCCGTTTTAGAGTCATCAGTGTAGATGCTAAGAGTTACTGCGCCCATTTGCTGATTCCACTCCTGCCCATCCCCCACAGTCGCCTGATATCCCCGCTCGAAGCACAGAGTAGGGACCAAGTAGTCGGTGCTACCTGCGTACCCCCGCTCAATTCTGCTGCGGCCGAAGGATCGTAGCTCGTAGTGTCCCGATTCCTTAAGCCTGACAGCAGCTTTTGCGGCAGCGCCCCTGACGAAGAGGTCAAGCGGAGGGAGATGAAGCAGGACATTCAGAGCAGACGAAGGAGTCGACGCTAAGGCACCTATGGTGCAGAGAGCCGCCAGCCGCTGAACTCTGTTCGCCATGCTAGCAAAGGTAGTCTTATTCACTGCTGGCCACCAGACCAAGCATCCGTAAGCAAGGATAGGCCTGGCTATCACCATATAGATCCAGTGCGTTAAGGCAGGGCTTAGACCCCACTTTTTACCCAGCACTCTCCTGCTGGCGTAAATCGTATTGCTAGCCCGCTTTAGTCTCTCCTCTAAATTCACCTTCCAGGTGAGCTTGTTGTCCAGAATAAGACCCAAGTACTTAGCTTATGACTTGAGGCTTAACCTGGCGCCGCAAGCACCCAGCTGTTTGCCAACTGTCATGCAACGGACTTTCAACAAAAAATTGCGACCGAATTAGAGTTTTTCATTAGTGAATTGACAGGTTGAACTCCTGACATGTGAATCGTTTCTCAATTGCTCTAAATTGCTCGGCTTTTTTGCCGCTCAACTACTCTAACTCGCTCGACCTTTTTGACAGCTGCTCTATTTTACCTTCGGAATCATTAAACATTGCTAATATGTTCTACAGTACAGTAGCTGTCAAAACCACCACTAACATTCACATATGAATAACGTGGCACTCAATGTGTTAAATCAATGTGTTGTTTCTTGGACCTGAAGCAAAACAAGTTGAAGTAGCTTCTATGAACCCATATCCTTTCGATATGCAACCATCCATTGAAATATAATAATTTATTGCATATTTACTTCAGCAACACATTTTTAAAAAAAATTACCAAATAATACCCATCCAAACACACCACGATTTTTTTCTTTCGCAATATTCCCGTCACAATCACCAAGTAATCAAATGCAACTATAAAAACTCTTCCGGCACCAGCAAACTAGCAGCAAAACTAAGCGTAGACTCGACAAAAAATCAAGAATATTTGCATGATAAGCATGTTGGTTTCTTGATAAACCATCCATCCAGGCCTATACAAAGTGCAAAGTTTCTTCATATTCAACTCATAAATAAAGCGCGTGAGCGTTTCTGATAGTTTATGACTTTAAGAACCCACCGAGAGTCAAGACCAATGTGGCATGACCAATACCATTTAGGGCCATCGCAACAAGATGTAGAAGCAGAAGAATAAAATAGTCGATGAATCTTACCGGTAATTGTTGTTTTGCATATTTCAATTTTGGTATTGCGATGACCATTAAGAAAAATGAAAAATGATCCGGACAGATGATGAAAATGGTAAAGACAGTAAAATCGAAGACAAAGAAAAAAAAAGATGAAAGATACTGTATTTAATGGATTTTCGCAAGAACCAATATGGTACTTGACTTAAAAGGCTTGGGAATTGATTCTTGTTTAGTTTTATTGATGAGTAACCGGTAGTGTGTTGTTTCAATTTAAAACGTTTCGTTTCAAAAAGGTAATAGAACTTAACGGTAAATTTGTGCGATAAAAATTGAATGCATATAGCAGTATCGTCAAATGCGAAAACAATGTGACAAATCACTTCATATACTTTCCCGAAAATTATTCCAGTTTTCCATTAAACAAAAAATAAATAGATTGTTATCATCTTTCATCTTTTGATGTAATTTTCATTATTACTCTATCAATCTAAACTAGTAACACATAACCGCATCAGTGTATAAAAACCGGTCAACTAAATTTGGCAGAACTGGCTGTGAAAATTTTCAAGATAAAATCTTCAGGCCAATTAAAATGCACTCGAATGTAAATGTTATTGACTCGACATCCTAAAAATGGGACAAGCAATTCACACATGAAACGACAGAAGAAAAAAAGCGTCATCAACAATTTATCGGTCAGTAACATTAGACTTTATCTTAAGATACACGCCCAGGCATTGTTGTTAATATTTTTTGCACGAATATAATTTAATTTTCGGAAATTTATTGTCTGCTGTTTTTGGCTGGTATTTTTTTGGTGCTTGAATTAATATTAGGAACAGTTGAAATGGATTTTTTTTTATGAATTCATCTAAGTTTCAGTGTAGTATATATTGCTATATTATTTCATCCAATTGTCTTAGATTTAAGATATAATTTAATTTTTTTCTTCACATAGGCCCACATGTTGTTTTTAAGAAATTTCGTTTTCACAATGAATGTTCAGGTACCTGAGTCATAGATCTAACCTAAGCCTGACGTATGAATGACAACATAGTGCGTGACAAATTTTTCTATAATGATAAAATCTGGGAAATTTAATGGACATATATTTTTGTCGTGTGGGTGAAAAGTTTTAGTAGAATGACCAGCACGCAAAGGTTCAAAAGATTTTAATCAGTTTGTGAAATGTTTGCGAATGTGTCAACGATGAATTTAGACTTTAGAAAGCATGTGGTGAGGTATTTTTAGATGTGATGGCAGTGTTATTTTTGAAGAAAAAGTGTTATTGTCAGAAAAAAATCTTTTTTCGCAATCTTAATTTTAAATCTTTAATGTTTTTGAGAAAAAAATAGGATATGCTGTTTTTGGCACCCATGCAACAAGGTTATCTCTGATTGATTCAATAATCAGAAACATGTGTAAGCCGTGATTGATTGAACTTGGAAAAATTTGTAAGGAACTCCTCAGACACAGTCATGCTTATACAAAAACTAAGTCAATGAACACTTCTCTTAGCACTACCGACCATTGGCTAAATCTCCCTAAATATGAAAAATGAAGACATCTCTAATGCTTATAAGATGGTTGCTATCTAGTTTTAATCTTCCATCTCATTAGGCTAAGTTATAGAAGAGGGTGTCCGGCTACGCGGCTAGGTTGCCAATTTGGGCCCATTTACCACTCTCCGCTGACTTGTTAGAGCCATGTGACCACTCCGCAAAACTGATTTAGCTGACTCAACGTAACGGCACTAGCCATCTCTTGTAACTCTTGAAAGTTGTAGCAACTTAAAATATAGAAGCATTTATTATTAAGGTCCAGGCAATCGTAAAAAGTATGATCGATGGTGTTCTCTTCCATCTTTAACCTTTTGCAGAAATAGCTTGAAGTCGGTGCTATTCTATTCGCTTAAGATGGAATAAAACAGTGCCTTGTGAGCAAACCAACCGTCGTTCTCAAGTATGTAGTTTATGCTGAACTTGAACAGTTTCCTGCGTTTGTTCAAATCGGGTGATTGGCATAACATCTTGGCTACCCAAGAAACCGTCCTGTTTTCCCATTCGGACTTTAGTTTAACCCATATGACCGCATCTAGTTTGCTTGTGGTGTCAGCAGTTGACCGTGATACAGTAATACAAGGGCTCTTAAACCTTTCTTCGCCAAGTCGTTATACTCTGACACCCAAATAATTCGGATAAGACTATGCTTTGCCTTTTCGTTGGTTTGATTGATGTTCAGCTCATCGACTCGATTGCGATGCCTATAGCATTACACATCAGACTAAAAGGCCGTAGCATAGTCAAAACATAGGTGAAGTCTTAGATACGTTAAATAAATACCCGAGCCAACTCCTGTGTCCGTCCTAAACCAGTTCGTGTAAATTCAGATGCCACTATCATCGGTATCTCCGTCTATTCTCCAGTCTGTTCTTGTGGCTAATGGGGAAGTTCCCTTCGAGGTATATTATTTTACTCATATGGTCCGTATACTCAGCAACGAACCCATCCATTTCATTGCTCATACTGGATCCTAAAATTTCTTGGCAAAAGAAAGCTAAGCTCAGAAGAAGAAAATGTCTCAGTCTGCAATGGTATACCTCAGGGTGATTTTCTAAGTCTCCTTTTGCTTATTATTTGTACAGATTGCTAAATGAAAAAATCGCAACAATTCAAACCACCCAGTGAACCTATTTGAGAAACATTATACATTGAATGCTAGTTAGTAGATAGAGAATACCAGTTCTGGACCCTCATCCTCATCCTCCTCTGAGGAGGGTGACGTCACTGAGGAAGATGACGTTGATGTGGAGGATGACGTAAGCGAGTATCGGTTGGCGTATGTCGTAAACGATCATCTTTGAACTGATAAAACAGCCCAGTTAAGCACATAAACAGCCCAGTTGAGCTGATAAACAGCCCAGGTGAGCTAATAAACAGCTTCGTTTAGCTTTTAAACAGCCCTGTTGAACTGTTTATCAGTTCAAAGATGATCGTTTACGTCATGCGCGAACCGATACTCGCTTACGTCATCCTCCACTTGTGACGTCACCTCCGCATCAACGTCATCCCCCACATCAACGTCATCCTCCTCAGTGACGTCATCCTCCACATCAACGTCATCCTCCACATTAACGTCATCCTCCTCAGTGACGTCACCCTCCTCAGAGGAGGATGAGGATCAGGGTCCAGAACTGGTATTCTCTATCTACTCTAGTTTACTAAAAAAAGGTCCTAGGCCTTGCTGAGCAAATCCCCAGTATAATAGCGTTTGTCATAGCTAATGCTATCGTGTCCAATGGATTCTTGCAAAAGAATTCTTGGATATCAGGAACATGAGCAATAATTTATTTATGAAACTAGTAAGCAGACGCTGCGGTTCCAGATAATCCCCTCTTTACAAAAAAAAATCAATCTTCTTTCAATAGTACTCATGACTTCTCTTCCGTAGACAAATTGAAAAACCTTATAAAGATTCCCAAAAACAAAGACCCCTTATGCTTTTAGATACCACGAACTTAACTTTAATCCTTAATATTTAAATAAATGCCGATATCGCACCCAGACCCTAAATATGATTTAATTTAATCAATTTTGCATTGCTTCCTTCTGAAAAAGTCTTATTGTAAATTTTAAGTAAATATTGAGGATTAAATTTACAATAAGACTTTTTCAGAAGGAAGCAATGCAAAATTGATTAAATCATATTAGGGTCTGGGTGCGATATCGGCATAATACCAGCTGAAAACATAGTAAACGTGTTTTAAAAATTCGTATTTTCATATATATATATATATATATATATATATATATATATATATATATATATATATATATATATATATATATATATATATATATATGGGTATTTATATATATATATATATACATATATATATATATATATATATATATATATATATATATATATATATATATATATATATATATATATATATACATATATATATAAGCAGAAACTTTCAGGAAACATTGGTGTATATGCAGAATAGCATATGTTTAACCCTTTGGCGTCGGCAGCCATTTTCGTGATATTTTTAATATACCTATTATTCCGTCCACAAATAATATTTGCAAAAATTAGGTTAGCGAAATGAATTTTCAGTGTGTTTTAAATGTGAATCGAATGTTTTGGAATTTTTTAACCCCATGTGTGCGCTTTCAGGACTTATTGTTCTTACTAAGTTGTAAATTTCTGTGGCGTTCAATGAACATGTTGGCAACCCTGTAGATAGGGCTGGCGCCTTCAAATCATCGACTTTCCTGAAAAGTTGTCACTTTTAGGAAAAAGAAGCCACTCATTTATAAATCTTATGCTTTGCCTATATAGCCATAGTAAAATATTTGAAATTTTACAACGGGCAAGAACGGTAACCCTTCCCCAATTTACCTATATTTTTAGCATCAAAATTTCTGTTCACGGGAACTCACGACCCGATAGTCAAATACAGTTGAAATTTACATAGGACCAGGTCTGATAGAAGTGATTTTGAAATGCGGGCAATTTTGTGCCAGTGATGCCATCTTGAAAAATCACTGAGAAAATAACTGCTTTTAGCTCTTTAAATTCGGATTCAGTCATTCGATTTTGACGAAACTCACACAGTAGCGAAATTCACTAAGCCACGTTCGGTAGAAATTTGGTTGAAAAATTCGGCTGCAGCTGCCAGCTATGGTAATTTTGGTGTCTTAAATTTTGAAAAGTCGCTGAGGAAGCGATTTTATCGTACGTAGTGATCTTGTAGTGAAAATAAACAATAATACTAAGATCTATAAAATTTGGCAACTTTTACGTGATTGCAGTGATTGGATCAATACGAAATTCGCAGAGCAGGTTGAATACAACGTGGGGCAGATGTGACATATTTTTGGCATCGGTGGTGGCAATGGGCTGCCAGCACGAGGCGTTTTTGTTATTTTCATAACAGCTTTCATTAAGTATTCACATCGCGAACATTTGCAATGAAAATAAGCAAACAATGTTTAAATTTTCTAAGGTCTGGACATTTTTCGGATGGCAACCCCAAACACCTTTCTATCACTGTAATTTTCGATGAAGTCATCGAAACTAAAATAAGCTTAGGGTCTATTATTAGGCGTGTTTTTTTGCTCCCCCTATCTATAACAGAACAATGCAGCTCCCCCAACAACAGCTCCCCCTTTCCATAACAGGAGTTATTGTTGCTTCCAATGCGTCTGCATTGTTCTCTTATGGATAAGGGGAGCAAAAAAACGCGCCTATTACTTAGAGTGTATTAGTCTTAAGTAGGAAAAGTAGCTAGTGGTAGAATACACACTCAAAATCTGCACAAATCCTCTACTGTTCTTCGAACATTAGTGTTTCTAGCGGTTCTGATGCGCTAGGGGTTTTTATTATTACACTCATGAAGCGAATCGAAATTCCGCACAAAATTGATTTGGTATGGGATTTGGCACTCCGTTTCTTTTCGCGCTGAATACATTACTAGGCTTTACAGTAAAATAGTGTCGAGTCCAACTGGAGTTTCTATCGATTTATTAAGCCAAATAGTTCATATGGATCGTTTGGCTGTTGTGATCAATCGATTACATTCTGATTCGAAAAAAGCCATCTCACGCGATCAAATTTATTTATCACCGCCAAATTTGGCAAACTATTCGGAACGGTGCATGCATGTGAAGTATAAGTGTTTTCAAACTGCAAAGTTTTGAACAAAAAATTTTGCTATTACAGTTTTAATTTCGTTGGCGGATCAGAATCAGCATGGGGCGTAGCAAAAGTAAAAACAGTCGATTTCATAACAAGCGATGAAGAATCCGAAAAATACCAGTATCAAGTGCAGACTCATATGATAGTCTTCTAATTGAAAATGAGTAGATATCCTCTTTTGTAAAAAAAAAATCACCGTTACGGGGTTAATTTTTAACTGTCTTAAAATCACATAAACACCTATATTATTTTAGCTTTAGTCAATCACTGACTCAAATTTCAAGCCTTATGAATCTGAGTCTAGCGAGATCTAAGTGGTGGAACCATTGTCTGTCATCATCATTAACATCTTCGTTTGCCGGATCGTAAAATAATTCATAGATCGTTTGCGATCTGATAAAATCAAGTTACCTCCTGTTAAGGTCTTCGTTAGCGTTACCTATAGCAAATAATCAGGTAGTCTACTGCTTCGTTTCGGTTCAGCTCCACATAGCTAGTGACTGCAAAGATTTTTGTCAACCACAATAACGTGCTGGGCGGCTACGCTGCTATAACTATGACAAAACGTGCATCGCTTTTTCAAACGAAAAATCTGGGTCTCCAATTCCAAGCAGTGAAAGATATTTTGTCATACAGTTACGTTTTATTTTGCGACCAACGTTTCCGGGGCGTGAAATTGCTTTGTACTTCTAATGGCCAAGTAACGTTTTCTGAATGGATTGTTTTCAGGGCGGAACCATAACATTTCGAAGTATCTTTAGTACTGTGCCGTGTTACTTTGAAATTGCTCAGATGAATGAATAGATGATTGCTATCGCAGCATACAATTCACATCGTTATTATGATTATGTTGGGAGAAAATGTTTAAGAGCTATTATTTTTGATTATGCAGTAGCGGTAAATCTGATGATGAGCAATAATGTGGAGCTGTGAAAACACGATTAACCTCTATGTTTATAAAATGCCATTAACTGTTGCTGTTAACCTTTATACTTCGGAAATCAGTGTATCAGTGTATATACTGTGATGGCAATATGTAGGCAAAGCCTACATAACAGACGGTTGCTATAGAAGGCGCAATTGCTAAAAGAAGGACGTTTTGCTACACAATAACCCTTTTTTACAGGCTGTTGGTTGGCTTATTATATTACGTTTCAGCCAGCTTTGTCGATATTGTCATTTCATTTATTTGAGATTCAAAAAACCATCTTTATCTAAATTCTATACAGATTAGGTAACAAAAATTTTTTCCGAAATTTAGCTAGCACGGTAACAACTAAAGATATGTTGCACTTTTTTTATTCAAATGTAGATGGCTTATCTCTTTTGGCAGTGGATCGACACCGACTTTTGCAAGGCCATTTTGAGGGCGCAAGTGTGAAGATATATTTTTATCAAAAAATTATTTTTAATGACGACAATAAATAAACACAAAAATGACCCGAATATGTTTTTTTCGTTCTCTCGTAATGAGTTCCGGAAAATAGACTCGAAAGTTGGACTTGTAAATAGACGACCCCCTCAAAATTATTAATTGAAAGTAACTTTTCGCAGACGTGCAACATCGAAATTAAAAATTTGGTAGTACTGAGTGTTATCAAAACAAAACAAATGCTGCTAGGTTGTATCTTCTGTACTATGTTGCTGCTGATCAATCAGACAAGTTCACAATAAGATGTAGCAGCTTATGTGTTATTCTCTTCATGATACAATGAGAACAAGGTAATCCATTGCGCATGTCTATCTCTATCCCATTCGCACACTGGTGACAACAATGAGTGATTTGCCTTTAAGCCAATGTAAAATTGGGCAACTTCGAGGAGGGCGTTTGGGGTGTTAGTAGAGGGATATTTCGATTTTGATGATGGGGATTGAATGACTAGTATGTGCTTATAAATGTCCAAGAAAATCTCAATGAAAAAGCTGTTCTACAAAGCACAATGATGGAAAACCCAATAGCTTATTTTTCTCAAGAAAATGTTGAATGCACTCACTTTAACGAATCATTTAGAGTGTTTTTATGGGTACGATGCTAGTTGTATGTACGTGCGATGTTGGGTTGCAGATTCATGCAGCTCGATAGATGCAAACGGGCATAGATGGAAACGTGCATTGAAAAATTATGATGTACTTGATGTACTTGAATTATGTTCATTGCGGCTGTTGGTCAGCTGCAATTTGAAAATATTGGAACAGTTTGAAAAAATGTTGGTATTTTCTTATTAGCATCGCACATTTGGGAAATGCTTAATTGAAAAAGTTAAAAAACTTGTTGTTAAGTTGCGGTTTCTTCCAGCCCGGTAGGGTATTAGATGTAAATATGGATTGAGAAATAATGCTGCAGTGAGATATACATGTATGTGCGTATGCATATAAGACATGGCAATGGGCTAATTGAGGATATAAGGTTGTTCAATTATGCGCAAAGTGCATACATATGATATAATTGTTGTTTAATAATTATGTTGATTGACGTTCTTTGTGAGGTGCATTTTCAAGATATCGGTAGAGTTTGAAAATAGATTTGTATTGTGTTATTATGTATGGAAATGCTTTATTGACATATAAACAAGCATTTGAATGGCCAGCGAAAGCGAGTTGATAGTGGCGAAAAAATTAATAAAGTAGATGTTAAGATGGGCATTCTTGCAGCCCGGTAGGGTAATAGATAAATCGGTACAGTTCCAAAATAGATATGTATTGTGTTATTAACACCGCACAGTTTGGAAATGCTTTGTTGAATTTGACCACCGAAAGGATGTTGATTGTGAGCGGGCAAATAATAAATTTGATGTTAAGAAGGTGATTTGTGAAAATATATATTTACATTGTGTTATTAACATCGCAGAGTATGTAAATGCTTTGTTGACATAGAAATAAGCATTTGAATGGCCAGCGAAAGGGAATTGATAGTGGGCGATAAAATAATAAATTTCATGTTAAGATGCGGATTAATGCAACCGGAGAGGGTCGTAGATGTAAATATGAATTGTGAAATTATGCTTCAGTGAGATATATGTGAATGTGCGTATGCATATAAAGCAATGCCAATGAGCTAATTGAGGATATAAGGTTGTTCAGTTATGCGCAAAGTGCATGCATATGATTTAATTTTTGTTTAATAATTATGTTGATAGCCGTTGTTTGTGAGGTGCATTTTCAAGATATCAGTAGAGTTTGAAAATATATTTGTATTGTGTTATTATGTATGGAAATGCTTTATTGACATATAAATAAGCATTTAAATGGTCACCGAAAGGGAGTTGATTGTGAGGGGAAAACTCATAAATTTGATGTTAACAAAGTGATTTATGTAACCGCAGGGTGTCATAGATGTAAATATGCATTTATAAATTATACTTCAGCGAGATATATGTGTATGTGCGTATGCATATCAGAAAATTACGATAAGCTTATTGAAGATTGAAATTATTGAAGATAACATGTAAAAAAACTTTTCTTTAGATGCAAAATCTATTTTCGAATAAGGCAATTAAACTCAAAAACTTTACAAGATACTCATAAAAAAAAACAAAGAAAATTCAATAAAACAGTTAACTAGCGAATATTTCTTTCATTATCTACTAAGAACCCTTTGTTCCATAATCATCCACCAAATCGCAATAAGCAGATACAAGATCAGAGACCAGCTTTCCCCTGTGAAGCAATTTCAACCTTCTAGCCATCAGTTTCAAACCAGGAAACATGTGCACCAAAATTTGGAATCGCTAGTTTCATATCCCCAGGTATAAATTTTATTGTTATATTCGTTAATTTAACCAGAAGTTGGGATGAAAAGATGTTCAAGTGGGTGAAATTTTAAATATCTATGAGGAACATATAAAAAGGCACACCAACTTATCATTCATAATATACTAACCTTTTAAATAATTTTCAAAATTGTTTCGCTTATTTACATAATTAGAATTTACACTAAGATAACTATATACAGTTGTTGGGGGGAAATGAACATATTATCAAATAAAATTAATGACTATTCAGTCGAAACAATGTAATTCATTTGTTTAAATAAACTTCTATTATATAACTAGCAATATTCTTTTGTTCATTCATATTTCTCATTCAAACAACCAAATAGTTCACACATATCAGAGCAATAGAACCTATCATATAAATTACACTTACCATGAGTAAAGTTGAACTTACCGTATTTTCATAAAGGTTTTTTTTTTCAATGAAGCACATATGTTCCATAAACTAAAGCTCTTCAGTATAACCCCAAAGAAACATGTTGATTGACTTTTATAAAATTTGTTCACATTATTAATGTACATTAAATTTTAACTGAAGAAAATTCATCGGAAAAGTTGATTGTTTAGTAACCACACTTTGTTATTTGATGTTTTCAAATGTGCGGAATCCTATAATATTGAATCATTGGATAAAATTATTTTTCGCGCAGAAAAATGTGTTTTGGATCTGACGTTAACATGTTTTCAGTTAAAAGAAAATACTTACCTATTCAAAATAAATCACTTCATCTAACACTTGTATTGTATTCATTTTTATTGCAATCTAATACGATATCTGATTCAAAACGCGGTCAAAATATATTTTGGTCTTCGAAAACAATAATGGCGTTTGAAAAAACTATGTCAATATTGAAAATGTGCAAAACATACAATACATGCAGAAGTTGTCGCATGTAAATGAGAACGTGTCTTTGTTTGCTATACAGTTTGAATGAGAACAGATCTCTTCAATCCAAGTAATTATAAAAAAAATTTCTTGCATTCACAAGTATGCTAGTAAATAGTTTCTCGCATTGGCGAATAAACAAGTAAATACTTTTTGGATTCGCGGACATATATTCCTCTGACTGTTGCCAAACAAATCAAATGTTCTAAATCTATATTATTCACAACATTAATTTCTGCGCCAATTATCCAATTTCCACCGATGGTCAATCAAATGCTTATTTCTATGTCAATAAAGCATTTCCTTGTTGTGTAGTGTTAATAACACAATTAAAATCTATTTTCAAACTGTGTCAATATATTCAAAATGTACCTCACAAATAACCTCAACCAACATATTTATCCTGCATCTATTAAATCATATGTATGCACTTTGCGCATTGTTCAAAAACTTAACATTTTCAATTTACTAATCGACATTTTGTTATATGCATACGCACATACACATACATCTCCCTTAAGCATAATTTATAAATGCATATTTACATCTATAACCCTATCCGGTTACATAAAACCAGTTGTTAACATCAAATTTATTATTTTTCCGCTCACAATCAACTCCCTTTCGGTGGCCAAACTCAACAAAGCATTTCCAAACTGTGCAGTGTTATTAACACAATGCAAATCTATTTTTGAACTGTACCGTAACATCTATTACCCTACCGGGCTGCAAGAATCCCCACCTTAACATAAACTTTATTAATTTTTTGCGCTCTTCATCAATTCCGTTTCGCTGCCCATTTAAATGCTTATTTCTATGTCAATAAAGCATTTCAGTACTGTGCGGTGTTAATAACACAATTCAAATATATTTTCAACCTGTACCGATATCTTCAAAATCCACCTCACCAACAAACTAAATAAACATAATTGTTATACATAAATTAAATCATATGCATGCACTTTGCGCATAATTGAACAACCTTATATCCTCAATTAGCCCATTGCCATGTCTTATATGCATACGCACATACATGTATATCTCACTGCAGCATTATTTCTCAATCCATATTTACATCTAATACCCTACCGGGCTGGAAGAAACCGCAACTTAACAACAAGTTTTTTAACTTTTTCAATTAAGCATTTCCCAAATGTGCGATGCTAATAAGAAAATACCAACATTTTTTCAAACTGTTCCAATATTTTCAAATTGCAGCTGACCAACAGCCGCAATGAACATAATTCAAGTACATCAAGTACATCATAATTTTTCAATGCACGTTTCCATCTATGCCCGTTTGCATCTATCGAGCTGCATGAATCTGCAACCCAACATCGCACGTACATACAACTAGCATCGTACCCATAAAAACACTCTAAATGATTCGTTAAAGTGAGTGCATTCAACATTTTCTTGAGAAAAATAAGCTATTGGGTTTTCCATCATTGTGCTTTGTAGAACAGCTTTTTCATTGAGATTTTCTTGGACATTTATAAGCACATACTAGTCATTCAATCCCCATCATCAAAATCGAAATATCCCTCTACTAACACCCCAAACGCCCTCCTCGAAGTTGCCCAATTTTACATTGGCTTAAAGGCAAATCACTCGCAGTTGTCACCAGCGCAGAACGAACGCATTTTGGTACTCGGAATAGACTACCTTGTTCTCATTGTATCATGATTCTCTTGAATTGTTCGCTAGCTTGTTTTACTATGGTCTCACAAATATACACGGTATCCTATAAATTCGAATACAAAATTAATTTATTGTTTAAATATGAAACGAAATTTTTTCCTTTCTCATAGTTTCGCAAAAAAAGGTCCCGTTATCAGTCCAAATGCAATAACAAAAAATACGATTTATATCAGTATTATTTAGATAGTGGAATGCGATGAAATCCATACGTGAACTAATTGTTCAAAAATTTATTAAAGGAATGAAACCTTGTGAAATTTTTCGGGACCTACGCAAGGAAGAGATTAAGCGAGATCTCATACATAAAGCAATCAATATTATAAAGAAACATCCTCTGTTAAGGATCGTACGATAATTGGACGTCCACACACTGCACGTACTAACAACGCGTTAAGGAGGCAGGTACACTTAGAATTTTGAGAAAATCGATTTTATTTTCATTGCATTTCTCCAAACTATGTTTTCGGAGTCGGTGATCACTCTAACTTGAAAACGGATTTATCGATCAGCATGAAATTTTCCTCACTTATTTTATATGTAATTATCCTTCGGATGAACGAAGGATTTTTCGATTGGCCTATTTTTTTCAATAGCCGAAAATGTGAGTGAAATTTTGGTCGAAAATACAATTTTGAATTTCAACAACCGCCATTTTTCGAAAAATCAAAATCTGCCAAAGTCCTTCGTTCATCCGGAGCACTATGTCATTAACTAATAATCCCCGATTTTTTTGTTTTATTTCGGATGATCAAACAATTTTTTCTGGACCCCTCGAAAATTTACTCTATTTTGACTAATTTTCAACCTTTTGCCTTAAAAAAATTACAATAGCTTCTACAAATAACCCTAAAAAAATAGCTTTTTTCGGACGTCCCAATTGTAATTAACCTCTTAAGATTCGTAGAAAAAAAGAGCGTTCGGTGAGAAAAACAGCTGCGAAATTGAAACTCTCAAAGTCTTCAGCATAATTAATATTCACCAAGGTTGCAGGAGCAAATCCTTACAAAAAAAAAAACAGAAAATTCATGCAGTTTCAGTTTCAGTGAAGGAAAGAAGGGCTGCCACAGTTGAAACCATACTTGCTTGGCACGGTGGTGATGAGTGTGTGTTATCCAATGAAAAACTATTCATTTTCGAGCAGCCACAAATCCACAAAATTATCATTTGTGGGCAGTCAGAATAGAGGACATGCAAGTTTATATGCTCAGATCTCAAAAAACATACTCAGTCATGGTTTGGGGCGGTTTTGTAGGAGAGTCAAACTTCCCCTTGTTTTTATTGAAAAAGGTCAACGCTGAATATTACCAGAAGCAAGTTTTTGAAGCTGTGGCCCTCCCAAGCTGCAAAAAGATGTTTGGAGATGATTAATACTGCTTTCAACAAGACGGAGTAACTTCGAACACCGCGAATGTAGTTCTGAGGTAATGTGCTGATAACTTAACCGACTTTTTATCGAAGGATAAAAGGACTCTAAGTAGCCCAGATCTAAATCCTTTGAATTTCTTTCCTTGAAGCTATATGGTAAAATCAAACGTTTAGAGCATTTCAAGCAAGTTATCTTCAAAATTTGGGAGGAAATGCCCATGGGAAACGTTCGCGTTGCCTGTAACTCTTTCGAAAACAAATAAGTATTGGTAAAAAGCACAAGGAGATTTTACGATAAAATATTTATTGTAGGCTTTTAACTATTCATGTACAATTAAATTTCAATAAAAATTTTCGCAAAGTATTAAATACTTGTTCTTGTATCTCAATATATTTTTGCATTCAAATATATTGGGCACCGAGTGAACGACACTAAACTCGTATCGATGGATAACGGTTGATTATAATCAATAAATAAACCCAAAAATAATGTAAAGATTAAAAAATTATGAAAGTTTAAATAAATAGGCCAAGTATGATCTGTAAGAAAAATATGCATTTACTTAAAGAGAAACAACTAGTGAATATTAAATATAATGTCAATTAATCATTCATTCACCATTATAGAATTGAATTTTCAAACCAAAATTCAAATTCAATGTTAATACTTTCTACGGATGTATTTTCAATTTCTTTTGTAAACAAAACACAATAGCTAACACAAAGAACAAACTAACAAATAAATATCTTCTATTCATCAGCAATTTGCCCAACCTATATTTTGTGTGTTTCGATATTTTTGTTTACCTTTCATCCAAAACCTTTTTGCACTTTCAATTTCGACTGCTCACTTATCATCCTATCAAATCGATTCGAAAACTGTGTCAGGTTATTAATCTGACCTCAACATTCAAAACATTTTTTCCGTAACTTTTATCTTGCAACAAATCGAACGTCTCCAAGACGAAAAAAAAAACAACAACAAAAATCAACTATGTTATTACCTCGCCCGAACGCGACATCATGACCTTCAATTTTTATTTCTATTCATCAATCTTTGTTTTCAATGTGCAAAAATTGCTTCGTAATGCGATTGGATATATCAATGAAACTTGTTTTACATCTATAATATATATGCATGCATACAGTCTCTGAGAAATATTGATAAATTGCTTCGAGAAAAAACATGTCGCGAGCGAAAGTAAAAATCTCTGTTGACATAGAGATGTATGAATATAATGTTTTAAAAAAAATGGATGCAAAATAAGTTGAAAATCACTTCGATATAAATAGTCTTATTAATAATAAAAAATAATAATGATTAAATAATATACAACGCAATAATTTTATAGGACGTTAGTATGAATTAATTATATTTATTTAAAATGTTATTTTAAACAATTTATAACATTTAACTCGACGTAAGTACACAAGCGATGCATGGTACCATTAACGACCTGAATTTGACTCATTCAAAATTAAATGATGATAAGCGTTTGCGAAATCAAGTTTCAAAGTAAATCTATTCTTGCACATAAATTAAGGAAACTATCCAAATATGTTACGATAAAATCAAATTTATCTTATCTTATTTCTTCAATTCGCATGAGATATAATTTACCAGTAGTTTCCTGTGATGAAATAATACTAACCAATTTTACCCTTTTCAACACACAAAAAACGTTCTGTTCTTTATTGAAATAAAAAACAGCACTTATCTTCTTTCTTTGCTTATCTGACTTTCACAGAATTTATCTCAGTGTGCATATTTTTTATTTGTGTAATTTGTGTTCGGTTTTTTCTGCATAGTTCATAAATCTTAGTCAAGAATACAGTTGCTCGAAAAAATAGCTTACAATATAAACACAGCTACATATTCAAGCCGAGATTACTAAACACAACGGAGAGAGAATTTTTCCATTGTTACATGTCATTATCGCCCATTGAAACGACTAAAGTTAAATCTTAATAATAAACGCGTGTAATGCTTCTTAACGTATTTCGGGACTCGCTGGATTAAAGCAAATGAAATTATGATGTGCAGTTCAAATTTGCGTAAAACAATTGTGTGGTTAGCGCTGAACGCAATTTCTCGTTTGTGAATCGGTGTTACTGTGGTGTGGTAAGGTAGTTTTGTGGTAGCAGCAGGTAAGATGTGGATTTCACTGGTTTTTGTTAGCTTTTGAATGATTGGACTCTGATGTAGAATAGAAAGTAATGTACTACACCAAGTACATTATGCGTTTTGGCAAAGAAAGTATTGATTAAAAGTGCAAGGTTTGGAAAGTTTAGGCTGTGAAATCGAACAATGGTAACATCATGGGAATACTCGTGAATGGTTGATAGTCATTGAACTTCTTCAAACGGTGTAATGATAGTGCCTAGTATGAATCGATAATATTGAAAATTTAGAGACTGTAGCTACTAGTTACATTCAAAAGATGAATAACAGTAGAGTAAATACAATGTAACAGCTATGTTGCAGCAACTCCCTAAAATGATAAGTTTACAAAAACAAAAAAAAGACAACAAACAAACTATAATATTCACGCTTTGACAGCTCGGTTGATTCACTATTCTCTCTGTATTTTGACGTTTTATATTTCCTATTAACGCCACTAGTGATATCTCTCCATAAGACTAGTACTACATTTACATTTAAAATCGAATTTAAGTATGCATACTTATATTTTTACAAAATGTATATTAAAGTATATCAAAATGGAAAAAATATACAAAATTGAATTACAAATAATGATTTCGTTTTTTTTAAATATGGCGCCTTTTTCACAAACATATGGAGAGGAGAAAGACATGAGTACCCTCCAACATATTTCGAGCTCTACTCAAATTATAGCAAATCAAAAGTGAAAAAAAAACTCGGAAAAAACGTAAGAATAAAATTATGGCAAACATGAATTTTTATTCAAATTTAATCAAAAGAATTTAATTATCACGAGATTCAATAAATAATGAGAGTAAATTAAATTTAACAACTTTCGAGGTAAAAAAATAAAGATTCTATGATGTGATTAAGCAGAACTTAGTGATAATCACATACGTATGGAGAAACTTCCCCACCCGCTTTGGAGAATTGAAACCAAATAAAAGGCAGAGCGAATTTGACAATCTCCCCATTGCGACTAGGACCATCCGAGCAAAATATTCACAAGGTATATTGCTCCGTATAAGGTAGTCGCTGCCTTTTCTTCTGTTCTCCCTTATTTTCCTTTGGAACATTGTATACGTGCGAATATATGCGTATCAGGCTATTTTCACACAATATTCAAGTTCCAGCGCCAATAGCATATAATAAACGTGCAGTGAAATTAATTAAGACTAAAACACTCGTCAGACCTTAAATTTAGTAAACTGTGCAATTAGTGCTTCACTTGTAAGGCCCATTGAAATTACCGTTTCGTATGGTGTGTACGTTTGCTAAACAAACCATCAGCATACCGTATATAAACGATACCTTTCAGCTCGTTCCATTTACAAATTATTCGTTGTAAAAAAGGTACAAATACATTGAGTAGATCAATCAAGTTAAAGTGGACTAAACATTATGAAATTTTGAATTGTTAAAAGAAATTGACTGAATTATTTATATAAAAATTTATTATAATGAATTAGTTATTGTTTTTGTTTTTAATTTATTTGTAAATAAAAAATTGGATAAGGAACCAAGTGATATTTTTCATCCGCTACACACGTGAATTATTCCTTTTTAGAATCTTTTTTGATCGCATAAGTTTTATTTCGGAATGGTGGTGGAACTAAAGTCTGCATAGTTCTATAAAACAAGCTAAAATGTAAACTCTTTATTGCATGGGTTGAATTAAAAATCAAAAATCAGGACAACAGGATTCATATTTTTGTTGAGCCTGGTGATAGGTAGCTCAGAAGTGAATCAACCAAAAGGAGTCAGTTACTCAACGGAGCTATGCGAGCCAGCACATTTCATTCACTCAAAACGATTTACTACTCAGTACTAAGCCACCAGGGTAATTCCATGGAAAATCGACTAATTTTTAGATAATTTTTAGATTCACCTCCTTGAAATTTAGAAATATTTTGGTATCCAAAAAGGCTGGTTGGTGAGCTTATGAACAAAAATGTAATATTTTTGAAAAATATGGAATATATGCGGAAATATTGCCTTTTGAAATTTTTGAGAAACCTCGGTTTGTGTTGGATTCAAAAAATTGTATAAAATCTTCTACTTAACGTACAGCCTTCAAAGGTGAGGGTATCCTTAAAAAAATAGTGCAAGAAATATCCTGGCCAAAAAAGATAAAAAGGGTTATTACAGTGTCTAGAATCTTGAACAAATCAAAATGCGCACCTCCGGTTTTATTAATTTTTTTCGATATTGTAAACAGCTTCAAAGTGGAGCTGGTAAAAGTACAGTCGTAAGAATTTTTTAAAAGATGTGGAATATTAAAACCGCTAAAGAAAATTAATAGAAAATTGTACCGACACAGGATAAAACTTACAAAATATGGGACGAAACAATTTTCTGTTATGAAATTATATTAAAAAAAAATATTTTGTAATAATATTTATTGACTGTACAATGAAGTAATCGAATACATACAGTATCCTTATATTAGTTGAACTGTTAAGCTAATACATAGAAAAATATTCATAAATTAGGATGATTGTCTCAATGGTATTTTAATTCAAGAGTGAAACAAAGTCAATAAAGTGTTAAAGGAATTTTAAGACATTGAAAAAATCTATTTCGCAGTAACTTTTCCTTATTGTCATACTCACTAAGTGGTGCATACTCAAAGTTCATCTTAACGATTTTTTCTTTAGCCCAATCATGTAGCTGAAGTGGTGTAGTTATTTGGTTATATAGTCTCTACAAGCCCGCTTTAGCCGCCAATCTTTCTAGAGTTCCATCTAACCTATTACAGATACTTTTGTTATGATAAGGAGCAAAGAAGTTCCATTCGCTTTTTATTGCAAAATCATCTTAATGTTTATTTAAAATTGATAAATTTAAGTTGATTTTTATATTCACATACTGTTACATAAGAAAAATAATTGATAATGTCAATGGTGGAAAATTTATATTTTTAAAAATTTACTAGATGCTTCTCAAATAGATGAGCTAATGTGGTGTTGTGCTTCATACATTTCGATATGATGATGAGATTTGTGCAACTAACGGTCTGCAATTCAGAATCAAAGTAATATGCACCGAAATGATGAATAGCTGCTTGTGCATTTGTCTAGTGGTAGCCCCGTACTTCGTCCTGTATAATAAATGAAAAATCGAATGAAATTATTAATTCATTTGGGCGAAGGAGACTTTTAATTCTTTTAGGTACCCGCTTTACTGTTCTGCTAGGAAAAAATGTTCAAGCAATATATTTAATCTATTGGAAAAAGTTTCAAGAAAGTCCGCATTAGACGCTAATCTAGAATCTAAAGTAGAACGTTATGTATAAGTCCATTGCTTATAACTAATACTACTGACGCAATTTTCTTCAAAATTTTTTTCACATATACTTAGAATAACAGCTGTTCCAGGGCAATTCTGGCAGTTACCAAAATAACAATCTGGTTGTGGAGGAGAACCTATCATCAGAGATAAAAAGTCCTTATAATTAGCCAAGCTTATATCGAAACCCTTTGTTAGAAAATTTATTTAATATGTAATATAGTCCTTTTTAGCTGGTATAAGTCTGCTGTTTGCATCGCCAGAGTAGAATGATTTTATGAGACCGTCGACATGTGGATCCATACTTCGTCGCCTTTTCGGGGAAGTATAACCTCGTCTAATTTTTTTTTATCATATATGGGGTCTAAGTGTCCGGATTCTCTAAGCCTGATAGCGGCTTCTGCGGCAGTGCCTCTGATAAAGAGATCAAGCGGGGGGAGATGAAGCAGGACGTTCAGAGTAGACGAAGGAGTCGAGGCTAAGTCACCTGTAGCCAACCGCTGAACTCTATTCGCCATGCTAGCAAAGGTAGTTTTATTCACTGCTGGCCACCAGACCAATCCGTAAACAACAGACAATCCGTAAACAAGGATCGGCCTAGCTATTGCCAAGTAGATCCAGTGCGTTAGAGCAGGGCTTAGACCCCCCTACTTTATCAGGCTCTTACTAAGCAGATCAAATAAAAACATTGCGGGAGGCTATTGAGGAATAAAGACGCATCAAATTGCGAGCCGGAGTGTTGTTTCGTCAGGACAACGCACTGGCTTACAAGGCTGTAATTGTGATGGCTGCAATTGTGATGGCTGCAATTCAACAAACAGGATTCAAACTCCTTGAACATCATCCATATTCGCCAGATCTAACTCCCAGTGACTTTTACTTCTTTCTTCGGCTCAAAGAACAACTTCAGGGCAAGAAATTTTAGGAGGGAAGAGACAATTTTTTTTTCCTAAGGATATCTCGGGTTTGGAAAAAAGATGGACTAAATGTGTTAACTTGTTAGAAGATTATGTTGAAAAATAAATTTTTTTTTTAAGTTGAATCACCTTGGATTATATTGATTATCATTACTTTTTGATCAATCCTCGTATGTGCAAGAAACCCTACATGTAAGGAAAACCCAAAATAAACCTTATTGTTCGTGATGTCAGTAAATGAAAAGGAATTTGCATTCTTTATTTTTGTTTTATGATTGCTTACAAATGAATTCTATTAATTATTGCAAACAATTTATATTATCCAAATCGAATTACTTTTTCACTACCTTTAAGAAAATAAAAACTATAAACAATAGTTACCCATAACTGAGGAATACAAGTCCTTGATTTTGGGAAAAAAAATCATAGAGCCCCACCATCATGTTATTTCATTTGATGTATTTATTTATTTATTTATTTGGTACGTATTCAATACAACAGGCAAGACTGCCCAATTACAGATTGGATACCACGAACAAAATAAAATAACAAGAACTAAATGATAATATATAAATATAAGTATATAATGTAATTAAAGTTAAAATAAAATAAAGTAATAAAAAATAAAACTAAAAAATTAAGTAAAGTAAAAAAGAAAGAGAAAAAAAAATCCATTACAAACACGAATGTCCAATTCTTCAATAATCGACCTAATAAAAAATAGTAAGTAAATGAGTAAATATAAATATAGTATGTAAAAAAAAAAACAAATAATTAAAGTGGTAAATTAAATAAAGTAAAATTAAGTAGAGAAAAAAGAAGAAAATTAAGAAAATAGAAAATAAAACTAATTAGAAAAATATATAACTATATATAAAAATAAAAATATACAAAAAATTCAAGTAATAAATAAGAAAGTAAAGTTAAGTAAAGCAAAAAAGAAAAGAAAGAATCCATTATAAACAAGAAAATTAAATTAATTAAATAGGATCAAAAATTTTACTACGAACCATATTTTTGAAAATGGCAATAGATTGTGGAGGTTTCACCATGTCGGTACCATTTTCTATAAATTCTCATTGGCAGTTATAGTATTTCGTATCTTTAAAATCATCTAACTAGATTTGTGCCAAATGTGATAACAGAGGCTTTAAAATACAAATTAGTGGCGGAAGACACTGAAAAAAAAAACATGTATGGAGATTGATGGTAGCAATAAGGGCTTCATGCTGCAAAATTTGTAGGTTGGTCGATAGCTCCGAAATGTTTTTCTTCACCACATTCACAAAGAAAGAAATGCTAGGTTCACAGTTCACCTTGCCGAATAGCATATTTCTTTGAAATAGTTTTAGACTGACCTAGTGAACTAAATCCAATGCATCAATGAGACGCTTCGCCAAAGTGAATAAGATCTAGTAAAACTTATTATTCTACAGAGTTGTTTTGTGTAAGTCTAGTGCATGGTCTACATTGAAAGTTCTAATAACTGATAAATCCTATGAAATCTAAAGTATTTCACAAGCATATTGTCTTTTGTTATTTTTTGTGTTGACCCAGTACTGCATTCTTCAATTCTAACCAATCAACCGTCCTGGATTATATTTAAACTTAATAACATTCAAAGAAAACCACATTCAATGCTTTTCCTGGAACTATTGTTAGCGGTAATTTTATTTTCTAAGGCAAATCAACCGTTCAGATAATTTACTGAATAAGTAAATGATTACATCGAATGGTTGATCGATTTCCAATGAATTTTTTTTCCATTTCGTTAAAATTACACGTTTCATTTTGTTTTTGTTTTTTTTACAATGCTCACATGAATGAACGCAAATTCAAAGCGCTAAATTGTAACAACATAAAAAAAAATTCACTGTTATATTTGTTCGCATAATAAATTTCCCAAATAAATAAATACTTCCGTTACTTTCATTCTCATTTAGCACTTCCCGATACGAGCAATTATGATCGAGCGAAAATCTCAAGCACAATTCGCAATCAAAACGATTTTCTCTCATTAACCTTAAACCTAATTTAAACTACAAAACCCAATGTTTGTTCTACAAACATTTTTATGTTTTCGCGTTACATAGCCTCCTAATGCACATGCTGAAAAACATAATTTCCACTTCCGTTAAATAGTTTTATGAATGAATTGTTGTTTTTTACTCGTTTTCATTTTTTTTTCCTGAAATCAGTTTTCATTTTCGTGATTTTCTTTATTTTATATTTTTTTTATCAAAAACTTCTTTGCCCAGCTGGTTATCGTTTTTGAGTTTTTTTTTCTTCTATTCATTCGTAAATTACAGCTGATGTGCATGGATACGGAACTAATTGTGGATAATGACTTCGAAACTTTTACTGGAAATAGTTCGCTCTGGTAGTACTCGAGAAGAAAAGAGCATCGAACACTACTGGCTTGGTATAATTTCCGATAGATTGATTACTTAATCTTGTTGCGCTACTAGTGCTTTCATGGTAGAAAATTAAAAGATGGTGCACAACAATAGGATACAATACGATTATTCGGTACGGTAATTTGTATGGATTGTAGATGCAAAGTGATTGATAGATGTTGGCTTTGAAAACGTTCACAGTACTTTTTAAGATTTTGAAAGAGCAAGGTGAATACTTATGTTTGCCGTTAAACAGCTGTGGATCAGAATGAATTGTTTCGCCGTGTTTGATGGAAGAGTGGAATCTAGTGAATTTATTTTCGTATGTGTGGTGAATTTTGATTGATAGTTTCAATTAATATCAAGGAAAAAAATATGGGATTGTGATTATTTTGATATTGCCCTATTGTTACAAAACTGAATAAACAAAATACGCGGAATTTTGTTTTTTTTCTAAAAGGTTTTATTTGATCATGGATATTAATTTTGTGCCCTTCAAAGTAACTAGTGCTAGCGCTTTTCCAAACTTTCGAAGCACTTCTGCAACGCTTTTTTCGTTATGACTTTTAGCTGCTTTAGGTCGGGATTAGAAAAAAAGTCCGAAGGGACCATGTTCGGCGAATATGATGACTGACGAGTCATAACGTGCTCTCTTGCGCAGGTTTTACGATCAAGCATGAATTTTCCCCCATAAATCCACGCAACACTCAATCGGCATAAGTCTTCCAAGTGGGTGGTATTGCTTATTGATCGTACGACCTGGTGGCTAGAACTCATGATAAACCACGCAGTTGAAACTTAAAGAACACAATGAGCCGAACTAGAGATGTGACACATGAGTTAAGCAATCAAAATGAGTCAATCACTCCCACCCAACTCATATATCAACATACTCTATGCTGAGTGAGTTAACTCACATGCACTTATGTATTAATTTCTTATGACCATGTGTTATTCTCTGTTGCACAGGAACGAGTCAATCACTGCACATCAGCAATTATTTGCGTAAAGAGTTCCGTGACGGAGTTTCTCACTACGGTTTATCACAGAGTTGAGTCGAATTTTGTTATATCAATTCTAGTGAATTTCGACATATCTATGAAAAAAAACTTCGGAAAATCAGTAGTACAATTCATAAAGCTTTGAGTTGTTTAACCCAAATGTTTAACCCTATTTGGGGCTGGAAGCCTATAAGTCAGCAAATATTTTTTTTTTAATTTTGATAAATTTTAACGCAGTCATCAGATTGGTACGTAATTTACAGGACAAATTGACAAATAAATGTATGCAAAGATAATGCCTCGTATGTACGCACTGTTTCTTTCGACCCTCAATTTAAGATACAAATTTTTTGAACGCATTAGTCTAGTGTTTTTGGTATAGAATAGTCTAATGGGTAGAGCACTGGCTCCTAGTGTGAGATCTCTGTTTCACACTCAAGTTCAAACGAAAAACTGCACACCTAGCTTTGAGCTCACTATGTTCACGATATACCAAATTGAGTCGTTTGTCCCATCTCTAAACAAAACTTTCAGATTCTATCGAATTCTGGAAAAACATTTTTGGTCTTGGTTTTTTAGAAGAAGGACGATTGAACCTTAGTTTCTATCAAAAATCCATGTTTCGTCATCAGTTATGACTCGTTTCGTCATCAGTTTCGTCATCAGCTATGACTTCAATCAAAAACTGTCGAACAATGTTCGCTTGGTTTTGTTCTTGATTGATGTTCAACAATTTTAAAACAAACTTTGCTGGCAATCGTGTTTTATCCAAACGTTGCTAGGCATGAGTCAAACGATATACCACATAATAAAAAAAATTTTTAGCGCATCAGAACCGCAAGAAAACTAATTTTCGAAGAAATTATCTTTGAGGGAGTTAAAAATGTGTGAAGACGTAATACACTTCTTTGTAGTATCATATCAACCATTTCTTACTCAAAGGAACAAATATCATTTTCTGACAGCATTTCCTATAACACAAATGATGAAAATGTTCAGTGCTGGCAACATTTGTCCAACACAGCAGCAATAAGTCTACCATAACATACTCGTGCTTAATCAACCTATCCTTTGAATTTCGTTTTCATCCAAGGATATCATCGAAAGTTTCAATAATTAAACTATGTCTGGGGCTGCCATCCGAAAAATTTTCAAAACTCGGAAAATTTAAACATCGGTTGCTTATTTTATTTTAAATGTTTTGCTTATGCACACAAAATGGAAGCATCTGTTGGTGCAATATTTACGAAAATGTCTGGTGCTGGCAATCATAGCTGCTTCACGTTGAGGTGAATCCACCCTGTGAATTTCGTTTCGATTGAATGACGGCGCTGGAAGTTATAAGAGTGAATAGAAGTTTATGGTAACCATCCTCAAAGCTTTTCAAATTTTCGAAACCGAAATATTTGTTGTTAACTGTCATTGCAGAATCATTCCCATTTAGAAATTTTATGACTACATTGCTCGATAAAACAATGTCAATAAATTACAAAATTCATCATAACTGGCAACCCTTTCATGATTTTTCAACGAAATTCCTACAGAATTAGAAATGCAGCAAGATCCACTTATCACATGAATTTCGTTTTGATTTCGTAACTGCATCGGAAGTTATAGGGAAAAAACCTTTATTTTCCTGAGCAAATTTACAATATCTAGTAGACAAAAACTGCCATAGCTGGCAACCCTATACTAATTTTTCAACCAATTTTCTTTGAAATCTATCTTAGAGTCAGGTTCATCTACTGCGTGAATTTTGTTAAAATCTGGTACCCAAATCGGAGGCTATAGGCCAAAAATCAGTTTTGTTTCTCGGCGATTTTTCAAAATGGCACCACTGCCACAGTATTGCCCGTATTTCAAAATCAGTTCTATTAGGCCTGGTCCCAGTTAATTCTAACATGTCCTGTAAATTTCGTATTGATCGCATTATTCGATCGTCAGTTCTCGTGAACAGAAGTTTTGAGTGCTGAAAATAGAGGTAATTTGGTCATAAGCTGCCGTTCTTGTTTACCGCGGAATTTGGAAAAATTTTATTTGGCTTGGTGGACAAAAGTCAAAATTTATCAATTGTTAGAATTTATTTTCAAAAGTCAAAACATTTTCAAGAGGGTCGATCATTTGAAGGATTTTTTTTTCAGGCTGTAGCTACAGAGTTGCCCGCACAGTCTTGAAAGTCCATGTTTGTTAAATTTTAGTCTACATCAATACGCTCTGCCAATTTCACGATAATCCACTGTTTTTTCTAGAAGTTATGACAAATCGAAATTTGAAAAAAAAAAATCCTTGCCTACTTTTAGGCACTCAGCGCCTACAAAAGGCTCAAAATTTCCAAATTTTTATCATAGACAAGCTAAAAACTTAATGAATTTTATTCCCAATACTTTTGTTTAACAAAAATTTACACTGCTTGGAAATATAGGAGTACCAAAAAATTCACCAAAACGCCCGCCGCCGCCAAAAGGTTAAAGATATCTGAATTCTAGCAAGTCATGGACCTACCCACTATATACATATATGTCCTTCGAAAGTTTCAGCTTAATCGGATCGGCCACTCCTGAGATTATCTCCCTTAATCATTTTGCTGATATATATATATATATATATATATATATATATATATATATTTATATATTTATATATATATATATATTTATATATTTATATATATATATATATATATATATATATATATATTTATATTTTTATATATATATATATATATATATATATATATATAATTTATATATATATATATATATATATATATAATATATATATATATATATATATATATATATATATATATATATATATATATATATATATATATATATATATATATGTATATGTATATATGACGAGTTTTTGGCGAAGTGAGTTTAACACTAATTTTCTTCGAAAATTAATAAAAACATGTCTGATAATGACTTGGCGATTATACACAACAATTTCCGTCACTATTTGACCGTTATCATCAGTTATTGATGTGCTGCGACATCAAGGACGCTCGTCATATCCATCGTCTTCGCGATCCTCTTGGAAACGTTTGTTCCACCGCTAAGCGCTTGTTTCATTTATTGAAGATTCGCCAAAAATTCCACTTAACCTTTGGGATGTAGTGCTGCACTTAATTCCATTCTTAAAGCAAACTCTTTGTTCTATTTTCGTCACAAGTAAAAAATCGCCGAACACATCAAAGTACGCGTAACCTTTTCTCCTATCAACGATAAACTAATAATCTGAAATCGCCACTCATGCCAAGAATAGGAACCACTTGGGAGCAGCATTCCAATGCAATAAGAAAAATTTGTAACAATTGTACTTAAAAAGCCTGTGAAATTTAAAAATTCCGCGTATTTTTTGACACCCAAAAGAATCTCAAATGGAATGTCTATCATTAAATTATCCTTTCATATTTTTCTTTATTTTGAAGCCTAAAAATATTGACACTAATCAAAAAGGCACAATTTTTAAATCACGGAAGATACACAAATGCTCTCGTGGCAGAAAAATAAATCATCCAAAGCAATAAAGCTATCCATAGCTTAATCTTTTATGATTGATGAATACACAAATCGACTGACATAATTTAATTCCGCTTTAAAATCCCTCCTGTGGATACGATCGAATCATAATAGTACTAACTAAAAATATCTTGTTCCAGTAATATAATTCATCATTTCACTTTGCACTTTCTATTTAACTATAACATGTTTTTCAGAATTTTTTTTTCAGACTACATGTCGCAGGAGCAGCATCAAATTGAATTTCTATGGAAATGCACCTAGTAAAATTCATTCAGATAAATGTTGCAAAAAATATCCACCTTCCGCCTCCTACTAATCCCACACTCTTGCACAGCATGTCATCTAATGTCCAGGATATATTTTTTTATTTCTATGATGAGTGCTGCTATGTCTTGAATATTCTTGAATTTCTTGAATTCTTCAGCTCGAAATCGATTTACCTACAAGAAAGGCAAAAAATAAGAAGTTGTCTCGTCGAAAGCCAGCATGGGAGTTCTGTTGACTAGAAAATGTCTTAGATCATGAAACTTATTTCATGATCTGCCACTGTTTTAGAGCCTATTACGAATCTCGAAGTAAGAGAATGCATGGGAGGAAAAGTATCATTCCCATCATCATTAATTTTAAATTCCACTTTGCGAGAGTTGTATGTCGTGCTGGATGTTTTTCACTTGGACTCGATTGAGTTGAACAATGTAGGGGTCGTTGTTTTAGCTTAAAAAATTTTTCGAAGTTCGGAAAATACTGAGAATCACGATAATCTTTCATTAAATGTTTAAACGTCCGAAATATTGGGATAGTTAGAAAAAGCGTTTTCAGTAAGCCTTTTTTGAATTCTTAAAATATGAATCAATTTCTTTAATTAAATTGTATCGTACGACCACTTGCTCATCGTGATGGTAATGAGCGTGAAGGTAGATATTAAAGAATGGTCCAAATATATTCCACTAATAATTCAAAACATACATGCACACAATTCTCCCCAAGCTTTTGTTGTGAATCAAAAACAAAAACAAAAAACAAATTAACACAACAACACTGATCATCGTGCTTATCAGAAACTTCAACTCGTTCGAGAAAATACACTCAATGGTAAAACGAGCATATAATAGGACCTTCTTCTGCTTTGCAAGTTCTTCTAAGTTGGTTGTCTTGAAAATTACAGCAACTATATATAGACTTTGCTTGTTATTTTTAGATGAACTTTTTAGACAAGTTGACGGTGTTGGATTCGACAGTATTTACGTGTCGTGCCCATGGTGATATTGAACTCTTTTAAACATTGTTGTATGTGTTTAGGTGTACATATTTAAATTTCAAGGCATAGCAAATACTATGAAGTTACTTCAGATTTATTTTAGCAAACATGAGCTGTGGCTTAAAAATTGAAACTTTGGCACTTAAAAATCTAAAAAATAGAGATTATTATATTTTGGTACTTTTCGCTTTTGGTCAATAACAGCTTGCTTATTTCTTAGTGCGAAAATCGATGTAACTAAATTTTTTCTCCTTCTTTTGTGCCCCAGTTAAAACCTTACATTTTGATTCTATTATATCTGAAGTCGATATAGACTTTTTATTGCTTTCCTGAAAAGAAACGTAGCCCTAAGATTTCCCGGTCCAATGGTTCGAATCACAATTGTTTATGCAATCTTATCTCATTGTTTTAATCTATTGGTTTTAAATGGACTCAATTTCTTCCTGATCAACAACACTGGTGAACAGAAATTTTGCCGTCTTAAATCTGTGACTTGTTTTCAACTAACTTTTTGCCAAAAGTCATACAAATTGTACATATAAAATAAAGTAAAAACTTAAAAATCCCCTTTTATCCTACTTGTGGTGTTCCGCAAGGGTCGGTTCTTGGTCCTCTCCTTTTCCTTCTCTTTATAAATGATCTTCCTCCCCTCTTCAACTCCCCATGTCTCTTGTACGCTGACGATCTGAAAATTTTCAGGATGATTGAGTCAGTGGATGACTGCTCCCAGCTGCAGGATGACCTGCAGGATGACTTGCTAAATGTTTCCAGATGTCCTTCACATGTAAATTATCCCACATCACGTTTTTCTAATCTATCATTGGCTCCTACCTCAATCCAATTGATAATTTCATGGACCTTGGTGTTGTGTTTGACACTAAATTAAAAGTTGATGACCACATTTTGCGTGTCACATCCCAGGCCCCTCGCTTGTGTGGCTTCATTCTAAGAGCGTCCAGACCTTTTACTGATATTTCCTCGTGCGTACGTCTGTACATCTCCTTCGTGCGTAGTGCCCTCGAATATTGTTGTCAAATTTGGTGCCCTCATTACCGTTTCTTAATTGATGCTGTTGAATCGGTACAACGTAGATTTACTCGCTCACTATTCATCAAGCTCCGTATTCCCTATTGTGAGTATAGCATGCGTCTTGCTATCCTTGAGATTCCTACCCTCCTTTCACACAGAGTGTATTTCGATGAATGTCTCCTTTTCAAAATGATTACTGGTTCTATTGCATATATCCCCAGAGCGCAGTTTTGTGTTCGTGACCCAGTACGTCTTAACAGGTCTTCATTTACCCTCAATGTTCCTTTTGCTCGCACTAATGTATAGTTTTACTCTCCACTTTTACGCTTGCGTCGGCAGCATAATTGTTTGAATATGGGTCCTCTTCCGCCTTCGTTTCGCACTTTTAAAAATAAGTTAAGAGAATGAGTTTTATTTTATGAAATGAAATTATTTTCTGAATTTTTGATTTCTTATTTGTGTTGAATTTTGATTAGATTTCACCGCCTTTTTATATTTTGTTTAGTTTTAATTTATGGTCTCTTTTCTTTTACTTTTTTTTTTACATATATAAGTTTGCTCGTTGTCTAGTCTTTAATTGGATCTGTGTCTGTTGATTTTAGACAATAAGTAAATACAAAAATACTGTTTCCAAAGAATAATTTTATTCATAGAAAGACTATAATAGTTACTACAAGTTAAATTGTGTTCCTACAAACAGTTGTTTTTTATATATTAAGATACAAATTTTATAGCCTTTCCTAAGTTTTTAATCTGTGGTTATTCTCCCTTAGTGCTTTAAAAATAGTCATATGTACGAGTACATGCCATCTACCTTGATACCTTCAAATCTTGGTGGAATCGCCCGCCCTGCTCATCATTGATTGCTCCAAGGTTTTCCGGACAGTTAGCAAGATGGCTATGTAAAAAATGCAATTTGATGCTCATATTGCAACCTAGCAGTTTGAAACTCTCCAAGAGATGCTGGAAAATTTCGGCAAAATTCTGTGCTCGTGTATTTCCAGTAAAGTCTTTAAGGGGGTAGTACCGGTTATAATTTTGAAAAAATCAGTTTTTTGTTTTTTTGCATTTTTCAATTTATTATACCTTCAGAAATCTCTTCTCAAAATTTTATTAACATATTCTCAAAAATAAAAAAGTTACGGCAGTTTACGGCAGACCGCTGCTTTTAATTACTGCGAAAAAAAGATGAAGAGCGCATAAGTCAGGCAGAAAAAGCGGTAAAGAAAGCTGTTTGGCCAAAAAAACTGCCCAACTGCAAGAGCAACTGGCTTATGTGGACTCAAGAATACTTATGTATGGTCCAGAGATTGCAGACTAAGCAATTGTAGGTGATAAACACATATTTGTTAAATAAAACTTTAAACGCGTTTTTCTCGAAATGACGTTTTTCCAAACTGCGGACACTTATTCTCCGGATTGGCTGAACCGATTTAAAGCAAATTTGGTGCATTACTTTATTCAAGTATCTTGTGTGGTAATCTACCACAATATAGGGCAAAAATTAACTCAAAAAAATTTAGCAAGCGAAACAAAGTGAAAAAAAAATATGATATTTCGAAAAATATTTTCAAACAACCGCCATTTTTTTTTTATCAATTTTTTAAAAATATTGTGGTAGATTACCACGTAAGAAACATTCTTCTTTAAAATGCGGTTTGGTTTTTTTGTTTCAGATTCATAATTCCTGAGATTATCTGTCCGCAGTATGACGAGGCATTTTTCGAGACGTCAACTTTGGCGCCCTCAAGAAATAAGTAGAAAAATGAATAAAATTTTGTAATCTCCAAAACGTGTATTTTACCCATGCAAATTTTAAAATTTATACAAAATAAAGGAGGTGAAAAAAAATATTGAAAACTAGGCTGTTTTTTAGCACTCTAACCGGTACTACCCCCTTAACAATGTTTTTGAATGCCAACATTTTGAATTTGTGACATTGTTCCGATGAAATATTCATTTTTATCAAGCCATCGAATCTGTGGACCATCAAAACCAGCGGCGTTTTTCTTTTCAAACGACACACTAGGAAACAAGATACTTGAAACAGTTTTCTTCAATCAGCAAAGTTTTAACGAATTGCTTCATGAGATTCAACTTTATATGCAAAGGTGGAATATAATGCAATATAATGTTATATATGCAATATAATGTTATTTCTGTCGACAAGTGGCTGATGCAAATTGTTTGGATCATCAAATTTCAGGTCAGATCTTGACGGCCACTTTGACTGAACCCAATCCTTCCTATTAGCTCTGCTGTCCGACACACAGAAAAAGCAGGGATACTCGGTATATCTGTGTTGCTGGCCAAGAAGAAAGCAGACCATTTTAAGTTCAACACAAATGATCCATTGGTGGATGTGATTGGTGTACATGGGTGTTTGTCGCTATTCTCCTAGGCATAATTCACCCGGCGCCCATCGAAGAAGGTTTGTGTCACCCAATTGAAGAGAATATTAGTCACATTCTCATAAAGTATACAGAAAAAAACTTGACGTGGTAGAAGAAAACTAACTACAGTTTTGAAACCAGCATGGCTAATCTATCTATCTATATATAAAATAAAGTCGGATTAGTTACTCCATTTATAACTAGTGATGGGCACAGTGGCTCTTTGAAGTGAGCCAGCTCCGTAGAACTAATTTTAAAGAGCTGCTCTTTAAGAGCCATTCAAAAGAGCCATTTCAAGCAACTTTATTCATGCTTGCAAAATTGTAAACTCAACTGCTGTTTTTTGTTGTTTTAATAATAATAATAATGATAAACCAAAATAATTTAACATTTCTTTAATAACAATACCATAACATAACTTTAAAAATATAACATACATTTTGAATTAAAAATCAATCGGGTTGCTAACAATAATCTTATATGAAAATCTTTGTATCTTATAAATTATAGTGTGAAAATAACACTTATGATGTTCGTTCTGGCAATAAGCGAGAACTCTTCAGTGAGCACGTATCCACTTTTTGAAAACACTCGCTGAAATGGGACTGAAATGGCCATGAAATGGTATCTATTTGAATAATAATGTTGTAAAGGTTATTGAATTGTGATCATGGTTCCCTTCTTGTCTATAAATCAACATAGACAACGTATATCGTCCCTAAAGCTTATCAAAGCAGAGAATAATTGATACGGGAAACTTGATCGTTTTGCGGAATAAGCCTCCGAAAGCCGAGTCAAATTGTTTTGAAAATTGAAAATTTGAAAATTATCTTTTCCTGCTGTATTTTACTCATTTATTCTAAGTTACTTCTTTAGTTTTTTTAAACTTCAAAGATGTTCTATTATACGAATACTTTTTTCTTATCAAATCAAAATTAAAGCCACTGTCTTATAACCTCTAACTCTTTTCTCTTCCAGATAACTTGATCCTGAGTTAAAGCAACTTCTTCGCATTCAACATTCGCCTCAACTTCATAATCACTTTCACCAGTACGCTCCATCCACTGACGCCATCAATCTCAACGAAAATGCACTCTGGATAGAGCTCTTTAAACGGGCGGGAAGAGTAAATGACGTCGTTAGCAGTGAAAACGAAATTCATTTCACCTTCCAGCTGCTTTACCACCCAACTCGTCGACTTAGCTGAAAATGACTGAAAAGACGCGGTCGATAAGCATCAGTGGTACTGGAACAGGAAGCTATAGTACAGACGCTACAACTTCAACAGGAGCAGCTAGTGGTAGTGCTACGCATATGGCAGCTTCGACCAGCGGAATCAGTGGACCAATTACGTTAATATCCGAACCGATGCCATTCGCCCCAATGTCATCATCTTCGCCCGCCGCCACATCAAATGTCATGACTGCTGCGAGTTCGGCCAACGATTCATCGTCAGGCGGCCATCATCATCATCAGCATCATCATGTTGGAGCTGGCTTTAGCGGTCCCAGTGGGGGAAATACGTCGGGAACTGAAAGTGAATCGGAGCTGGGTCACGATCTAATCACCGGGACCGGAGGCGATTGTAATTCAATTATGAACTCATCACAAATATCGACAGCTTCGAACGATTCAGTTTCTATAACGAAGATGAATCTAAATATAACGCATAATATTGCTGGGGTAAGTAAATCTGGCTCTTTTTTCAGCCATCTCAGTTTATTGTTTTATATCTATCCTGCATTAACAGATTTTTAAATATTTAACTTGACACCTATCTCACTATACCACTTTTAACTGTAATCCCACAACTCACATAAATCTCGCCTATGCACTTTAGATTATCCCGAACGTAAATACGATGGGCTCACAGGCAAAGCCACTTAATTTCATTTCAACTGACTGTCAATTAGTGTGCCTAGCTTGTACGTAACAACCCTAACACGAAGTAGCCATCCATATCCATAGGAAGGTTGTTGCAACGAACTCTTTGACTATCTCGACCTGCGAAAGGGTGCACATGGCGAATTCAGTTGGGGATGAAAAGTTGACTTCCTACCATCAACTAAGGGATGACTATGTGTACTTAACACTTTGCAAGCGAGACGATTTATTTCATGCTGAAATGACTTTGAAATTGTATTAAGTTGTGTGCCCGTTCAGGTCATTTCTCATTAAACACTGTGGAGATGAGTGTGAAATGGCTGGGAGGAACGTTTTATTTAAATGAAAATTTCAATTATTGTGATCCAAATTGTAGACCTACATCAATCAAATTATCAATGTTCCATTTCATTCAAAGACTACACTAAACAATATGAATCAATTTCAAATATATTGAGATGCTCCAGTTTCCATTATTTAATATTTTACAAATCATTTACCAATCGACATACCAGTCTCTTCGTCTAGAATATTAAACTACAATCAATCAAACTTTAATTGCCTTCATCATCAGTTTTACGCATTAGCTACCAATGGGTCTACTACACACAACCCCAACAACAATGTGTCCCCTATCTGATTTCCATATCGATTTTCAATCTATCGACTGTCGAACAGCAGACACCAGACCAAATACCGGTGCAGTGTTGAAAGTTTGATTTAAAAATAAAAAAGACTCCACTCTCCACCACATGCACTTTGTGCTCGCACAACAAATTACATTTATAATTGAGCTGCACTTGTCACAAAACCAACCAGAGTTCATATTATAGCGATACCGGCTGTTAGATCGAAATTTTCAAATGCTTATGCATTTAATCGCGACGAAATTGATATGATTGTTTGTTATTAAAGTCGTTCAAGTAAATAAAATATCAGATTTCATTGCTACTACTAGTAGCACTGGTTGTTGTGTTGCTATTCAAGTGTTACCTCTACTGAGACTAGTAGCTCGCTGACGGCGGTTAGGCTGTTGCCCACACTGGGCGCGAGCTGACAGTAGGTCCCCCGAATAAACAACAAACATACATTAGCGAACCTCCCAAGTTGGAATGGCCTGCGAAGCGGAAATCGAATGGATGAATGGGTAACAATAACTTAACTAGAAATTTAGTGAGTTATGTTGGTATTTAGGTAGTAAGAAGTGGTTCTAAATTTTAATTCCGATCTATATTGTATTTTGGGCCATCAAGTTTTTCGTATCAAATGATGTTATAATTATTTTCTACCTCACTCTAGTTAAAATATAATTTGCTTCACTTTGTACAGACTCCCATCTCTTAAGGGGAAATAGTCGATGCGTCCATGTGTTTAAACCGGTTTTTTTAGAATCCGGGAGTGAAGTGAAAGTACAAGTTAACATACCCGCCCACTTCCACTTCATTTCTGCCATCTAAAAAAAACCGATTTAAATGCATAGACATATGTGCCAATTTTAGGGAGTATCGACACATTTTCCCAATTTTAGGGAGTATCGACTTGCCATATGACATTTACCAGGTGTGGCGGTTAATAATTCTTAATTTTTTCTTCAGTAAAATTAAAAACAATTAATTAAAAGCGTTATTATTCGTAAATTAGAAATGCGTCTACTCGTCGTCGTTCGCAACTTAGAAGGGAGATAAAAAGCCGTTGAACGATTTAGTTTGCGTAAAAGTTATCAATTTCGCTTAATCAATTTTATTGTCGCTAGTGTACTTCCTCCTTAAGTTTTGGCAAACGTCGAAAGTGACTTTTCGCTGGGTGCTTTGATTCGATCCGGGATATGTTTTCGTAGTTCGAAAACGGTGATGGTGCTGATTCTTCAATGTCTGGATTCAAAACGTATACCGGTTTTAATCGATCGATTGATATCTGCGACTTTTTAACATTTTACCAAATTTTGGAAACTTTTGTAGATGTCCTCTCGAGTACGCGATATGATCCAGCCAGTGGCGGCTCTTCAGAGGAGGCAAAGGAGGTAGTGCCTCCTCGGTAAAATTTGGAAAAAATAAACCAAATTTATCATTAAATTATATTTTGCTCATTGCGAAAACATCACTTTGGTTCCCAGTATCCTCTACTTTTCTATCTGTGTTTATTTACATAGTCAAAACTAACATTCAAAACACGGCCTCAATGCAAAAACTAAAAAAAAAGTCAACAAAATCGATTTCATTATCCAGAGCTCTGCCTCAACGAAAAAAAGTCGAAAAAAAATGTGCTATTACAAATAGTTCACGCACAATAATAATAAAGAAAGAAAAACATAAATGAGGCAAAATCAAATCTGCCTCACCACTAACAATTTTATCGATGAAACCGTCTCAAGTTGTGCTTTCCCATCATTGACAAATTGTATTTTTACTAATGTTCGAAGAAGAACATTAGTACTAAAATCACGCAAAAAAATACGCTTAATATCAACCCTCTATATTTAGCAAGTAATACCACCCAACCAAGCCAATCAAAGACCAAACCCAATAAAGAAAATAAATTATCCAATAGATATATATATATATATATATATATATATATATATATATATATATATATATATATATATATATATATATATGTATATATGTATATATATATATATCGTCGCTGTGAAATCAAACCGGCATATCTGCAAAAATTGAGTTTTTGAGTTTTTGGTATCAAAAAATTCCATATCCATATCCATATATATATATATATATATATATATATATATATATATATATATATATATATATATATATATATATATATATATGTATATATATATGTATATATGTATATATGTATATATATATGTATATATGTATATATATATGTATATATATATATATATATATATATATATATATATATATATATATATATATATATGTATATATATATATGTATATATGTATATATATATGTATATATATATATATATATATATATATATATATATATATATATATATATATATATATATATATGTATATATATATATATATATATATATATATATATATATATATATATATATTACTTTTGATTCGATTTCAATATATCGAAAAAATCTATATTTACATTTCGATATGTCGCAAAGTATAGATATAGAGTTTCGATATATCATATCGGAAAAAATATCGATATATTTTTTACATGAACATCTCTACCTGGAAGCGACCCTCTTCACCGACTCCGAACAACTTCAAAGTGTCCAGATCGGCGGGGAAGGTTACGGCATCAGTTTTTGGGAGAGTGAAATTATGGTGGAATTATTATGGTATTATGATGGAATTATTATGGTGGAATATTTGGAAAAGGAAGCCACTATATCAGGTTCTTATTACCCATACCAAATAAGACGATTGCAGGAGGCTATTGAAGAAAAAAGATGCGGCAAACTGCGAGCCGGAGTTCTGTTTCATCCGTTGTCTTGATGAAACAGCACTCCGGCTCACAAGGCTGGAGGTGCGATGACTTCAATTCAAGAAACAGAATTCGAGCTGCTTGGACATCCACCTTATTCGCCAGATCTAGCTCCCAGAGACTTCTACCCCTTTTTTTCGGCTCAAAGAATACCCTCGGGGCAAGAAATTTGAAAATGATAGAGCTGTTTAGGCGTTTTGGGAGAGTAGACACAAATCATTTTGTTTCTAAGGATATTTTGAGTTTTAAAAAAAATGGACTAAATGTATGAACTTTTTACGAGGCTATGTTGAAAAATAAATAGTTTTTTTAATTGTATTTAATGTGTACCAATTTTTTCCTAGCTTGTAAAAAATATATTTTAATAAAAAAACGATTTTTCCTTTCGAAGCTAGATGCATTGAATTTTGTGACAAATATCGATATTTCGAGGGTAATCTGCCCTCTTCTGCAGTGTCTACCGGACACTGAAGAAGAGGGCAGATTACCCTCGAAATATCGATATTTGTCACAAAATTCAATACATCTAGCTTCGAAAGGAAAAATCGGTTTTTTTATTAAAATATAGTTTTTTTAAGTTTAATCACCTTGGTTTATATTGATTATCATTACTTTTGTATCAACCCTCGCATATAATCCACAAAATTGTCTTTTAAACCATTTAACCTTTTACAACTACAACTACATCCTGATTTAACATCTGATTTCTCCGACAAAAAAATTATGTCATCAACAAAATTACTAATCAACCATTTTTATAACTAATGACGCTCACGTCATCAAAGCAACATGCGAAAATTGCTATTAAAGTAATTGAGAGAGGAATTCACTGATTAGTGCACGGACTAACATATAAAACCTCAACGCCGCCACGATAGTCAAATACCATTATTATTACCATCATCGATATAATAGCAGAGTGTGACAGGAAAAGCTATTCGCGACAATTATTGCACCATGCCAGTCATTTCGAAAATTTCACGAATAAACTTATGGATGGAATCAACACGACAGCGATTAACTCTAGCCTTGTTGAAATTATTGTATAGTGAATGAGTAACAAGTATGGGTAGTGTTAAAATCCATGCAAACGCTAGCATGATCTAGACCAAGGGTGGCCAACAGGCGGCCCGCGGGCCGAATGCGACCCGCTGAGTGTCTGCTTGTGGCCCGCGGACCACATGTACATTTTTTCTTTCAGTGTACATAAAACCCCCAAAAGAATATTCCATCGTGCGTAGTCCAGATCATATCCCACAAATGGAAGTATCTCAGCACATTGATTCACGGCGTTCAAAACTTAATATACGTCACGCCGGATCGCTTGCTGTGTGCCCAGTGCTTAAGTTGATTTTAAAAAGCGCGCACGTCGATCTTGCGTAGATAGTCGTGAGTCTGAATGTGGGATGTGGGGCGGGATGCGACCGCCAGCCTGTGGTAAGCTCGCAAAGCCGTAGGACGTGTGGTCGCTTTCATTGTGTTGTTATCGCCATATGTGTGTTGAGATTTATACTATACCGACTCCTTTCTACTTTTTAAATATAGTGCAGGCTAGCAAACCCAGCCTTTATTATTTTTCTAAATACGTGGCATTTGGCTTTGAATTTGTAGAGTTCTATTTTTTGTTTTGTGCCTAATTATGGATGCCTAACCAAATTACCAACCGTGCTTACCACTTCTTCTTTTTCTAAGTATCTACTTTCAAGTTCATTAGTCCAAAAAAAATTAAAGGCCTCTCATTAGTATTTTACTTTATTTACATGCTTTGCTTTTATTTTACTAATGAAATAGCCCGAATCAGATTCTTAATGGCATTATATATTTTTTACAATGCATTACAAGCATCTCATCCTTTTTTTCAGAAAGTTAGGCAATACTTTGTCATTTAGTTTATTTATTTTGTTCAAAACAAAGACTCACAATGGCGTCAAGTAGTAAATATGTTGCACCAAATAAAAGAAGAGTCGCAGAAGAACTGAGAAGTTTCCAAGACAGATGGACTATAAACTATTTTTTCGTGGAATTGAAAATAAAGCCAATATGCTTGATATGCAATAATTCTGTTTCTGTCTTGAAAGAATATAACATTAAACGACATTACGAGACTAAGCATGCAAAGAAGTTTGATAAGTATGAAGGGCAATTTCGGCAAGACCAGGTAAATGAATTAAAAAGAAAACTTTCTGCACAACGTCAGATATTTACTAAAGTGGCTCAAGAGTCAACATGCTATGTAAAAGCTAGTTATGCAGTAGCCATGATACTAGCGAAAAAATCGAAGCCATATTCAGATGGTGAAATGGTTAAGGAATGTTTGGAGAGTGTCGTTGAAATTCTGTGCCCAGAAAAGAAAACGGTTTTCTCAAAAATAAGCCTGTCTCGTCAAACTATTAGTAGGCGTGTGGATGACATTGGAAAACATATTGAAGATAATTCACAAAATCGAGCATCCAAGTTCATATTTTACTCTCTAGCATTGGATGAAAGCATAGACCTAACAGATACCGCTCAAATGGCAATTTTCATCAGGAGTGTTGATGTTCATTTGAACAAAATAGAAGAATTAACCGCTCTGTATCCACTTAAGGGCACCACTTATTCACGAGATTTGTTAGGAGCTGTTACATCGACATTGAATCGCTTTTCGTTACAACTCAACAACCTAGCGGGCTTAACGACAGATTGTGCTCCAGCAATGGTTGGGAAACACGAAGGTTTAGTCAAATTGATTGAAAACAAGGCCTGGAAAGTTGGAAATATTTCGATGCTAAATTTTCATTGCATTATTCACCAGGAGAATTTATGTTCCAAGTCCCTTAAAATGGATCATGTCATGGATCATGTCAAAACATTGAACTTTATTAAGTCGAAGGGGTTGAATCACCGTCAGTTCCAAGATTTTCTTAAGTCTTTTTTTTTTAATGACGTTACATTTTATACAGAAGTAAGATGGCTGACCCGTGCCAAAATGTTGAAAAGAGTGTTTGATTTGAAACAAGAAATACAATTATTCTTCGCAAGCAAGTCAAAAAGTATCCCAGAATTTGAAGACAAGGAGTGGATTAGCGACTTTGCATTTCTGGTCGATATAGTTAGCCACCTAAATGTTGTTAATGCTCGTCTACAAGGGGAAGATCAACTAATTAATAACATGTATGATCTTATTTCCGCATTCCAAATGAAACTTGGGCTTTGGGAACAACAGTTGGAAACAAAAATCTTCACTCACTTTCCTACATTATTACTGCAGCCAGACGTCACACAAATAGCGGCGGATAAATACGCTTCGTTGATATCCGACTTGAACCTGGAATTTGATAACCGATTTCAAGATTTTAAAAAGCATCGTGTACTTTTTGCTGCATTTGCAACGCCATTCTCCGTAGACGTGAATTTATTGCCAGGAATCTTACAAATGGAACATTGTGAAATGTGTTGTGATGCACAGTTAAAGGAGAAGTTCAAGCAGGTTGGTTTGGAAGAGTTTTACAAATCATATTTAGACAAGGAGAAATATCCTGCATTTTACAAACATGCTCTATCGATGATTTCGCTATTTGGAAACACTTACACGTGTGAACAGCTTTTTAGTCGAATGAAGCATATTAAATCTCAGATGAGAACACGAATTACTGATGAGCATTTGGAAAACTGTTTGCGTGTAGCAACAACATCAATCGTTATTAGCATTGATGCACTTAGTTCTGATAAACAAAATTAGACGTCTCATTAAAATTTATTATATATTGTTTATTTTTTAGTTTTATTTTTTGTATTGCCGAAATCTAATCTAATAAATATGTTTGTTTCTCATTTTTTAATATCTTCTTTAAAAAACTACATATATTGCTTGCTTTGAATAAAAAAAGAAATTTTGTTGTGCGGCCCGGTAGGAAATATCATTTCTAAAATCTGGCCCGGCTGCTAAAAAGGTTGGCCACCCATGATCTAGACAGTCTCAGTGTAATAATTTGTGGTTTATGCGTAACTGATGAAAATCACAATGAAATTCAGTAAGACATTGTCCGACTAGGCGCAGTAATGAGTTGATAATTATTTTTGATTATTCTGTGATGGTATGTATTGTGGCACAGTTGCCATATTTATATTACCGTGTTTTCAATGCCCTGTATTAAGTCCCTAGTGAACCCAAGTCTCTCTTTTTTTAATTATACTACTGAATATATTACTGTAAATTCTTTTACATTTTCAAGATATATTATTTCTCTTAAGCCTTCTTGATAGATATGGTTTTGTACAACCTGCCCCCAAATGCATAATGGCTTCACTATTTCATCAATCTTCGCCATTTCTACGCGCCAAGACAATTTGCTTTGCTTTTTTGTTTATTTCCAAGAAAAAATAATTTAGCGCCCATAGCTTATCAACTTAATCAGGTCAAATCTTATTAAATCTTATGAATTCGGTGAAACATCCTTTGCGATAAGAAGACAGTACTGGATTTCCATGGAACCGCGTCGTATCAGGTAGCTATTACGCTTGACCCGTACTGGGCGTTCTTACGGGCCACTGCCTCAAAGAACTGTCTAATATAACTGACCTATCTCTAGTTGACCTAAGAAGGATAGATGTTTATCAAAGGAAGTTTATGGTTTTCTGATTTTAGTCAATAGGGGAGAGAAAATTATTGTTGCATCACAACGGATCTCTTCTGTGCCTACACTCAGAAAAATTTCACCACTTAACACTTTTTTAGAATCACTTTAAATCAAAAGTTGAAATCACTTTGAAATAAAAAGCGAATCTTATTTGAATTCCACTTTATTATAAAAATTTTATTTTCAAATCAAAATTTTTCATCATTGAATTAAAAAGAAACGTATATGGCGCCAAATCATATTTGAACATTTTTGATTCAAAAATTTTCAAACACGATTTGGCTCCATATACGTTTTTTTTTAATTCAATGATGAAAAATTTTGATTTGAAAATAAAATTTTTATAATAAAGTGGAATTCAAATAAGATTCGCTTTTTATTTCAAAGTGATTTCAACTTTTGATTTAAATTTGATTCTATTAAATGATATTTTTCTGAGTGAATGTACGTCTGTCAGCAGCCCTCTGTCGATCGAAAGCCACTTCAATCTACATACCTTCCTATTCTTCCCCACTTTAAATGATAAAGGTGCAGCATCTGTTCTCTCAGGATTGAAATCATCGACGGTAGTCTCTTCAACAACAAATTGACAACATTACACAACATAATCAGAAGTCCAAACATCATCAGCAGCTCAACTAGCAAGATAAATAACAGCTGCAGCATAAGAAAGAATAAAAAAAAAGAAACGTCAAGAAAAGGTTGTTCCACAGTCACATCCTTTTTTTTGCCTGAACCTTGAGAGGTCGATAACACTGTCCGCCAAGGCGCCATTCCGAAGCGGTGGCCAGTTCATTGCCCGCGGGTTCGCATCCTGCCGTATGGTCATGGTTGTATGTGTTCGTCTTGTGTTGGCTTAACAGCCAGCGACTGAGCATAATACCAACGCTCCATTAATTAAGTGTCTCATCATAGCTTTAATGGCGACGGTATAACATTAGCTCTTCAGAAAATTAAAATGTGACACTTAAAGAATAGTGGTTGGCTTCTGCCATATGGGGCATTCCACGTGAAGCGGACAGGTAAAAAATTTTGACGTTTCCGATTTTAGTAATCTTTGACTATGTTATACCTAACATATATATGTCCTCGATCCAGATACAAAATGTTTTTACAATATAAAGTCTGGTTAACGAGCTAGAGACACCTCATGACACCTTCCCCCCGCCCTCTTTCCCAAAATCATATTTCCTCGTTCTCTCCCATGTTCCTGTCGTTCCGTACAAATACTTTTAAAGATATACTACTGATTGAACATCTCGGCACCAAAAAATAGTAACGATTCCGCTGATCACTTTCATTGTTCTCGTCCGTGCCTCTTTCCATCTTGTTCAAAATTAGTATACCTTCTGGCTCTTTCTCCTCACTTTAAACAATTTGCAATATCTTCCCAATACATACTACTTATGATTTTACATGCATTGTTACTTTTTTCCTGTTTAAGCAAAAGGTCCTCGCGAAAGTAGCTGACCGGAGAACTATATTCTTTGTTCAACCCACTCTAGCTCAAGAGCGAAATGGTTAGAGCAGCAAAATAAATCCGCTTGAACCAATCTCGTGTCTTTCATACAATCCGGTCATAATCACCACATGCAGGACAGCGTATTTGATTAGCTTTTCTAACAGCTGCAACCTCTTCTTTGAAAAAAAAAACCAAAATATTATGACAAAACTGCTCATCTAACGTCTTGCTTTATTTATTAAATCCATGGTCGTATTTGTACTACAGCTGACAATTTCAACTTCAACTCCGTTTTATAATGAATTGGGAGTTCCACAAGGCTCTATCCTCAGTCCTCTTCTCTTTCTATCTCTAACTAAAGATTCAACTGTTCATAAGGATCAATTTTTTGGGCACTATTCCTACGTCTATTTTATTTACTTTTGATTTTAATGGCCCGTTCAATTTTTGAATTACATATATTTGTTAAATATGATAAATAAATAAATCCTGTCCTGACTATTATTTTCTTTCTCGGCACAGAACTTCTCTCAATCTAAGAAACTTATGGTAAAACAGTATACATTAAAAATAACAATTACTATTATTTTATTTTAGAGCTCCTGTCGATTTCCGAAACTCGAAGAGTGCGCACACTTTCATTACGAACGTGTTCAGCTCGGTGCCCTGTCAGTTCGTCTAGTCGACGATAGATCCGATCTTCTCAACAGTAGCATTGCATCACAATCGATAAGCGGCGATGTAGGCGGAGCAAATAGTATATCGGGTCCACTGTCACATCAACTTAATACTCATTCATCACAAGGACGATCCTTCAATCCGTCGAATTGTTGGTTCATCATGAAAGTTATAGCAAGTCGATCGGACCCGTTCCTGATTAAACGATCCTTCGATAATGCCTGTCTGCTGGACGAAATGCTACACAGATGCGTTTATGATCGAAAAATAAGTGGTCTGAGAGAGCTAGGACATTTGGATTTCAAAACTGAAGAGGAAGTTGAGTATGCAGTAGCAAAGTACCTAGAACGATTTTCGAAAATAGCATCGGATTCGTTGACCTGTGGCACTGTGTTAACGTGGCTTCAATTGGACAATAAAGGACGACGACTGCCACTAGCGGACGGCGAAACAATGCGTAGCATTAACACGCCAGCAGTGGGGGCAGCATATGGTGTTCGAAGGTAAACCAAGTCAAACACATCATTTTGTTCGGACAACTAATCAATTTTCTTATTTCAGATACGTTGCTCAAGCCTGCGACGAAATCTCCATTGAGGTCGGCGACATGATATCCGTAATCGACATGCCCAGTCCAGCCGAGTCTGTCTGGTGGCGCGGCAAAAAGTCTCATCTTCAGAAAAGTCATTACGAAGTCGGTTTCTTTCCACAGAGTTGCGTAGCGACAATAGGCGACAAAGTACCCCGTCATCTTCAACTACCCGCGCCTCTTGTCGGTCAATTAGATGTCTCACCAACGAAACCAGTCCTTCGTAAACACGGCAAGCTGATTGCGTTCTTCAGAAGCTTTATCCTATCACGGCCGTCACGTCGCCGTTTGAAACAGAGTGGAATCTATCGGGAACGAGTGTTCTCGTGCGATTTGAGTGAACATCTATTAAATAGTGGACAGGAGATTCCTATGGTTCTGAAATGTTGCACTGAATTTATCGAGGAGAATGGCATTGTGGATGGGATTTATCGATTATCCGGCATAACTTCGAACATACAAAAGCTGCGACGAGCATTCGATGAGGAACGGGTACCGGATTTGAATCATCCCGAAATAAAGCAGGACATTCATGCGGTTAGCTCACTATTGAAAATGTACTTTCGTGAATTGCCGAATCCCTTGTGCACTTACCAGTTGTATGGTAATTTTGTGGAAGCGATTAAGACTCGTAGTGATACAGCGGAACAGTTGCGACTGATGAAGGAAACTGTATTGAAATTGCCACCACCGCATTATAGGTAAGATGTGAAGGTGTAATAATAGCTTAGTGTCAAATATTCGAATGTGTACGAATGTCATTTTAGATACCAATGACAAAAAATAGAAGCCAACCATATTAAAATCGATTTCAAGCGATTTAGATACTTAAATGTGGTTAGTGGTTTAATATAATGTTGTCCTAATAACCATATTTACTGGCCAAGTTAGCTATTTCTTTAATCATTCAACTAAAACAAAAAAAAAACTCTTTATTTAGAAAGAATTGATGCTTGGTCTCAAAATAAAACAAAAGTTTAAAAATTGGAGATGGCGTGTAAATTGTATTAAAATCCATATGTTCGAAATATTTTTCGCAGTCATGAGAGATGTAAGAAATACTTTAACCCAAATTGACCTAATGAAACTCTACAAGAGTCACATTAAATCAAGACTTGAGTACAATTCTCATATGTAGTCTGTCGTACTAAATTGTCTGCGTTAAACTCTTTTAATTCTCCTGTCTATCATTTTTAACATTAGTCTGTGTTATGACATTTTCCCAGCTTCTTGGAAAGTGTCATGCATTTTTCCCATTCACAAGTCTGGTGATGTAAACCTAGTTACTAACTATCGTTTTATATCAATGCTTGTTTTTCTAAAGTTTGTGGAAGTCTGGCTTTCAATCGGATCTATACAATCTTCGCTACGTGTTGGCTACTCAACAGTACGGTTTCGTCAAAAGCCGGAGTACTACCACTAACCTAGTTGAATTTTCCCATTTTTTTCCTCCTGCTTAAGATAGTCCAAACAAACAGACGTCATATACAATGACTATACACCGAAGGCTTTTGACTCAGTCAATCATGAGCTGAGTATGAGCTCCTTTCCTCGTGAATATCATCATTTGTATTTCAACGTACTTGCTATGTCTCTCTCCGTGGTTCCATGTGCTCTCGGTTTTTTCTCCCTCCGATGTACTTCAAGGATCTATTCTAGGACTTTTGCTTTTTAATCTCTTCGTCAACGATATTCCTACTGTGATTGCATCTCCTTGTGTAATGTACGCTGATGACCTGAAAGTTCTTGGCATTATCAATGGTCCTTCCGATCATCTTGCTCTTGATTTGAATCATCTTGTTTCTTGGTGTGACTGTAATTACCTGTCCTTTATGTTTCTAATGAAAGTTTTTTTTTTGTTAAATGCATTTTGTCTTTTACCTAGCATAAATCTTTTCCATATTTTGTTCTTCAAAATCTTTGAGAAAAAAAAACGCTACGATTGTATCCTTATTCAATACATTTTCTTTCTAAAACTTCGCCAACTTTTCCAGGACCTTAAAATACTTGGCAACACATTTGAATAAAATATCTCGACATTCAGCCAACACTGGGATGACAGATAAAAATCTAGCAATCGTTTGGGCTCCGAATTTACTTCGAAGTCCTGAATTGGAAATGGGAGGTAAAACTGTGACATAAACATAAAAATACAATTTTAACTCTTCCCTCCATTTCGCATTAGGTGTTGATGCACTTCGCGGTGTCGGCGTCCAGGCTGTAGTAACTGAGTACCTGATCAAAAACTGTCATCTAATATTTGATCCGAATGAAGAATACAATCGAAACGCAGGCGATCAACGTCTAGACTCTCTAACCGATTGTGAAAGTCTGTTGGTGGAACAACGCGAGCATGATCAATCACTTTCAATTATCGAGCGTCCGAAAAGTTTAAGTGCTGGCGGCGCTAAGTTGATAAGCTTGGAAGAAGCACAAGAACGTCATAGTCGTGTCGATGGTATCGATCCAAATAAATCGATACCGATAAATGTACCGCCGTCCAATATTGGATCGTACATTGAAGTTGGCGGTGGACCATCTAGTCTTCCAGATAAGTATCATACGGTTTTGACTGTTCCACGAAGCTGGCAAAAGAGAAAGACGAATTCATGGAAATCCTTGTTTACAAGAAACACGAAAAATTCGAATAGTAATAATGATATTAAATCGCTACATGTATCGTCGCCTGTACAAAAGGAACCGGAAGTGAGTCCGCCGTTCTCCGAGAGCATTGATAATGACTTGGACAAAATCCATTCGCCTACTGTAAATGGCCAAACACAACCAAAACCAAAATCAATAGACTTATTCGATGGCAGCAAAACCATGGACGTTTGTGTTCGATCCAACTCTATTGATAGTCTTAGAACAGCAGGACATTCACGATCAGTGTCGCACGATTCATACTTTGATTTGCTTCAGTCACCTTTGCGAGCTGTGCCCACCTGTCCGTCACGTGAGCTATCCGAACTCGGTTTGAATTTCGACCGAGAAGAGCCCGAGATGAAAATCTTCTCCGAGAGTGAAAGTCTCGTGAGTAGCCCGAAAGTGGGCAAAGAAAATATACCGCCTAGTAGACGAGTGATGCGTGCTCGGCCCGAGGAATTTTCGAGTGCTACAAACAGCGTGAATCCGAGTCCCAAAAAACAACCGCGCTTGAACCTGCTTAGTCCCGGCGATCCGCCATCGAACCCATGGCCTACAGTAGCGGAAGAGCTTCAAACAGACGAGAGCTGCTGCAAACGCTACAAGCTCGAGGACCAGCTACCCGATATACAATTCATCGATTGTAGCACACCGGAGCATACAATCCTGAACTCAAACACTGTCTATACCAGCGTTCAAGTCCACAATCCACCCAGCTCAATGTCAAAAAGTTCAAGTTACAATGAAGATCTTGGTGGTACAGACCCGGGAAAGAAAACTGATGCCAATAGCGGCAACTTCATTAATGCTCTTTTTGAAGGAGGCGACAGCGTGGCAGTTGCAGCTCGTTACAGCTACCCAATCATGCAAGCTGGCAGCAAACGAAAAGACAACGATCCAGTTTTGAAAGAACGATTCAGTTATCCTGGGTCGGGAAGCAATCGAGAAAGCAAGTATATGTGCCGAATGCCTAACGTGACCGATGTCAAAATGAATATTGCTGAGGAGGAAAAGAAAGACAACGTTGACTACACCAGGTTCGTTAAGTAAATCTTTACTGTCCTGCGCACTATTTAAATATTTCTTTTCAGATCAACGTATTCTCATAAGTTCGACAAGGCGAAAAATCGCTACAGCTATTGCGAGCCATCATCAATATCAGCAGACGTTCAAAGATCACCTCTAAGTTTCATTCTGCGCAGCAGTTCGGCAGATCTTGTCAAAAACAAAGCGGACATGGAACGTTCAAAACTAAGTGTAGCAACACCATCTTCGCCCATGCAAAGCCCACGATATTCCCTTCTTGTCGGTGAGACTAGTTCGGAAAACAGCAGTGCTGTTAACACACCAGTCTACGAAATGGACGTGGTTGGTTCTCAAATGATTGACCGAATTGGAAACGGTCGAAGTAATGCTAGCGGCTGTGCCGATGATGAAAACTGTACTAGCAATAATGGACAAAATTGTGGAATACGTAATTTTGATACCAAAGACTTTAGTTTTATAGTATCGGAAGATAGTTGTAGTAATGTGAGCATCCCGTTTCTTTGTCCTTTTCATTCGATAAATTCAAAACTCAATTTCTTTCAGCTTAATTCACAACTCTCTCAAAACACAAGCGATAAACGTGATATATCCGCTCTGAAGCGGGAGCTATCGTTGGACCTGGAGGGGGGAGCCTCCAAAATGTCCGTTGATCTCACTGACATGTCGTTGTCATCAAACAACAAGCAAATCATAAACATCCCATCGTCGCCAAATAATTCCAATTTTACACATACATCAGACAATACTAGTCAGTCGATAACGCCAAGCGAATTTGGCTATCAGCACTTGAATCGACCGTCGAATACAGTCTCCTTGGAAAATTCGCCGAAATTCGATGGCTACGAAACCATGGAGCATGCATTCATCAACTATGAGAAACCGCCTATGCATCAAAATTCTCCGTCGAAAACGAAAGCGGGAAGTCCGATTAAGGCCACAATCAATATTACTTATAATCTCAGGTCGCCAGTTCGGAAGACTTTCGCAACCAGTGATAGTTGTAAAGACGACTATGAACCTGTAAACGTAATGGACTCCACCAAAAACGCATCGAAACCATTACTCGAGACGAGTTTCGATGAGAATATGGTGTACGAGCAGGTTAAGTTCTTCAAGTCCTCTGTATCAGAGGTGAATCAAATGCTGAACAATGGAAACAATGAATACAGTGATATAAAATTGAAGGCAGAGCCACAACGAGTGCCCGATTTGACCAAGGATCTTGGAAGGAATAGCATGGGCGAAGTTAATAGCAACTTGATAGTTGACGATCCTCTCACTCCAAAGGCAGACTTCCATTTATCCGATGACGTGCTGATGTCTGATAATCTAGATAGTCTCGAAATTGATCAAAACTGTTCCCTCTACGAAAACGTCGAGCTGCGAAAGCCGCCGAACCTTTACGAAAACGTCAAGATGAGCCCGAAATCTCTTAAACCCGCCTCTGATTCCAGATCGCATTCAGCGCCTGTAGCTAGCTCTAATTTGCAAAGAAGCCTTCCCGTCGAACCAGGCCGTGATTCAGCTCCGAATTTCAGCGTGCGACAGCTCGCGACGAAGTTTGAAACCAGCCCCGTCGACCAAACAGCTCCTTTTGATTTCTCGCATCGCGGGTCGAAACGGTCGGACCCATCGGTAATGGTGGTCAACCGAGACGCACCTTGTTACGTAAGAGCCAAAAACAATTCGAAGCAACTGAACAAATCAGCCCAAATCACTCGGAGCCTCGACGAAAATGCCTTCGTTCGAGAGTTCGGCAATCGTCGGTTCGAAAATGTAACGAAAAGTGTGCAGCAAATCGAGAAGATCGATGATATGCGGAGGAAGTCTTTCGATTTCGGTGGTCCTAAGTCACTGAATCCTCCAAAACATCTACCTGAACTACCTGACTCTGAAGTTGTGGAGCTATGCAAAACCACTTCAGGCAAGTATCCTTCGAGCAAACTCAAACTGGATCTGGAGAAGGTTGATGAAGCAACTGTGAAGCCTGCAGATGTGAAAATAACTCCCACAACAGAGAATCGAATCTCATTGATTCAAAACAACGTAGATATCAAAGCGATTGTCGGTAGTGGCGGTACAGAGGAAGATCGGAATCCTACAATGAAAGTCCTGAGTGGCTGCAAGCTCGATCGCGAGCGAATCGAAAGAATAAAGGAAGAACGGCGGCTGCAACTTAACGAAAAATACAGGTCCGAGTCGTTTAAATCGAAATCAAAAACAGAACTTCGTGAATTCATTCGGGAAGAGAAACAACAATCGGAATCTTTGCGTGTCAAATCCAAGTCACGGGGCGATGTACGATCATTACAAAAAGACATAGACAATTTGCAGAGCTGTGAATCATTGATGTTTCCTTCAAGTCGTATACGCAGGTCGAGCGATGAGAAGAATCAGAATAATGTACAAGAAGCTGCAAAGTCGGCCGGTGTTGTGATTGCACAAATTGACGAATCAAGTACGAAAGGTGGTAGCAATCAACAGCAAAAGGTAGTCGAAAAGAAGACAAATGCAAGTGGAACATTGGAATATCAGAGAGATCGGGAAATTTCAGAACTTCGATCACAACCGATAACGAGGGGTACTACTGTAAATTCGACGTGAGTATAGAACATTTTCTTAATAGTTAAGATATCTTTAAAAAATCCTACAATCTGATACAATTTGGCAGAAATTAATATATCGATCAATAAATCCCGAGGCTACGTGATGAAAATACAATATTTTGGCGTAATTCCACCTTATTCATAAACATAATCACCCTCGCTTTACCATAGTCACCTTCCAACGCTTCTTTAACTTTTTGATATCTTTTTTTTTGTGCAACGATTTATCTTTAGCCTAAAAAATGCCTCAGTTTCGGCAATACTCCTTTTTAGGAGTGAAATTTCTTCTTCTGGAGCATTTTTTAGGCCTGCAAAGAGTCAATAATTGCTAGGGCTCAAATCTGGAGAATACGGTGGCTACGGAGCAATTCGATTTATTCTTCATATATTTGTGCCATTTTTGGCGTCGAATGGTCACACAATGAAATTGGATGCGTGAATTGTATTGGTGAGAAAGAGTTTTCTTCTTCCTTTGGGGCCGGTTTTTTAAGTTCTCTGTTTCAAACGCATCAATAACGCCTTATAATAATCGTTATTGATGCTTCTTTCCTACTTAAGGTAATACATGAATGTTATTCCATGCGCATTTCAAAATACAGAGGTCGTAACCTTGCCAGCTAACTGTGGCGATTTGTTTTCACTTTGCACGAGTTTGACCAACTGCTATCCGCTCAGATGATGATGATTTAACTCTGGAGTGTAATGGTGTAACCCTGTTTCAGCCATTGTAACATACCGGAGCAAGTAATTATTTTTATCACGATTAAACGGCTTCAAACATCGCTGTGAATGTTGTTGTTTTTGGTCCACTGTGAGCAAACGCGGCATCCATTTAGAAAAATTGTTTCGCATATGAAATAGTGCAATCACTGCCTTTCGATATCTTTACTGTGTCAGCTATCTCCTGTAACTTTATTTTATGGTTAACCAAAACAATTTCTTAGATTTTTTTATGTTTTGTCGTAGTAGCATGCAGCAATTTAGAAAACAGGAGTGTTGCCTGCAGGCACCTCAACTGAATCGTCATGGCTAACAATCCAGTCCAGTCGTCATGGCTAACAATCAACAAGGGCAGATCAACAAAAAAAAGAAACGCCCCAGGAGCAGGGTGCCCTAGAAATGGCCATGAAGGCCCCTAGTCGGCAATAGTGGAGCACCCTTTAGTCCGACCCCGGCGGATGCTGCTTTACCGCTTTGCTAGTTCTACGCCGCTGGGGTGGATCACTTGAAAATGAGGTGAACTTTCTCCCAGAAAAAGGGGGACGTACATATATTTCATCCGTCATGAAAATATTCTAGCCGCAGTTAAAAAGGGAAGGGGCTTTTGTCCGTGAATGACCAGATGCAGCTCTCAGGGATGAGCTGTAAGCCCGACCCAGCCGAGACGTGACAAATCACGTTGCTAGCATTCTGAAATAAAGGGGAACGAAACACGCGAGAAAATCTAGAACGGGGGGAAAACTGCCTCTATTTAGTTGGCCTGATGATGAGGTAGACAGCCTCAGCTCCCTGATGTTGGCGGGGTCACTCCGTCCATTGACCTTGGCCTAAAACAAGCAAAGAAAAACTAGGTGGCCAAGAAATGCTTACTAGCTAAGCCTATTCACATGCTGCGATAATTCAAATAAGTTGCACGCACTGAGGCGTGACTAATTAGTTCCAAATAAAGAAGTGAGTAAATTCCTAAGTAGGAATCCGCAATCAGGTTGTAGGGGCGACTCTACGGAATCCTCAAAAATGATTAAAAGAAATATCTAAAGAAATATCTAATGATTTCTAAAGTTGACTAAAACTTAAGTTTTCCACTACGGAAATATATTAGGAAAGTTTCCAAAATTATTTATTGGGTTAGACCCGTTCGGACCTCCTCAATCATATTCGCTGGCTGGCTGGCTGGATCAAAATACAGAAGAAATGAATAAACTACATTAAAGCTAGTATAAATCGTCAATAAAAATTCAGTTGAGTCGCTTCCAGAAGGGAAACGCCCAATTTTAGGTCTGTCTGCCCTCTCGAACCTACTAAAAGAGACAAGGGAGCAAATGAACAAAGTTGTTTTAGTGTTTAGGACCCAACAATTTCCCTGAAGATCTGGTGGTCAAGCTGAAGGGACGTAGAGGTAGCACGACGCAAACCCCATGTAATCCATCCACAGCTTGAACCAAACCTCAGAAAAACTGTCTGACCCTGAGCACCAACAGTCAAGAATTTGGAATAGCTTCCACATAAAGAGGGGCAAGGGTCCTTAAACCACCAAACCCAGTAATCCGAAGTCAGCCTCCAGGTTGTGCCCAGAGCCAAAAAGCTCAAAAGAACAGCACAACAGAAGCTATCCAATGGTAAACTAGAAGAATTTGAAGTTAAAATTATAGGAGGGCATAGGGTTGCGGCTAGTGAGAGATAGAGCTGAAGAACATGTCAAATTGAGAGCTATTCTGTATTATTGAACAGCAAGAATAAGAATCGCAAGGAGGCGATTCAAGGACATGTTAGTGGTAATGGATGTAGGATTGGAACGTTAATTCTTAGGAGGTATGAGCTGATACTCATAAATTATTTTTTCCATTTGGGAAAAAAAACAAAAGTTTTCGGGCTCCACGTTGGGCGCCATTTGTAACAATATGAAATAGAGGAATGTTTGCTTGGAGGCGCCTCAACTGAACCGAAATCCAGTCGAGAGCCTGGAGAGCAGGGAAAAGGTAATGGTTAGACATCATCTTTTCCTTGATCTGGCCAAGCAACATTTTTGTTCTCCAAATCGCTACAAGGACTTCATTTGGGTGAGCAACGCTTCCAGCATCATCAGGTTCTGTAAGGCCACGTTTAAAATTAACAAACCAATGTTCAACGATTTATTTCGTTGGAGCAGAGCTCGGTTAACACTTAAATCAAGTCTTTGCTGTGATGGTATTTCTCCCCCATCAAAAAGCAATGATAAATCAAGATACGAAATTATTTGGAATCCATTGTTTTGAGAATGGAAAAGTTGAATCGCTAAAATAGCTGTCAAATCACAAACTTAATCAGATTTTCATGAAATTTTGACATATATGTATCATGTAAAGGTTGGCAAATTGTGAAAATAATAAGGATTCGTCGTTAATGGTGCCACCTACAGTCATGAACAAAAGTCTACGTACCCCTGCAATGTTCATGAAAAATATTGAACTGAACGCCTGATGTCAACAAAAATTATAAGGAATAATGAAAACAATAAAGTAAACAAAAATTACAAAATTTCATACAATAAAAAAGAACAAAAGTCTACGTACAGTCACCTTTAACATTAGTTGTCTTAAAAACTAGTATTTGGTGGGGCCTCCTTTGGAAGAAATTACAGCTTTCAATCGGCTTGGCATTGAATCGACTAGATTTCTTGTAATTTCTGGTGTAACTTTGTCCCATTCTTCATGAAGAACGAAAATTAGGTCGGATCTGTTTCAAACTTAATGGTTTTGAAGTTGGCGCTTCAAATGTTCCCATAAATGTTTGATTGGGTTTAAGGTCGGAGATTGGGGTGGGGAATGGAATTGTTTGGGGCTATTAAAAATCAACCACTCTTTCACAATATGCGCTGTATGTTTGGGGTCATTGTCTTGTTGGAAGACCCAAGACGGCTCTAGTCCCAATTTTTGCGCAGATGGTTTAAATTAACTTTAAGTATGTCTAAACATACAGCACGATCCACAATACCATCGATGACAACTGAATTCCTCACCCCCACCGCCGACATGCATCCCCAAACAAGAACACTTCCACCTCCATGCTTTACCGTACCAATTAAATTCTGCTTTTTGAGGCGTTCGTTTGGTTTTCTCCACACTCGTTGCCTACCGTCATATCCGAAAATATTAAACTTGCTCTCGTCGCTAAACAAGACGCTATTTCAAGAATTTTCCTGCTTGCCTTCATGGAGTTTTGCAAATTCGAGCCATTTATCTTCATTTGTTTTACTAATGAATGGTTTTTTCCGAGGTGTCCTGCTAAAATAGCCGTTGCGGTGGAGCACTCTGCGCACAGTTATAGGGTGTAAGTGTCTGCCCTAAACCTCCTTGATGCCTTCGGCTAGTAATTTTGACGACGTACGAGGATTATTTTGTATTTCTGCGAGTACACTTTTCTCTTCACGGTCGATCAGCTTTCGCGGTCTTCCACTCCTGGGTTTGTTTTCAAATGATTTTGTCCTCTGGTAATTTAAAATTACAGTTTGATCGCGGTTTTTTTACTATTTCACTAATTTCACGATAAGATAACCCTTCTTTTCTAAGACTCACAATTAATTTTCTAACGCCATCAGAGATTTCCGTCCTTATCGGAGCCATGATCACTTTAAACAAATTGACAATTACTTGTCAACGCGCCGTCAGCTCTTGAATCTAATACGTATTTCACCATTCAATGAAAACATGCACAATGAAAATTATTTAAACACACGTTAAGCTGTATGTAGACTTTTGTTTCATTTTGGGTTGTGAAGATTTCATTTATATCCCTCTTATTATTGCTTTGATAGAAATAGTTCAAAAATTTACTTATATTTAAGCTTAAATTAAGTGAATACATGTTTTTGCTGTGAATGCTTAGAATTAGGATTATAGAAACTGAGAGAAATGCTCAGATATTGTGGGGGTACGTAGACTTTTGTTCATGACTGTATATAACAGCCTCGGAATTTATTAACTGATGTATTAATTAATTTGTTTTTCAGCGTGTTTGAATAGACATTATAACTTTCATAATTTTCAGACGTGAAAAAATTTCACCACCGTTTTCAATACGGGACGTGGCGGCAATGTTTGAATCACGATCACAAAACCAATAAATGCACAGCATAATCAACCCAAGCCGAAACAATAAACGGAAAAATATGACAATTTATACAATAAATTCAAATTTCTATTATCAATCATAGTTATTTTTGACGTCTGTCTTTGAAAAAGTAAAACAAAGAAAACACAATCTTCTCACACATATTCTATCAAATTAGCTATCGAAACGAAAAAAAAAAAAACATGTAATAACTGCTGCATAGCCAACAACATTTTTCTAAGTAAACCTTAACAACAACTTTCTATTGATGAAACTAAACTTACGTAGATAAAATTATTCAATCCAAATTATAAACAAACATTTAATTATAAACGTAGCAAAACGAGTTACACAAAGCGTTTACAGAATCAAATTTAAACAGCCAGGTTGTTCTACGGAAAGAAAACGCAGAGCGAAAAGACAAACCCTAGATGCACTAATATTTGTGTATACACTAGATTTTTTTTTTCAAACGTTCAAAAAACAAAAAAGATTGTAAAAAAAATAGGAGAATGAAAAAGACAACGTTCGCTTATATAATCAATCAACTCAGTAAATTTATATAGATTTAAAACAAAATCAGAATATTATAAAATTTGCAAGCTTTAATTGACACTGGGAGACCAAAGAGGAACAATCTCTCCCCTTATGTATATCGCTTATGCATATTCGAATTTGATGCAAAAAAAATAAATACAGAATTGCTGGGAATGGAAGCAAATAGATATTTTACAAATATTCAATACTTTTAGTTAAATCTCAACCATGTTTGTTGTTTAAGTTTGAATAAGTTCTTTTCGTTTAGTTATATTACGTTACTTCTTTAATTCTTGAATTTTTTTCGCTTGTTTTACAGACTTACGTATTAGAAATATTTTTTTTTTCAAAAATGCGCTATTTTCAATTTTAAACTAAGAAAATTAATTTATTATTATGTAACATAACATAGCTCGATGCTCATTTGACGTTGTTAAATCTGTCTTTATGCATTGAGAATTTTTTTTTAAAAACATTTCTCGCGCTAAGAGCTATATTTTACGTACATTTGTTTATTATTATGTGTGTGAACGCTGTCGCTTGACTACGAATTAGCGCAAATCAATCGATAAATTATTTGCGATTGAAATTCTGAGAAAATAAATTTGATTGCTTAGCAAATATTTATGTATATTTTTAAAACATACGGTGTACAGTGTGTTCTGTTAAGAAAAGTGAATTGAATTGGTATGTAGTAATTTAGTTGTGGTTATTTTAATGTAAAATAAGTTTTAATGCAGTTTTAGTGAAAATAAAATGAAAGAACGGTCTCAATGAAGATATAACTCAAGCAATCACAAACTATATAGTTTTCCTTCCAAATATTTTTTTTTAAAATTTAGTATCAATTGTTTTCAAATAATTAATTTTTAGTTTTACACAATAATACATTTTTCACGCATATGTATGATATTCTGTAATGAGCTTGCTTAAATGCATTATCTATAATTTTTCTTTGAAAGTGTTGCGAGTAAATCGAATAGGAAATAAATGAATGGAGTTTGTAATGGTATTTAATAAGTCGTAATTTTTGATATTAAAAGAAAATAATGTTAGGTGTTGTGCGTTCATAAGGATTTTTTTTTCTGTTCAGTATGATATTGCGAATATAATGAATCTTACTATGTATTATGAAGATGATGATGATATATTTGATTGCGCTTGGGCATTCAGAAAAGTATTTCTAACGAAATAAAATGCGAAAAATTTATGAAAATCTAGTTTCATTTTTTTCTGGAAAAGATTAGTTAAAATTAAACAAACTATAGATATAATTTTCCAAGGAATAAGTATCCTTAAGCGAAATATTATCCAACAAAAACAAATGGATACTGCTGCAAAGAGTAAAGCAGGTGCAAAAGCCATGCAATAGTTGATGGTGATAACGTTTCGGAAGATTTTAGTGAATCCTTCCTCACTTTTTTATACTTCCCGCATTATGAGTAAATATTTAATCTTAGTCTCAAGGTTTTTTTTTGTAAAAAAAAAGTCATTTTACGTGCAGTCAAAATAATAGCACCACTCGAATATTCGTGTAGCAAATTTAAATTGTGTTATAAACTATTGCCTGAAATAATTTGAGAAAAAATCAATTCAATCATATACACAAATTTACAGTTAAGATTCCTAAACTTTATTTAAAATGCGGAGAGACAAACATTGCACTCCTGAAAAAAGGATATTATAGGAAAACCGGCATCCAAAGGTAAAACTTACGGGAAGATCAATAAAGTGATATAAGAAACAAGCAATGGCACCCCGGCTTTTACAAAAGCTTGGGCTGCTGAGTAAAAGGGAACCTAAATAAAAGAATCTAAAAAGGTGTTGAACGTTGCTGCCAGTGTGGAAACTGTTCGCGTACGATTTATGGAGAACAATTTGAAAGCCTGCAGCCCAAGGAAAGTGCTTTTGTTGACGCATACGCATGCCAGAAAGCGTTTAAAGTTCGCTAAAGAACATGAAAATTGACTTGCGACTAAAAGGCGCAATATTTTGTGGACACATGAAAGGAAAATAGTCATGTACGGTGCTTCAGGCTTTCGGTTTTATGTTAGAAGACAGGTAAATGTTGTACTAAAGCCAGCATTCGCCAAAAAATCCACAAAGCCTGGCGGGCTATCAATTATAATATGGAATTGCTTTTTGATGATTTATTAGATCAAAACAATAATGGATCAATAAGTTGACGTACAAATATTGGAGGCTGTAATGAGGAGGATATGCCACTGCTTTGGGTCTTGCAACAAGACAACAATACGAAGCACAATATGTGGAAAATGGTTACTGGACAATGAAATAAACATGATAGAATAGCTTGATATGAATCCAATTCAATGTGTTGGGAGGTGTGGTGAAGAAGGAGGTCTTTAAAACCCATTCACGGAATAAAGACCAGTATTAGGCTGTGATAAAGGTAGTGGAAATTAAAAAGCTATTAAAAATTGCCAGAATCTAATTGATATCTGTAAAATAGAGTTGGGGAAACATGGAGGCGGTGTGTGTATCCTTGTTAAAAAAAAAAACATAAAATATCATGAAACAGTATAGATTCTAAACTTGAAGTAGTTGGGTTTAAAACTATTAATCTTAAGAGTAATTTTCATATATTTGATCCTTTTATTGTCCCCTGGATTTAAGCAACGTAAGTCTCTATAAGGAAATGAAGCAAATCATCATTAGCTTACCCAACTCGTATTTCATCATGGGAGGGGACTCTAATCCCAGGAATATGTGTTGGGGGATGATGCAATCAATGCCAAAGAAAACAAACTGTTAAGGGTCATGAAGAAATGTATAATATATAATTTTTCAATAATGACAATAACACTTTTTCAAACTGCAGAACAGAGGGTCAGGAAGGTTCAACTACTCCGGATGTCACTTTTGGAAATTTTACACCGACTCTAAAATTAAATAGAACACTTATAATAATTAAGTTATTAAAATTGGTCACAGAACAATTTTGTTCAATTAAACAAAGAAAATAGGATCAATAAAATATTTAAAAAAAAAATCCTGGATGAAATCAATTCAAGGAAACATATCCAATATTCGGAACGATTTTAAAAACACTGTAGATAAGAACCAAGTAAATAGCTCTAATTTCAAATAAAAATAAAGGTTGGTGGAATGAGGAGGTGAAGTTATAACAATAAGAAAACAATTCTTAAAAAATGTCAGCAAAGCAGGAAAATGATAAACTTCTATAATTATCAGAAAGCTGTTACAAAGTAAAACGATGAGGTTTGAAAAAAGTCAGAAGAAACAATTGGATTAAGAAAATTACGGCACTAAAAATGCAGAAATTAACGCGAAAGCTGCCCTTGAACATTATTTAAAGCAATTTGCTAAAAAATAATTATGAACTCTGCAAGTTTGTTAATAATATAAAAAAAATAGGAAACAAAAGACCTCCATCATTTTGGAATGATTAATATATCAATGATGGAAGTTTTGTCAAATCATAAACAGCTCAACTCCAGGGCCAGATCTGGTCACATATGAGGTGATAAGAGCTATGATCAGAAGTAGTGTGATAGGATCAATAGAAAATTTAAATAATGTGGTAAATAACCATACAAATCTCTCAGAAATCCTTTGGATCAAGGTGTCCTTAATTCTCATACCACTAAAAAGCTCTAATGAAGAAATTTAAATTAAATCAGGAATCTCCAGGCGGCCAAGGCCCGACTTCGGGCTGTTGTGCCACGTTGATGATGGTTGAGGAAGTATCCATAATCAATGCAGACCTCAAAGCCGTCTTTCTTGCGATCTCTTCATGTAAAGATAATCCAATGGTGAAGGTTTTAATATTAGTGGACTCGAACATAGTCTGCTCAGAGCTTACCAACAATTCCTCCAACAAATCAGTTATCAACGAAATTGATTAAAGTTGTCGATCTTTGCCCAACGTGGTGTTTAATATTATGTGGGACATTGGGGTATAGAGGAGATAAATACAGTTGACAGTGAAACCAGAATGGGAGAAGTAGAGGCAGAGCCCTATAATAATAAAAATGAGTCGGATGAAGGAGTAGGTGAATTAAGTGAAATAATTAAAAATGAGTATGGAGTGTCCTGCAGAAGACAAGTAAGTAAATATAATCAATGCACCTGGAAAAAAGCGTTCTTGAACGGGAAAGATCAAGTTTGGTATCAAAATTTAAAATTAATAAGCAAAGTAATAAAACAATTGAACAGACTAATCACTAATAAATGTTACAATAATCTACGTTTGTTTAAAATGAAAATTTTTGAGAGTGCTATTTGCTCTCCAATCTAGCTGATGATCTAGATCAGCCATACTCAACCTTTTTTATTTCAGGGCTACTAAGCAATGTGTACTTAGATACGAGGGCTGCAGTCTAGTGATACCTAAAATTATATTTAATACAAATTTAGTATGGCCCCTGACCGTGTGACAATTTTAGTTAAATCAGGCTGATAATTGCTACTGCAATTCTTAAGGTATTGTCTTAGTGGAAATCAGTAAGCCTTTTTCTATAAACATTTTGTGCATATTTTCATTTCAAATATGATATTGCACAGATAAGTCGATGTGAACCACGCCAAAAGCAATTGGGTGCAGCTTTTCACTGTATTATAATACGAGTATGCCGGTACAAGTTGCCACAATTCCGCATGCTCCTTTACCTTTCTTTTTTCGTTAAATATAACCTCTAAATTCGAGTAATTTTTAATTTCATTGATTTCATCAAACAATTTTGAAAAATTGAATTCCAGCTCTGCTAACTGACTAATAACTGCCGATTTTAAGTGCCAGGGGTTTCCAAGAAGCATGAGAAGCATCTCTTGAAATTTCTCAACTCTCCCAATCTTCGTTTCAATTTAATGGATAGTGAATTTAGGTAATTTAAAATTACATTTTATCTTTTGATATATTTTCATTTTCATTAGCTATTGAAAGTGTGGGGAAATGGTCGATCTTTTGTTTTTTCATGTCTTCGCAATAAATGCTCAGTTTGTCTTCAAATGCAAATACTTTTTGGGCCATCTGCGTTAACATTTTGTTTTCACCTTGTAAAGATTGATTCAATTCACTTAATTTCTCCGTGGTGTCACAAAGAAATGCAACAAGACTCCACCATCTATCATCATCAAGTTCATTGTAAACTTTGTTGTTCTGTTGTAAAAACAACATAATTTCTATTCGTAATGAGAAAAATCGGTCGACAACTTTTCTTCTTCTTAGTCATCGGACTGCTGTATGTAAAATGACATCACCATAATTACTGCTGACCTCTTCCAAAAGGTTATTGAATTTTCTATGATTCAGCTCTCGTGCTCGAAGTACTCGGGTATTAAAATTTTGTACTAGCTCCTTAGTTTGATAACATTAGAATTTTATACATTATGAAGCCGTCAAAATATTGGTGTCTGGTACTCGGGTGTTTTGGGAATGGTGAAAAAATGGAATTTTTTTGTAATTTTAGATTTTTTGCATTGATGCTATGACTGACTATTTTAGATTGACCGAGAAAATACTGGTATCATGAGATCGATCTTGGTGATCATATCTTGGAATATATTTCGACTCTGCCGGAGGCTAGCAATCAGATTGGCTTATCGTTCGTAGATGTAAATGTGGCCTGAAACTCAAGCTATCAGCGACCACTGCCACTAAAGAGCCACCCGGTGTCTCTTACGCCAACTCTATGAAATTTTCAGTACCGAAAGCTGGATTCAAATTTAGTTGATAACAATGAGAACTATGAGCAACAAATGTATTGTCTGAACCATATCATACAATTGAATGTTTGCAATGTTTCCAAAGCAATGTCTGGATGGCTTGAAAGGAGAAGCACTTATGAGCAGTGCTGCCTCTTTTGCTTCTATAGTAGTGGATTTACTACTATTGTCCTGCCAAAAAATTTACTACACAGCAACTAAATCTATTATTTGATAAACCGACCGAAACAAGATAAATCTTTTCCATTCATAAACAACAAATGGATTCATATCAATTTTTCCACTTCTTTAGAAGAAGAGAATTGATGTAATTTTCTTGTCTACACAAAACCAAGCACAATGCAGCTGAGTCAAGGTCAATCAATTTAAATGTTCCATTATTTTGATTGATCTATTTTTATCTATCTTTTCGTCTATTTTTTACATTATTCACTTTAGTTTACTTTGAAGCCTTCTCACTTTTTAGACGCTGACTTAATTTTGAATTTTGAAAACATTCACCATTAATACTTTTTGGTATAAGATTCTAACAATATATTCAATCTTATTATTTGCATTAATTAATGGTAAATTACATCGATGGTAAAATTAAATTTATCGAACTTTTATTTTATCTATGTGCACACATTCCAATAAAATTTGATATAAAAATAGTAAGTTAGTTATATTAAATTATTCAAATACGTGACGAATCGTTTCAAAAGCTGAATACTTTTTCATTAAAGTGTGTAAATTTACCTTGTATTAAGTTTTTTAAAATATATTACTATTCATTTCAACCTAATACTCTTTTATTATTTTTTTTACTGCGTAAGAGATTATTTGAAATCCAGTTGGCCCAAAAACTGTGGCTCTGTATGCAAGCTCTCATTGCATTCTGTGCCCCGACAAGGGTTGGAGGTTTAGTGGCCGTACACCAAGTGTCTCTTGCAATGGTAGCGTTAGTCTCTCAGATTTTTCTTTAGATTGAACATGAAACTATGTTTGGATATGTACTTTTGTACACAAGCATATTTATGAACATGAAAAATATAGCTGGAAATCAATCACTTTCACTTTCGGGCCACACTTGGGAGTTTCACGGGCCGCGGGTTGAGTATGGCTGATCTAGATCATAGAATTTTTCACTGCCAGGCATTGGTAGCTCCGAGATTGGAATTTGAAGTACTCCAATACTGTGTAGATTCTTTATTAATGGTTAGTAATAAAAAGCATATCAATGAATGTGGTGATTTCCTTGAGTTGGTTTTGAATTTGTAACTAAAGTAAATAAATTAAGTCATAATAATTAAAATCATAAGTATAAGTAAATCTGAATTAGTTTAGTTTAGATAGCTTATAGTAATATAAAGTCTAACCCAACAGTATGGGTGTTGTCGAATCCGATGGCTGATTCGAATCTTTATCAGCTAACCTTTTCCTCGTAGAACTGGAAACAATACTCAACGAAAAAAAAATTGGTGTCTGCACGCTGTGCAGCTGTAACCGTTAATAAAGGTTAAGAACATTCCTTCCTAAAAATTGATTGCCCTAAATGAATGTTGTCATTTGCCTGGCAGGTTCAAATTTTAAACTTATGCTTTCTTAAATTTCGTCAACGTTGCCGAATCAACCATGGATTTAACATTTTCTTCAATTACCAGAATTTCAGTAGTTTTTATAGTGAATATTTATTGTACTCGACGTGAAGCTGTTTCTAATTGCTGCGAATTTTTTTCTTTCTCTATAGTAATGTAAATTTAGCCACACCATACTTATATGACAAGGCATTTGTTAGGTTATTTAATAATATTGAATTTTTCATTCAACACTTGTTATTACGAATCATTTTTCTCCAACAGGACTCCCAAGGCACGTTTATCCACAATTATATGCGAACAATAAATGACGCGACTAATATCAGGAAACATCGTTTCTACTAGCTACACTGCACATTCCTATGAGATACTTTTCCTATTCAACAAGACGAGAAAATCAAAATTGGAAAGATAAAACATGGGTTTTTGGAGTTTTAATCAGTGATATATACAGTGATATAATACAGATATTGCCGTAATGATAGAATTGCTCCAGCATCATAATAGCATCCATCATAGACCCAAATCTCACAAACAATATTGACATTCTATTTTACCAAGAAATATAATGAACATTGCTAGTTTCATATATTTTTAGTTGGAACTAAAGGAAACTCCTATTAAATCTGAACAAAACTGTTCAAGTACGTAAAATTATTTTCTTAAACGGTAAGCATATATCAGGAATTGGATTTAATTAATAATTTTATTTCACTTAATTTAAATACATTGCATGCAAACGCTCTTAAAATGTTGACTGAGATACCCAACTCACAAGCTCCCGTATGGTCTAGTGGCTAGGATACCTGGCTCTCACCCAGGAGGCCCGGGTTCGATTCCCGGTACGGGAAATTTTTTTCCTATTTCTACTGTGCAGCGATTTTACAAAAAATTTTTCATTGATGGACATTTTAAATCTGTTCTCGTACCTGTATCTATCATAATATATTAAAGTAGATTCGCAGCAAGTCGTTTTTGTACTCTTGCTGCAAGCTAAATTTTGCCACAAAAAGAAAGCCAGCTGCAAAAATCTGTTGCAGCTGCAGTATGCGATCAGACCTCAGGATCAGACCTTTTGATTAATTGACGTAAAATTGTATTCATTCATTTCATTTATTTAAAGCTATTATTATTGACATAGTTTTAACAATTCAGTTTTACTTAGAGGTTAGAAATTGACAAAGTCCGTTGCAGCAATAATTTTATGAACTATGCAGCGCAATTTGTTTGATAATTCAGTTTGTGATGTAGTATATGCAAGGAATACAGAGAACAACCTTGTTTGATTACCGGTACTTAGCCTAACGTAGACTTTACAGTAACTTAAACTAATTTCGACTCAAATTACTTTGCCTAAAGTAATTAATATAGCGAACTAATAAGCGAATTGGTGATGCCCTGGCAGTTATGTAGGAATGAAGAAGTTCTTTTTGAGACCAACGTTAATTTGGTGGTAGTTTTGGCAAGTTTCTGCATATGTGCTGTTGAATGGCAGTACGGTTTATCTAATATAAGTTTCAAACATTTCTTTTAAGCTATCTGAATGAGCTATGTGAAGATTGGCTAAACTACAAGCTTAAATACGAGGATCTTGTTGTGAACATTAAGTTTCGATTTCCTGTTGATTAGGGGGTACATCACGTAAATGATATTGGACACCTTGGAGCAAATTTTTCTACATGGTATTTAACGAGTAGCTTTTTTTATCGAGGGGATCTCCTAGATATGTAATTGTTTCTGACCAATCTATAACCGTTTGTCTTAAATGTATTCCTCGAGCTGGCAAATGGAAGATTTTTCTCTTACGAGTCAAGAATATGGCTTTAGTTTTTTTTTCATTTTCCACATGTTGCAGTAACTAAGCATGCTCTCTAGGTATTCTTCTAGGCTTTCACTGAAAAAAATCCACATGGCACCCAGAGCTATGTAACATACCGCATTTTTTATGGTCCCATAAGCTATGTACATAGTACTCTGAGCTATGCAGTATGGCTCCCAGCGCCATAATTACAAGACGCAGAAATTATGGCTCCACACATTATATTACATAGTACCATGAGCCATGTAATGTGGCTTCAGTTGCCATCTTGTTTGTTATAATTTAGTGATGTTCCAATAGGTGAAAGACTGTTTGCAGAAGTGGGGTTTTAGCAGCCTCATCGACAAATTTATAGGTCAGCGAATTTTGATATTGTTGGTTATCTGAAGTGAAAAATCACATGGAGATATATATATATATATGTGATATTTGGCATGCGCGCAAGCATTCAAGGATGGTATTCAAATGAAATCCGTCAATAAGTATCTCAGCGAACTATACCAGCGCAATAATACCCCTAAATGTTTGCACGCATGATTTAGTAATTGAATCATTCGGATTCCAAGGTAATAGTTTCAAATTTAAAATTTTCGTCGTGGAAGTGTATACTTTGTGTATACTTTTGAAGTTACATTAACACAAAAGCCATATATATATATATATATATATATATATATATATATATATATATATATATATATATATATATATATATATATATATCTATATATATATATATATATATATATATATATATATATATATATTGGTATATACTGGTATCATCCTCAGAAGATATATATATATGTATATATATATATATATATATATATATATATATATATATATATATATATATATATATATATATATATATAGATATATATATATATATATATATATATATATATATATGTGTGTATATATATATGTATATATATATATATATATATATATATATATATATATATATATATATATATATATATATGTATATATATATATATATATATATATATATATATATATATATATATATATATATATATATATATATATATATATATATATATATATATATATATATATATATATATATATATATATTGTTTGCGGTAGTGAAGAGTCAAAATTATTATATACATTCCCCGACAAAACTTTTGGCCATCTTGAAAAATTTTTAAAAAATCAGGAAATGAAATTTTCTGACCAGAATAGAAATGAAATTTTCTGACCAGAAGGAAATGAAATTTTCTGACCAGAAGTCTCAACATTTAGCCTATGAAGGTTTTTGAAGCTTAATGTATTGTACGTTCTAACCTAAGGGGACTTTTTGCGAATTTTTCTTATTTTCAGTTCAACAAAACTTTGTGCCAGTTAGAAGGAAGCCCAGCTTAATCCAATTTAGAGATATATTTCTGTGGTTGCCCATAATTATTTCTAAACAATACTTTCATTTTTGTTGTAAGAGTGTGAATAAGTTTCTGGACACTTTGTTGGTCCATTTAAATTCACTCTTCTTATACTTTAGACTATAGTACATGGCATGGAGGGCTATAACACATGGCGTGGGGGACTATAGTACATGGCCATGACCCAAAAGAGGTCGTCACTCCAGAAATTGTTGACAAAATCTATCAAATGATATTGCCAGATCGGAGAAAGGAAGTGCGTGAGGAGGCTGATGTAAAGCATATCAATTAAGCGGGTAAATCACATTTTACATGAATATTTGGACATGAAAAAGCTATCTGCGTGATGGCTGTCGCGATTGCCTTCACTCAATCAGTGGAACCGTCTAACCACTTCAAAGAAGTGCTTGTCAATGTTTAGCCGCAATCAGAACGAATTTTTGTGCAGTCCCAACATTTTTGGCCGACAAGGTCATGGCCACAATTTTTTGGGATGCACGCGGTATCATTCACATTGATTATCTTGAAAATGGTGTAATAATAACAATCGGAAAAACGCTGGACTAAATGCATAGAGCTACAAGGTATGGTGAGAAATAAAAGGCTTATTTGCCGAACAAAAAAACTTGCATTCAAAAAGTCACTGACTAATCGTACTACCCTCGTACTTTGCATTGCAGGTTATATATAGTCGATACCACAGTTATTTGTGAATATATTTTACATTTGTAAAGCTAAAAGCAAATCATTAAAAATTTTCAAACAAAGAAAAGTAATATGTATTTCTTTTTTTATTATAATACAAAACTAACTTGGACCACCGATTGTGACCACCGGTTCAACCAGACTTGCCTCGAGCAGTGGCTGCAAGACAATATGAGGTGCCCGTTGTGCCGTGGTGCAATCGCTGGACGCCGGCCAGTTCCTCGCCGCGATGGAATCAGACGCGACGGATGCTAGACCCAAAAACACCAGGTCAGGAGTCAGAAACCGAGCAATGGAGCGGCAGGTTCCAGACACGCAGGCACAAGCTGTTGCGAAGGGACCAGTTAAACAAACTGACCCCTTGTCAAAGGCGTTCCCAATTTCGGACAGCCCTGTGGATGCGACGTCTGTTCGCTCTCTGATTCAGCAAGAACTAGGAGCAATTCAACACCAGGTGCGGAGGGACCTCGACCACTTTTCTTTTTTTGGCATCCAGCATCATCAGGGACCTAAGGCGGTATGCCTTATCTCGGGCCAGCTAAATATGGAAGCCTCTTTCTTTAACTTTTAGTTTTTTTCAACTGTCTTTTAAATAGCTAGCGTACTTGCTCTGTCACGTCTCGGCTGGATCTGGCTCGCCAGCGCATGCCTGAGAGCTGTTTCTTGTCGAACCTTTTTCGGTCTTGGCGATCCAGAATCCCTCCACTGAGACGATTCAGCCTTAGTTTCGACGTCGTATCCGTAAACCCATCCTGTTATAACACGTTTCAGTAAATTTGCATCGTCGTTGACTTCATTTACCTACACCTGAGCAACTTCAAAATACAACAATTTTGAAACAAATTTTGATGCCAGGTGTTTCATAGCCAAAACATACGAAAAAATTTCAGGACCGGAGCCAATCGATATGCCAACATCATCAGCGACCTCTCTGATTGTGATTCGGCGATCGTTCATAACCATTTCTATCACTTTTTCCACTTTTTCTTGCTAGGGCGTTCGGGGCGTTCATCATTTTCAACGTCTTCGGGGTCATCCTGGAAACGCTTATACCACTCGTAAACTCTTGTTTTACTTATAGCTTTAGAGACGATATACGTTGAAGATATACGTCTATGCTGATTTATAGACAAGAAAGGAACCATGATCACAATTCAATAACCTTCACCATAGGCCTTTGTTAACATTTCACACAGTTTGACACACTTTATTTCATTTTTTACACAATATTTGATACAAATTCTTTGATCCATTTATTTAACAAACAAAAATCGCTGAGCTCATAAAAACACATCTAACCTTAGCGGCTACCACAGACAAAGTAAGCAATGTATACAGCTTATCATACTTCAGGAGCATGTATACCAACATAAAAAAAATTGTGACAATCGGACTCTCTAAACCCGCGAAATTCAAAAATTCCCGTTATTTTCTGAACTCACTTCGTTTGTTGAAGGCAATTAAGAGGTTAAAAATGTAATAATTTTGGTGAAATGAAAACGCATTTGAAAAACTTTTTGAATGGAAAACCAAAGAACTCTGAATAAAAAGGAATTGAACAACTGCCCTCGTGTCGGCAAAAAGTGTTGAAAATTGATGGAAATTATTAAGATTACTTTTCTGTCTTCCTAATATTTTCAGGTTAAGATATTTATCATAAGCAAACTTAGTCATTGCATCTTCTAGTTTACAAATAGTATAAAAGCTCAGTGCTTGCACTGCAACCAAAAGCCTACCAAAACTTCTTTACGGTCAAATCAATACACCCTGTCGATTTCGTTTTGATCTGTTTTTTGTTAGTTTTCGATAACTGCATCGCAAATAACTGGGAAATAGTTTTTTAAGCCGTTTTTTAACCATTCGCAAAACGTAGAAAATTTAAATTTAAAATTGATTTTTATTGTGAATATTTATCATATGATATTTATAGGGCAGCATCTGTAGGCACGAAAATAACAAAAATAACTGGTACTGACAACCCTTTGCCAGCACCTCAGTCAAAAGCATATCAAATCTGCTTCACGTCTAGGCCAAACCTTTCTGTGAATTTCGTTTTGATTCGATGACTGAATTCGAAGCTATGAGTGTAAAAATAATTTGAGACCTAGTGGTAGAATCTCTTAATTATAAATGACGATAATTACTACAGCTGTCAACCCTATCCTAATTACACTGGTCAACAAAATTCAATCTTCGTCGTGCCACACGAACTCTGATAGGTGATCGTGTTTTGACTCCCTACCCTCACTACGAAAAAGCAATAATTTTGTTTCGATCACCCTCAGTTTTCTAGTGATGAGGTTAAGTTCATTTTCGGTATTGCAGTGGTAAACGCATATGAACGGCCGTAGAATACGAGTAATATATATTTGTTTTCAATATTGATTTAAATTGTTTTGATTTTAATTAACGTCTGTGCTTGCGCAAGTATGTCGACAAAGTGTATTAATGATCCTAACTCTTTTTGTTATATTTTTGGTGAACTGAGTTTCAAAAATCAAAGGCGAAATTTTTCTGATTGAAGTGTTACCGCGAGTGTTTTAGTTTTGCGGTGACTTATCAAGACGAAGCTTAGGCCCCACATATTTGTTGCATAACATGTGTAAAAAATTTAAGTTATAAGAAGAAAGGATCACGTCATATGCCGTTTGCTATACCCATGATATGGTCTGAGCCTAGAGATCATATTTCTGACTGCTATTTTTGTCTTACTCCAATAAAAGGCATAAATCCAAAGGTAAAACACACAGTTCGATACCCTAATTTGTCGTCAGCAATAAAACCTGTCCCTCATAATGTACCTGTTCCGGTACCTGTTTCATCTACATCGTTTAAGATTGACGATTCACAGCCCTCCATTTCAAGCCAATTAAGTACTGACGACGGTGATAACTCCGAGTTTGACGAAATTCAAAATAAGCCACATCTGATAACTCAAGGAGACCTAAATGACCTGGTTCGCGATTTGAATTTATCAAAAAAACAGGCAGAACTGTTAGGATCTCGTTTGAAAGGATGGAATTCGCTACGTCGTGAAACCAAAATAAGCTACATTCGAAATCGAGATGAACATTTGAAAGGTTTTTTTTTCACAAGATGGGGACTTGGTGTACTGTAATGATTGATATAAACTCAGCTATGAACATTTTGAAAATAGAATTTGATCGATCTCAGTGGCGTTTTTTTATCGACTCATTCAAGGCGAGTTAAAATGCAGTTTTATTTCATAAGGGAAACATATTTCCTTCTGTTCCTGTAGCACACGGTACTAATATCAAAGAAACTTATGAAATCAAGAAACTAATACTTGAAAAAATCCAGTATAATAAATATCATTTTAAAATCAGCAGCGATTTAAAAGTTATTGCCCTACTACTTGGACTGCAGTTGGATTATACTAAATTGTGCTGCTTTTTGTGCGAATGAGATAGTAGGGACAGAAAAAACACTACAAGAAAAAAGTATGGACTATGCGTAACTCTCTAGTTCCTGCACAGAAAAACGTGGAGCATTCAGCACTTGTAAAGCCTGCTGATGTATTTCTACCGCCAATCCATATCAAATTAGACCTTATGAAAAATTTTGTAAGGCGATGGATTGCAATAGAAATGGATTACTGTATTTAAGAGAGAAATTCCCCAGACTATAAGTGATGCTAAAATCAAAGAGGGCATTTTCGTAGGACCTTAAATAAGGAAATTAATAAAAGATCCGATATTTGTAGAAAAATTGAACGTTTTGGAAAAATCAGCTTGGCAATGATTTAAGAAAGTGGCAGCTAATTTTTTGAGTAACCATAAGAGTGAGTACCATAGGAAATTGATTAACGAACTTCTATTGACATATGAAGCTTTAGGTTGCAATATGCCACTTAAAATACATTTTCTAGACTCACATCTGGATTTTTTCCCTGAAAATTTGGGAGCTTTAAGTGATGAGCATGAGAAAGGTTCCATCAGGAAGTTTGAGCAGCGTTGTCAGGGTAGATGGAGTCCAAGGATGTTGGCTGACTACTGCTGGACAATCAAAAGGGACCAACCGGAAGCCAAATATTCCCGAAAATCATAGATTTTACAAACTACATTATTCACATGTTTCCGCAAAACTATTCAATATTTTCCTTATAATTCATGTTTTTTCACCAAATAAAATTCATGCGTGATAAAAAAAAATAATAACTGCGTATTTTTATTCACAGCACCTAATATATAGAAAAATACTAAAAAAGTTCGTGTGGCACGACAAAGATTAAATTTTGTTGACCAGTGTTATTCGTTAGAACCTAAATGGGCAAGGCATTAAATTTATAAATTGTTTGCCTTTATTTTTGAAAAGCGAACATTTTTCATGAGACTCGATGATTTGAAGGATTGTTCTTAAGTACCTGCAGTTGCTACAGAGTTGCCCGCACATTCATCAAAAATCACAATTGCCTCTTTTTGGTAACTAGTAATAATTGATAAATATTTTTTTAAGTATGACAAGATATAGTAAGATACAGTACCTCTTATTCTTTTTTTCTCAGCGGTCACTAGGGGTCAAATTGACCCCTTGCAAATTGCATCTTTGTTGATTTTTTTTCGCCATTTTTAAAATTTAATACAAATTTTTTCCTATGATCTTCTCATTTTGAAAGGTGCAAACTAATATCCTGATTTTTTATGGATCGTTCGGAACGATACAGGTAACGTGGCAATCGTTCGAACATGGCTGGGACGAATCTGACCCCGTATGACTTACACACTATTTTTAGAACGTGCGACCTCAAAGGGTTAAAAATAGTTTAAATTATTTTGTATTCGCAGTTGTTTTACTATGTCCGGAATATTTGTCAAATTAGTTTTTTTTATAGATATGGAGTCACCCAAAATTTGGGTTTACGCCTTAGAAAATTAATTGAAAAAAGCTTCATAAAATTGACGGTACATTTCTATATTTATTGACTTTTTCAATTTGAAGAGAATATTCTAGTTGTAGATTAGAATATTGTTACAATTCAAAGCAACCTTATACATATTCCCACACGTGTTTTTTTTTAATTTCATCCACACATGTCCTTTTTCCTTGAATCAAAAAGAATTCATCCAATTTTCCCAATAAAACTCCATCCAGTAGGCTTTCATATATCAATTCACCATAAATAACATCCAATTTACTTTCATTTTATCCAGTTTACAACCTCAAAATGAAACATATACGAATCAATTCGTCCTTATTGACAACAACCCAGCCTCATGTCGCTCCTTGTCCGACAATCAACTCCACATAACCGAATCGAAAAACTCTTCGCCGAATCGTATACAATATGGCTCAATTGATGAAATTCCTCAAGTTTCCAGCTGAAATTCAATAAGGACGAAGTCAACTACAACAATCATTTTCCCAATGAATATCCTCTTAACCCAAATCGAAACGAATGGAATATATAGTATGTAAGCTCTGCTCGAAAGAATAATAGCCCAAAACGAACTCAATCGGATCGGTAAGAAGACAAGTGGTCGAGTCGAGGCCAGACGAGGGGAGGGAAGCTATTTCATATCCTGCGAGTCTTACGGGTCGGTCGGTCCAGAACGTGTTCTGCAATGTTTAGTACGGACATAAGGCACAAATTTGGTACTTTGTGTCAATTTTCATAGACTAAATTGAAGGATTTCGCAAATCATTTTCCCATTTCTCAACAACAGGGGAAATTGCGACGAAAGTGGGTGCGAGGACTGGATGGTGGGTTCACATCCTGGCGCCGGAGTTTGCGCAGTTTGATAGCTAAATGATTGGTTGGAAAGTTGCAGTTTGGCTCCTCCTCTGATGTTGTGATGGCTCGTCGTCGGTGGAGCGAGTCTTAATCTGCTTTTCGGGACATCATAAGAAAAATGGTGGTGGTTACTACAACACTCTGTCTCCCGGCACGACGGGCATGTAATAACGACAGGATGTAGCTAGTATTACAACCAATTTGTCGCATTAAGCGGGGGAAAAATAATTAATGGCGGAAATATCAAATGTGCAGAGCACTACAGCCTTTCAGTTTATAGATTATATGCCAAGTGGATGGCTGTATCTGTGGTAGGGTATTGCCATAATCTATCTATAGAGCTGAACGGGAGAACGAAGAGTTGGGAATGTGGGGTTTGGATGCGATTGGGAGCAGTACTTTCGTCAAACAATGGGCAACGGAAAGAGCGTATATTACAGTTCGAGTAGGCCATGACGTTGGGTCAGGTTTTGCCTGGCAGAGTAGTGGCGACAGAGATCCGAAGGGAGCTGACGAATCATGAAGCTATTCATGGCGTTAAGTATGTTAATTAGGCCAGAGTTGACCGCTTATTATAATTTTATCATATTTTACACGAACGGAATTCACTATCGTCTAGACTCTCTCCGATTCGGCAATTTGATATTGTGGCTTTTTTGGTAATTTGGAAAATTGCTAATTAGTATTTTCCCGCTTTTTGTATTTATTGAACTCGACAATCTACCGCGAGTGGCTAAATGCGTATAATTGTGATGAGGTTTGTTCGGAATAGTTTGTCAGTTTGAATTTACATGAAATTTTGTTTATGCTGTGGTCGAAGTATGCGGTTCTGATTTGTATTTGTTTTTATTATGACATAATTACAATCCGAAAATAGATTATGTCTGGACTGTCAGATGTTTCGCTGACTTTTTTAGTGGCAGACCTGAATTTCGTTTTGAAAATTTAATAAAAAATTGATTAGTATTTTGAATATTGAGTAAATTTTTGTTTAAATGTTTAAGTTTGTTTTATGTGCTATGAAATGTGTTCATTGAATTTACACTTGTATGTATTATATTGTATTTTGTAAATGCAATTTGAGTCAACCAAGCTTTAAAGCTTTGAGAGCTAGGTACTTTTGTATCGAGGCATATTAAGCTGTCGAAACACCAAATTAGAAACGACTATTTTAAACAGTTCGACCATGTTTAGGTTCATGAACTATTTCATTAAGCTCTTTGTTTCATTATCATATAAACTTAGGTTAGGTTAGGTTGTACTGGCTAACAAAAGGCCACAGATAGACCTAATGGTCCATAGTGATACCAGATAAATGGACCACGAGAAAGAAAGTTCAGTCCAAGTGGCCATCAAAGGGCCCGGACTTTTTCACGAACTAAAGGATGTCCTTCAGCTTTTGCTCCACCACGTGTGAGAGCTCCACCAGACAGGGCTCACCGAAGTATCGCAGTCTGGTTTTCCCCAGTGCCAGGCAGTGGTACAGGTAGAGATGTGCTTAACTGCTCTTTTTACTGAGCAGTGATCGCAGAGAGCAGTTTGAGCAAAGAGCAGTTAGTAGCAGCTATTCAATCGCAATTGCGATTGCAGTTTCGTGCGTACGAATAACCGCTCGCTACTTTAGATTGCTCATTGCCAGTGTTTGCTCGTTACCTTCTCATCGCCTTGGATTTGTGCTTGATACAGCAATTTCTAGCCTCAGATTGCAATCGCATTGTATACTTAAAATGTGACTGTATTTTTCCGTGGCGATGGATGCTCATGTTTAGAACAGATATAGTATGTTTGGGAATACGTTGCCTGCATTAATTCGGCACTTGCTAGCAGAAGAATGTATTGCCAAGTGCTTGGTAAATCGTATAGTAGTTTTGTGGTTTTCAAAATGTCATACATTGGATGCAAGCAACGTAGTGAAATGTTATTATGCATGTACAGTATTATGCAGTATGTAATTTAATTTCGAAGTTTTATTTTTCCTGGCTAATCTAAAACAATCGGTTTTCCACTTCGCCTCACCGAAGCATGAAGTTTGTCGAAAATTTGATTGAGAAATGATAAAAAAATTTTTACGTGTATTAAACATGCACCCACTAGGAGGCCAATCTCTTCGGTAAGGCTGGACATGAGTCACAGCCCCGGTAGGTTTGGAGTGCAGTCACGAGCACCGCCGCAGAAGGCAACTGGCGAACCAAAAAGGATCTCAACATTTTTAGTGCTACTTTCAGTTTTTCGGGTAGATTTGATTTTGACGTATCTTAGAAACTAGGCCGCCTTTTTCCAGATTTGTATGGAAATTTCGCCAGAAACAACTCAGAAAGGTCCCCGAATTCATGCTAGACAAAATTTTTTTTTTGGAAAATATGGACGTTTTTGCCCAATTTCCCCTATCAAACATTTTGGCGCCCTTAATATATCACTAATATACTCACTCCCCGATCACTTTCAATCATCGAAAGCGCCATAAAGGCAGTTTTTGCCAAACTATGACCAAAAAACCCCTTACTCCCCTACAAAACCGAAATTTTTGTATCACAGCAATAGGTCTTGGCCCGTTATGTCCGAAACCACTCTAACCCAAAATTGGCCGATTTTGTCCGATTTCAGCTACTTTTGCCCTAAAAACTTTTTGAATAATTGAATAAAATACTTGCAAGTCCGGAAATACTCGCAAGGGTAGAATGAAAAGAATCTGAATAGATGAGCATTTAAAATTTTCTGTATTGCAAAAGAGCAATGAGTAGTTGAACAGCATGAGCAGAAAACAATCAAATTGCTCACTGCTCACCTCAAAACTTTCTGCTCAGCAAAAGAGCAATGAGCAGACGAACAACATGAGCAAAACACAACCAAATTGCTCACTGCTCTTCATAAAACTATCTGCTCTGCAAAAGAGCAGTGAGCAATTGAACAGCATGAGCAGAGAGCAATCGCACTGCTCACTGCTCTTTTCAAAGAGCAGTGCGATTAGTAGCAGTGATCGCAGGAGCAGTCCCATCTCTAGGTACAGGAGATGCTGGATTGTTTCTGAGACCCCCGGCTCTTGACACATCCTACAGGTGTCGCTAGAAGACAATCGCCAGTAGTGATGCCAACCAGTTAGTCGTTTGCAGTCAGTCCGCGTTAACTCGAGGAGCTATTTAGTCGATTCGAGATTGTATGACCCCACCATGATTTTGGTTACCCTGCAGGTCTGAGTTGCACCCCAGCTGCAGGCCGCATTTTACATCATTTTGGAGTCGATTGAGTACTTAATCGTTTGGATAGGAGTAAGGATGTCTACCGATCCCGAAAGGGGAAGACTAGCCCCATAATTGGCTAACGTCTCCGCCCTCTTATTTGCATCAATGCCCTTGTGACCGGGAACCCAGAAGATTCTGACTCTTCTGCTGTAACCCAGTCTGTTCAGGGCCTGAATGCAATCGAGGACACACTTCAATTTGAATGTGTGAGACATCAGTGCTTTTACAGCCACTAGACTGTCCGTAAAGTTATTTGTTTCTTCACTTCTAGTATCTGTTGGATATACCGGATCTGCGGCTTTAGGTATCGCAAAAACCTCCGCCTGGAAAATGCTACAGGGATTCGGAAGTCTGAAAGCTGCTTCCATAGCTGCGCCTGCAGAATATGCTGCAGCACTCACTCCTGCAGCTGTTTTAGAGTCGTCCGTGTAGATGCTAGGAGCTGCTGGACACATTTGCTGATTCCATTCCTGTCCATCTCCCACCTCGCATTTTGGCATCCGATCAGTTCAGAAGTGTCCAATCTCATCCTGTTTTCCCATTCCTGTTTACAGACACCTAAGAGCTTTCACGTAGCTGTAAATTGTACGGTATATTTTAGGTTCTGTTATTTTTCATAGTGCAAAATCGTGATCATAGTGGTTGTTTTTTGGAAAAAACCGACTTACTTACCGAAACCGTAAGTAAGTCTTTCTATATTTGGTGCACACTTGTCTGAATATTGATTTAATAATTAAAAAGAAATATTTTTGATGGACGATGGCATCTGACGTGAAGCCGCCAGACAGAATTATTAGTAAGACAGATAATTTTTGTGATGTGGGAAAGATAAGACCAGCCAGGCTTACGAAAGCGGCACAGAAACATGGTGCTGATTATATTTCTGCAGATTCAATTCCACTTAAAGAAGTCAATAACATTGAGTATAGGGTAAATGAAAATATGATCTCAACAGAATTTGAGGACACAGCCTCAATGAAAAATATGATTACTTTAGATGTACGGGATTTAGGTATATCACTAATGAATATGAATAGTGATGACAGTGCTGTGAAATCAAATAAATTCACGAATAGATACGTAGAGGATAATAGAAACAACTTTACAGTTATAGTGCAAAAGTTAGATGTGAATGGAATTAGACAGATTTTCAAGCCAATTTATTTCTTATTGGCTACAGCGAATAAAGATTTGGGAAATTGGCGAATCCGACAGGGGAGGCTATAACGTAATCAGACTATACTTTGGTAAAGCCGTAGATGCTGATAAATTCTTGGATAGCGGTTTAGCGGAGAGCTTGGACTGCATAAGCTTTATTCCAAATAACTTAATATACAGGTGCAGAATAGTCACAGGTATCTCTCAGGATATAATTTATCAAGTTTCGGGTTCCATGTAATAACAAGGGAGTGCCTTTGAAAGACTGTTCAATACAAGCAGCTGACAGAATTCATATAAGAGACAAAGAGAATCGAGAGAACTTTATTCCTTCTCAATCTTTCAAGAGCAATGAATTCCCAGAATTTATTAAACTAAACTATGTTAGAATTCCTGTTGACCACTTCATTTTTAGACCTAGATTATGTACTAATTGTGGAAGATTTGGCCATAACAACAAGGTCTGCAAAGCAAATAACCCAAGGTGTCTTAAATGTGGGGATGTGTCATGTGACAAGAGCTGCCAAAAGGTTAAATGCATTCTAAGTAGCGGTTCGGATCATGACTGGACAAATGTTAAATGTCCCAGAAGCTTGAAAGAAGAGATAATCATGGAGTTAGCATCGATAAAATATATTACGCCTTTTGAGGTGAGGACGAAGTTCATGAATGACAAAGGAAACAGCTTTGCTTTACTGAATTTAATCTATGAGAAGAATTTCCGGTATTACCCTACAAATAAGAACAGTAACAAGATAAATATAACAAGAAATAGCAACGCAGAAGCTAACAGAATTCTGACAAAAAAAAAGCAACAATTGTGAAATTACACGACCCTCTCGTCAATAGGCATGGGAATATTAACACAAAAGAACCCAAAGAAAGGGTAATTCCGGTGCTTGAAAGAGAAAACTACTTTAAGACAACATAAAACGAAAGACTTATGGATTTTCTGAGCAAGGAATGCATCTTAAATAATATTTCTAAAAACAACAAAGACTTTATTTCACTGATTTACTCCGTAATTGATAAGATAGTCAAGAATTTTTAATTTAAAAATAATAAGAGTAATAATAATGATAAAAAAAAAAACCCGTTTATAGAAAATTTACCTATATAATAAAGTACTTTGCTTATATTGTAAGCTTAGATTGGGTAATAATAGAGCAAATAAGTCTATTTTCAATCTGTAGAAATTAAGATATTACAACATAATATTCAAGGTCTTTATAAAATTAGAGAAGCCTTAGAAATTATTATGAAAAGAAATTGGATTGATATAGCTTGCATATCAGAGACGTTAACAAACGTGAACTTCAAATATACAAATCTTTTAAATGGTTATAATACAATTGTAAAAAGCAGAGAAAGCGCGCTAGGTGGAGGTGTGGCAATAATTATAAACAAAGATATTGATTTTTCTATTATTAAGCTGAAGACTGAAATAGAAACAGTTGTTATGAAAATAAAAAACCTCAACATCCCCGTAATTATAGTGTCTATTTACTGCCCGCCTGATCTCGAGAACAGCTTCTTTGAAAGAGAATTAGGTGAGTTGATTAGGGAATTACCCCATGATGTACTAACTGTGTTTTGCGGTGATTTTAATGCTAGGCGAATTGATTGGGGCGACTATAAGAACAACAGAAAAGGGAATATCCTAAGAAACATCATGCATGTCTTTGGGTTGAGCTGCTTAAATAATGGCTCTTTCACCTATGTATACAAACGCCATCACGGGAGAGGTGGGTACTCTGTACCAGACCTAACTCTTGTGAATAAAACAATCAAAAAGCTCAAGTGGTGTGTGTCCTTTAATGACATTAGTAACAGTGGTCACAAACCAATAATTTTTTCCTTTAAAGTTAAGAAAAGTACCAATGTAAAAACTAAAATCAACAGAAACAAGCTCAAATTAAATATTTCTCAACATATATTCAGCGAGGACTTTGGCAGGTTTACCTCTGAGATGCAAGAACTGATGGATTATTGCTCAACCAAGCCACACAAACATAAATTTATGCCTAAATATTGGTGGAATGATACATTAAAAGAAAAATGGAATTTTAAGAAAGGAATGGCCAGGATCTTCGAAGCAGTAAGGTCTCCACACATATGTAGAAAAATGAGAATTGCTAATAAAGAATGGTACCAGGCGTGGAGTGAAATGGTGTCCAGTATTGGCAAAAGGGGTAATGAATGTGAGATGTGGAAACTATTAAACAATATTAAGAGAAATCAGTCCAATAATGCTGGAACCAGATGGGAACCAGTCAACAGTCTACCTTTCTTAAATCTAATAAAAAGTAAAAATAACACCAGTAATTGGTCAAGTAACTGTCTACCTTTGCCTCAAATACCTATCTCCTTTGAAACACACGAGCTGGAGAGGGGCGTAGATAAGATCTCTTATGACCTTATTATAGGACCAATTTGGAGACTTGCCTTAAAACTAAAGTAGTCTCGATACTTAAACCTAATAAAGATCCAGCACTACTGAATAGCTTCAGGCCTATATCCTTAATTAATGTATTTATAAAAATTATTAATAACATGGTCAAAAATAGATGTATTATTGAGCCCAATATCCTAAACCACATTCCTCAGAACTCCTATGCGTATGTCCCCGGTAAATCCATCAACTCTTGCCTGAATCATCTAGACAATATGATATGGAGTGCAAGAAAGAACAATAAGGTCATTATGCTAGCAATATTAGATTTGGAAAATGCATATGAAGGGGTTGACCTAGAATTACTACATAGAATATTAGTACAAATCATCCCCGAAAACCAATGTTTCTGGATTATCAATTTATTGTCTAAATGATCGGTCTGTTTGGAAAATTGCTCATTAGAAATCAAAAATGTTCTTCCGCAGGGAGATGTGCTCAGCCCATTTCTCTTCAACTTATATACAAGATCTTTTCATGACTTGATTCTGCCTTCCTCATGTATTCTACAGTATGCGGATGATTTTTTGATCATGACGTCAGACAAGAAAATTGACACATGTAGAAATCTAATACAAAATACTTTTAGGAAGTTTGAAAATAATTGCAACAAAATTAGATTAAAAGTAAATCCTCAAAAATGCAAAATAATATGCATAAAAATGGCAATGCGTTTCTGCAACAACTTGTTTACAATAACATACCCGTGGACTGGTCCAACGAAGTCAAATACTTTGGTAAAATCATAAACTCTAAATATACAATAAAACAGGACCTTCAGGAAATTAGAAATAGTATTGACAGACCGATAAATCTGATAAATATGGTCACTGGTAAGAAAAGTGGTTTATCCCCACATAAAAGTATAGTTCTTTACAAGGCGTTAGTGAGGCCTAGATTAGAAAATCACATATCTGCCAACATGGGGCCGCCGAATTATTTCTTCTCAAACTGAGTTTTCATAAAGGCAAAAATACTGAAAAGGTGCATGGCTGTCGGCCCAAGCCCCCAACTGTTTAACCTTTGCTATGACGAACGCGTTACCATCATACTACAGAGCCTTGTGGTACACTACCAGAGAAGTCATTAAGCTGAAAAAAGATAACGTAGACCTATATAGAAGTGCGAGAATGTGTCCAGCCAAATCGAATGATGGTGTTGTTTTTGGAAATTTCGAAGAGATACTTGATGACTACAGACCTGGTGCCGATAGATCTGCTCCGTCAAACATCACCTCTATATGTAAACATGCAGGGCCGTTTAGTGGTTTGACTAATGACCACCCGAACAGCATGGCTAGGACCACTTTCAACATACTGAGAAGTGAAGAGAGGAACAATGGTTTTGATATCGTGGCGACAGATGGTGCGAAGTCGGATGCAGGAGCTGCATGTGCTGTTGTGGGGGATAATGTTGAGATAAATTATGGTTTCTCCCTATCCGATGCGACTGAGGTAGTTTACACAGAGCTGGCTGCAATAATGTGTGCTATAGAAAAAGGTATCAGTCTGGGCTTGGGTAAGATAACCGTTCTGTCAGACAGCAATAAACCCTGCATGTCGATAGATGTACTCTCATCAAAGAACCAGATTGTACATAAAATATGGGACTTGATATCAGCCAATAGAGAGGTGCTAGTCAGAGTCATCTAGGTTCCGGGTCACAGGTGGATCACTCTGATGAAAAAAGTAGACAGTCTGGCTAAAGCTGCAATTTTGGAGGGTTCACCCCTAACGTTGCCGATATGCATTAATGATATCATGTCGATAGCCTGGCGTGAAATTAAAAGGTCTTGGCAAATCAAATATGGGGAGGTGTCCAGAGGCTTGATGAGATGTCCTTGGCTGGAGACGGACCTGGCCTTAAGGGAAATTACATGGTTTGGCAGGTTTCAGGGGAGTAACAGAAGTGTGAAAATAATTAATAGACTGTTTACAGGCAAGGCATACAATAACCAAAGATTATTTAAGATAAATCTACTAGAGGTTCCAAAATGCGATTTCTGCGATGAAATAGATTCAATTGATCGCAAAGTTTTCAAATGTCCTAACTATAGTTTAATAAGAAGAGATTTTGGATTTTTCAGACGATACACTGAAAGAAAAACTCTTGGTTGGTTCAACTATGTTTAATAGTATTGCAACGATTCATTCAAAATCGTTAAACGAACTACGGAAAATAGTTCTTTTTACTATGTTAATATAGTTAATTTAACGATATAAAAGTAGTTGGCTCTGGTTATACAAAAAAATGGCAACGTTTATGAAATCAGCTGTTTTAATTGTTTCATAACCACGAAAAATAGTTGATCAATAGAAAAATATTCATCAATTCACTCAAAACTTCAACATTTCGAATTATCAACAATTTTTATGGTACTTAAACTACTTTGCAATGGTTGATTTCAACAAACGTAATTCAGTGAGCAACGTCTTTGGAATTATTCTACGCAAAGTAAAATTTTTTCAACATTTGGACGTTTTTCATGCTCCGAATGAAATTTTCCTTGCAGTAGCAGCTAGGTCAATCTATCAATTTCTACGCATTTGATTGCCGAATTTCAGAGTTACCGTGAAAAATAACTGAATACGTATATGTTTGATATTTCAGTTGAAATTTGTACGAATGCGAAATAAATTCACCTTGCTTTTGAGTCGCAGCAGCACTGACCTCCATCCTTCTGATCTGTTCCTGCGAAAAATACTGAGACGGTCAATTAGTTCAGTGTTAAGCGTCAATGAGTGAAGTGTCATAAAGTTAGTGTGCGCAACTAATTGAATAAAATTTAAATAGTGAAAATAGTGAATTTTTAATAGTGAATTTTTCGGAGCACATATAATTCACAACGTGACTTAATATTATCGAATATCTCAAAATTTATAAAGTTATAATATAAGCATTATATTGAAAATTATCATTTAAGCATTGAATATCTCGAAAGTTACTAAAATATAGATAGCGCGTTTATGCTAAAGTTTAATTTTATCGTCTGTAGTTAACAACTATTTTCCAGTCGTTATTGCTTAAACAATACTATTAAAAATTTCGCGGACCGTTGCAGCAAAAATCCTTGAATACACTTTAAACCAGGGGTGGGGAAACGATCGATCGCGATCGCAAACAGTTCGACAGTCGATCACAGACATTTTTAATAATTTACTAAGTTAATTTAAAATGTGAGCTAAAAATTTAGTAGATGATTTATTCAGTACATTTTGGAATGGGCCTTGGGCTAATAGATCCAATCGGACAGTCCACGCAGTTTCAGTTCACACAAAAGCTCGCATAGCCTTGGTGGCGGAGAAGCCAACGGGAAAATCCGAGATAGCTATGCTCTCGATTTGTGCAGTTTATAGATTTATATCATTTTAGTTAAACTGCTTCACTAAATCTCGTATACGTATACGGTTGTTTCGTTTTCTTAAATCTCTCTGTTCTATACACCTTGCCTGCATTTGCATTCATCTTCCTGCTACCGAGATAGTAAATTGTCACACACAGCGCAAGAAAGGTTAATTTCAATTTTAGATAAAACAAAATTAAAATTAAAATCTTTTCACGCCAATGTAGTTTGTGTAGTTAATTCTTTCGAGCTAAATAGTGACATTTGGTGCTTGAATTTTTCAAATTGAATTGTGTAAATGTCTTTTCAATAATAAAATCGTTCAAAAATTAAAATTCTTGACATCTTATCCGTCAGAAATGATAAGTGTCCCCGCTTTTCTGTATTTTCAAAATGTTTGCTCGAAAGAATGACCAGATAATGGAGACATGTCAAAATTTAGCTTCACGATTAACTCAGTACTAGCCTAAAAAATGAACTGCACCTACTAAATTGGCGTGAAATGATTGGAGACATGTGCCAAAGCTATCGGCGTTTTCAAAGCGAAAGCATGCTCCAAGCAATTTTTCACGCTTAAAAGTGAGTACAACTCTTGCTTATTTTCAAGCTAAATTTTCGCCGAAATAAATTTCACGTCAAAGTTTCCATGAAAATTTAACGTGAAATCGAAAACAGTACTAAGCTTTAGATGGCTTAGCTTAGGAAGATTTTTGCAAAGATTTCTAAATCTTTTGCCTGAAATTATTGCATTTTTGGACACATTGCGAGAAAAACATGAACAATTGGAGTATCCAGTATGGGTAAAGATATTAGCATTTCTTACGGATTTTATAGGCCGTTACAACTTGCTAAATTTACAATTACAAGGAAAAGGAGAATATTGTTGACTTGTTGAGTTCGGTAAATGTTTTTTAAGTAAAATTAAAACCTTTTGCTTCACAATTAAATAGGCAACATTTTTAAATATTTTCCATATTTTGAAAAATATATTAAACTTACTGGGGAATCTAGCTGAAAGCTGAAAGACATTCTTCAGTTCGCAAAAGAGTCCGGGGCCTTCGATGGCCGCTTGGACAGATTTTTTTTCTCCTGCCCCATTTATCTGGTAGCACTATGTACCAATAGGTCCATGTGTGGCCTTGTGCCAACTGGTGCAACCTAACCTAACCTACCGGTGCGTGTAATATTGAAATGTTTTGTCCTGAACTGGAAAATTTTAAACAAGAATTCGAGAGACGATTTGCAAATCTCAATAACCTTCAACCGATTTTTGAATTTATTTCATTTCCTTTTAGAGAATTTGATAACGAGGCTATTTCATCAAATCTAGCCTTGTGCTTCAGTGCTTACAAGCCTAACTCTACAATACTTTTAATAAAGTACATTGCACAAAGTAGTAATACAATGTATTTAATATATTAATATCACCTTACCTTAATTTAACCTTAATTTAATTTTTATTTGTTTTTAATTTAACCCATTTTTCGAAGTCGATCGCGCATAAATTAAAAAAAAATTAATTTCGATCATACCAGTATTAGGTTTGCCCACCCCTGCTTTAAACGAACTATCCGTCTTCTACCTAACGCCTTTCCAAACTGACGTCTTTTCATTCGTTTTCAGCTGGGGATAACAGAATGTAACTTTAGACCAAGTCCAGCTTGTCCAAATTCGGTTATTTTCACCAATACTGCACAGTGCGGCCAGATATTTGCGGGAAAATATAGCCCAATTTCAAATTTTCATAGCCCAAAATAGCCAAGATTTCTTATTTGTAGCCCAAAAACCGCCACACCAGAATTATAAATAAATTAATTCATCTAAGCTGATTAAACTATAACATTTAAATCCGTAAATTTCGTACGTACACATCTCTGTTGTGCATACAATTTAATTGTTGAGCAATCATTTTTGTCTGCTGAAAATTGTTGCTGAATCACTTATTATTGTTGGGGCACCAAAGACTATATTCATTTACTATTTCGTACTATGCGCATTGTTGGAATACCATAGTTTGTGGTTGTCCATTTTTTGCACCACGGACGTTGTCTACCAACCATGCGTCATGGTGCATAAAAGTAATCAACTATTTTCTTATGGTTATTTTAATTATAGCCCGTAGTTGACGCAGAAACAACTAAGGAATATTGTTGATTTTACTAAGATTTTTCTGACAGTGCGAGCTCACAAAAAAGGAATATCAGAATAAAAAAATTCCCTATTATAGCGCCCTTGCCACACAAATAATTATTCAAATACACACGGTAAAGAACATAAAAGTACCTAAAAAAAAGTCTAGCGCATCAGAACCGCTAGAAAACAAATTTTCGAAGAAAATGTCTTTGAGTGACAAAAAAATGTGGAAAGACGTAATACAATTTTTTGTAGAATCATATCAACCATTCCTTACCCAAAGCAACAAAACTCAACTATAACACAAATGATGAAAATGTTCAGTGCTGGCAACACTTTCCCAACGAAGCAGCAAAAGTTTCAAATATGTAACAAGCTTATACTTAAATGAACTTATCCTTTGAATTTCGTTCTCATCGGAGGATTTCATCGAAAGTTTCAGCGGTTAAATGTTGTTTGAGGCTGCCATCCGATAAATGTTCAAAACTCGGAAAATTTAAAAATTGGTCTCTTATTTTTATTGCAAATGTTTTGCATATGAGTACGTAATTTGAAGCATCTGTTGGTGCAATATTTACGAAAATGGCTAATGCTGGTTACCCAGGGTCAGCTGCAAAGCCAAATATATATACCAAATCTGCTTCACGTTGAGTTAAACCCAAACAGTAAATTTCGTTTCGATTGAATCACTGCGCTGGAAGTTATACGGGTGAAAATAATTTTAGGGTTACCATCCCCAAATTTTTCAAATTTTTAAAGCGTTAATATTTGTTGTTAATTTTTATTGCAGGATCATTCCTATTTGCAAATCTAATGACATAATCGCTCAGTAAAGAAATTCCACAAAATTACTAAAATGGTCATAGCTGGCAGCCATTTCATGATTTTTGAACGAAATTCCTATGACATTTGGTTCACATTAAGGTCTATTTACTGCATGAACTTCGTTTTGATTTCTACATTGGACCGGAAGTTATAGGGAAAAAAGCTATATTTTCCTGAGCAAATTTGCAAGATTAAGGAGCATAGGCGCGCCGTAGGGGGGGCCAGGGGGGGCCGGGACCCCCCCAGACCCTAGGTTGGCCCCTCCCAGAAAAATAAATATTTCCAACAGCAGACACTTAAATTTTCGCCTCTTAGGTTTTTGTGGTTACAGCAAGAGGTGAGTAGTGTAGTACTGTAAGCCTATACCAAAGCATACACACTACTTATAACATAAAGACTGTGTTATTTGCGGTATTAATTACGATGTTATGGGACTTATTTCGAGAAATGGACGGCAATATTTAATTTCGACGAGTTAAACGTTGAGAAAAAAACGAAAAGCACCTTGCCAATCATCCTTTTTTTATGAAGATTATCTGTTCATTCCTACTACGCAATATACAGGTATTTAGGAAAGAACACTTTTATAAATTGGCGTTTTATGCAATTATGTTTTTTCACAAAACATAGTCTAAGTATTAAAATAGTAGGCAACACGGTATAAAATAGGAATAAAAATGGCATCCCTGCCACTTTTATATTATCTATGACCTACTTGGTTTACAATCAGGTTAAATGTGCGTGAATTTTATTATAAGTTGATAGCTGCATCTGAAGTTAAAAGGCATAGCACTTCAATTTCACCGAGCGTTTTTTCAGCCGCCACATGGCTCTAATCACGTTGATTAAACTTTTGTCAGACCTGTATCTACTCAAAACCAGTATATCCTATGAATTTTATCCGATCGCGAGATACCGTGGATGCAAGTTCCAGGTGCTAAAAATATAAATAATTCGGTGCGATTTTTGTGGGATTGGGAACTTTACAAGTTTAGATCTGACTGTATAAATATAGTATCAAATTCATCAACCATTTGCATTTCTAACAGCCTTATGAAAGATTTGTGTTTACGTACTTATGGTAGCTACAAGGTTGCCCAGACATTATTTAAAAACAACAGAAACTTATTTTTTATGCCCATTGATGAGTCGTGTAAATTTTGTGATGATCTGATGACTCGGTGTGAAGTTATCACAATGCGAAATTTTCCATAGAGTTTCCATTGTCGCCAAAAATACACCAAAATTTCAGCTCGACCAAACTTCGCGATCCGGATAAATTATCCGGATAGTAAAATTCATGTACAATGAGAAAACTCTAATAGTACTTGGAAGACAGTAAGTGATATGGTGCTTGAACAGTTTTGGAATATTGTCAAGATGAACCGAAATTATTTGGAGAAGGTTATCGACCTTACGACGTGTCTCAGTCGCCAAGGACGTGCTTTCAGAGGACATGATGAAAGTGGTGCCAGTGATAACCGTGATTTTTATTGGAATTTTGTGCATTATTCGCGAAGCATGATTCAACTTTTGAAAATAATTTTAAAAACAAGGTTGCGAACTACTGTAGTGACAAAACACAAAATGAATTGATGAAAATAATTGCTGAATTCGTTCGCGAGGACAATACAGCTGAAACAAAAGATTGCGGATTGATATCCATTATGGCAGACGCAACAAGGGTCCACAGAAGGAAAAACTCTCCGTGGTTGTCAGATTTGCTAAAGAGTTAGCAGTCGAAGAAAGGTTCTCAAGCTTTATAGTTTGTTCAGGGGCTAGAAATGCCTCGTATTAAGCAGATATAATTTTGAGCCTGTTAGACAGCTACGGACTTCTCGAATTGTCTGTTGTTGGACAGTCTTATGATGGTGCTAGTGTCATGTCAGGACAAGAAAGTGGTGTAAAAATCTAAATTAAGATGAAACACCCTGCAGCCACATTTGTACCCTGTCTAGCTCATAAAATTATCCTGGTTGTGATGAACACATTTTTCACCATCAAAACGTGTATATCCTTTTTCAATGCCATCGAATCCCTTAACCTACACTTTTCGAAGCCATCACAACACGAATTGTTGAAGCAGCTTCAAGAGGCAGTTGGTCTAAACACAAGGCGTGGAATGAGAAGTTTAAGCTCAACTCGATAGTCAATGAGATTTCACAATTGCAAATATGTGATCGAAAGCTATGGGACTATGAAAGATGCTTTAGAGGAAGAAATGAATGTGGGAAAATACAACGACTCAGTTTATTCATACAATCAGTAATCCCAAATTTGTAGTAAATTTTTTCATGTTTCACTATGTTCTTTCTATAATGGACATGTTAAGCACATATTTCCAAACTAAAAATGCAACTCTTAAGAAAGGGATAGATCTTGTGAATGGAACAGTTAAAATACTACTAAGTGAGCGAGAAGACTTGTATGTAGTTTGGAGAAAAATTAAATCATTCGCAGAAAACAACTGTCTGAATCTCACATTTACCAGAGGATCGCGAAAACGGAAAACAGCAAAATGCACTAGTTTCAAAGGTTTTGCTGTTTCATCTAGCCCCGGACACGCAGATATTCTTGCAAACCAAATGGCTCGAAAAGAGTAAGTTACAGCAATTTTCATCTTGCCAAACTATTTTCGGTTTTTCTAGGTTTTCTAGGTAACAAATGTTTGAAGCAAGAGATCAATTTCTTCCTTCTAAGCTTAATATATTCCAATTTTTTCAAAGATATTTTGAAACTGAGCTATACTCTTATTCAAGTATAATTTGCAATATATTTAGCTTTTAAACGAAAAAATATTCTTACATTTCTTATTATTTCCATTCTATTCCTGTATAATTCATACAAGCTTTCTTTCTTAGCGGTCATTGATGATTCAAGAATAAATCAACAAATATATAATGTATTAGTAAATTATATAAGTTGTATGAACAGTACGTGTACAAATAAAAACAAAATCATCACATGTCTTGAACATTTCAGTCCCTGGCCCCTGCCAGATTTTAGGTCACGGCCCGCCTATGTTAAGGAGACAAAAATCACCATAGCAGGCAACTCTATTCTAATTTTTCATTAAATGTTACCTAAAGTAAGATCCAAGTACTGTGTTAATTTTGTTAAAATTTGATTAGTTGAATCGGAAGTTATAGGCCAAAAACCGTTTTTTTTTCTCAGTGATTTTTCAAGATGGTACCACTGCCACAGGGTTGCCCGTATTCACTTCTATCAGGCCTGGTCCTAGCTAATACAAACATGTCCTGTAAATTTCATTTTGATCGGATAATCAGTTCTCGTGAACAGAACTTTCAAGTGCTGAAAATAGAGGAATTTGGTGATGGGTTGCCGTTCTTATGCAAATCGAAATTTTAAAAATTTCATATTGACATGATGGACAAAGTTCAAAATTTATCAATGATTTGAATTTTTTGTCAAAAATCAAAAATTGCTCAGGAGGGTCAATGATTTGATTTCCAGGAGCCTGCCGCGGCTACAGGGTTACCCGCACTACCTTGAAAATCTATGTGTGTTAAATTTTAGTCAACATCAATACGCTCTACAAATTTCACGATGATTCAATGGTTTTGTCAAACGTAATGACAAATCAAAATTTGAAAAAAAATTCTTGCCTACTTTTAGGCACGCTGCACTCACACACGGCTCAAAATTTCCAATTTGCTAACATAGGCAAGCTTTAAACATAATAAGTTTTCATTCCTAAACATTTATTTTAGCAAAAATTTACACTGCTTGTAAATATAGGAGCACCTCAAAATTCACTACAACGCTCGCCGCCTCCAAAAGGTTTAGGATATCAAAATTTTAGCAAGTCATGGACTTACCTACTATACACACCTACGTCCTCCAAAAATTTCAGCTCAATCGGATTGGCCACTCCAGAGATTATCTCCCTTAATCATTTTGCTGATATATATATATATATATATATATATATATATAAATATGTATATATATATATATATATATATATATATATATATATATATATATATGTATATATATATATATATATATATATATATATATATATATATATATATATATATATACATATATATATATATATATATATATATATATATATATATATACATATATATATATATATATATATATATATATATATATATATATATATATATATATATATAGTATATATATATATATATATATATATATATATATATATATACAGTGGCGGCTCGTCAGGGTGGGCCCGGCCCGCCTGGCCCACCCTGAAGAACCTCCACTGAGTTAAAGTAAAGTAGATATTTCTTGTTGGTATCCGCGTATACCTTATAATAGTGTTTTTGTGTCGAGCGGGCCCAGTGGCGGCTCGTCAGGGTGGGCCAGGTGGGCCGGGCCCACCCTGACGAGCCGCCATTGTATATATATATATATATATATATATATATATATATATATATATATATATATATATATATATATATATATATATATATATATATATATATATATATGTATATATATATATATATGTATATATATATATATATATATATATATATATATATATATATATATATATATATATATATATATATATATATATATATATATATATATATATATATAAAGAAATATGAATTTTCGGCGAAACGAGTTTGATACTAATTTTCGAAGAATCCAAAAGTACCAATTATTAACAGTCGAAAACCGTATACACTTTTACATCGCATATAATTCCAACGTCTTCGCTCATACTTTTATAAGTAAGTTTACTATTCCGTTCAAATTTGCTTACGCACTTGACTGGAGATCAACTATGAACTCGACTACTGTATATTAATGTACGATATGTCATTAATTAAAGATGAATCCGAGATATTTTTACCTATGATGTTCTAGAATGCATTTTTTTTTTATAGAATGTAGTGAAGTACAATTTGAAAAAAACACGTCAAAAATAAAAAGAGATTCGCATGTAGGTTCGCATTCAGATATATGACTGAAAAAAAATTGCCGCCGCCAAAAAAAAATCGAAAATTCGCCGCCCGGGCCTACCCGACTTAGTGGCAAATCTACCCTTAGCAGAAACGTTAAAGATGCTGGAGGGTGCTGTTGGTGGCCAGGCTATAACGAAACAAAATGTTTACAAGTGATACAAATAGTCCAAACGAGGCAGAGAAAGCATTAAAAACACATTAGGTATATCTAAGATGAACAAGTCAAGGAAATCAAAGATTTGGTGGTCAAAAATAGTCAATTGACAAATGGAGACACAGCTGAAAATTTTGTTCGGATCAGTTCAGATTAATTTAAGAAATGTGTTTTGCCTGAAAAGAAACAAATTTCGTTGGGTTCCCAAAACACTATAATTGTTTGCAAGAAGACCGTCGCTTTAATGTCTGTGAAACAATGATTTCTGATTGTTGACTGTTGACATTATTGCAGAAGATGTCACTTGGATTTGTCCCTACGACTCGGCAACAACCGACCGATCGAGCGAATATCGTGCCAAACATGAACCTAAACCGAAAAGATCCCACCAAAGTCGCTCAAAAATCAAGGCCATCCTAATAGTTTTCTTCGATTATTGATAAGTTACGAAAATCAATAAAATCACAAAAATCATCAATTGGCTCACATAACACCTCAGAGTAACTTGGAATATTTTCTCGAAAATCTGCAACCAACTCTCATTAGTTCTTCCCAAAATCCCAATGAAATCTAAAACACACTTAATTACCCAAATTTCACTTAATCAGATTTAATTTATGTAGAAGTTCGCTACACTAATGGACAAAATCATGTCAACAATCTACATTTGACTCTAATTAGAGACCTAGGGGGCCGCCATCATTCTAGCCCACCCGCTATAACAAAGTACCTCACAAGTCTTACTCACATCTCGTCAACATCATCATGATCCGTCGTGCTCTTCTCAATGGCTCACTAACAAGCTCCGGGAAAATCTGAAACAGTTTCCATTGCTAATTGCTGTCAAATAGACCAGAAATGCTCCATCAACTCATTTGAACGAGCATCCCGCGTTGCTTCGTACTCGTCTGTCGCACCACAGCCTCAATCGGTTGAGTGGGTGGTGTGTCCCTTCTGAATCCTGTGCTGGTTGGGAAAGTTCAAGGAGGCCCTACTACCACTCGTGCTCGACATACTGACATAACCACCAATTCGTGGTGTACATGAACGATGACGACGATTGCTTCGACGGAACATGCCAGCCGAGTGAAACGACAGAGGAAGGACATTCTATTCTGATGGAGACGAGAGCAAGCAACGGCAATGATGTCTTTTCCCCTGATGCTCAGAATCATTGGCGAAAGATGACAGATACCGAAACATTCATCCCTTTATAATGGCCACAATCCGAAAATTAGCGATGTTTTGCCAGCTATCAAGGAAATGGCATACAGGCTATGTGTACGGGGGGAGAGCAAAAAGGATCATTTTGTGGCCCGTAAAAAAGAGGGTGTGGTCAACAAATATGCGAACATTCACACCCCTTATATACCAACAGTGTGTTGCAGGCAGTGGGCTTTGTGGATGAAGTGTCCTGTAATGAGAGAACGATCATCATCGTCATGATATTGCCAGCTTTTAAGAAATCGCATCATAACGTGGCCGTTACTCTTAGCGTTAAGTTCCTAACGACTTGGTTTCGTGAATCCTTTTCGTATTTGGATTGTCGCACGGGCGACGGCAGCACATTTTTTCAGTTGAATGAAATAGTTACCTTTCGCTGTGATGTCGATTCAAACAACTGATAACGGTAAGAAATCAGCAACGGGAGCACTAATAGCTAAGACGCCGTTTTCAATTGAAAACATTCTGTGCCAGGGAAGTAACAACAATAATAATAACAACAACAATAGTATCGTGTGTAATGAGAAAGGTGGCAGTAACGGTATGGTCGGTGGTAGAAATGGTGTTAGCAGTAGTGAAATGCCGAAATTCTCGATAAGTGATAAGTTGCATTCGATTGGAACTAAAACGGTTTTCAATGGTGACAGAATTGGAAGATTCAGTAAGAGTGGGGGTGGTAGTGAGACGTTACATGGAATCGATGCTTGTGCCGAAGATGAATATCAGAGGATAATACAGAGTCAAAGGTGTGATTTCATTCATATTATAATTGATAATTGACAGCAATTTTAGTTAAACAAAATAAAGTGTGGCATTCAATATGCATCAAAATAAAACTATGGTATTTCAAAAGTACGACAGGCAGGATTGGAGTTCTAATGCATGATTTTTATTGTTTCCGGTATATAGCACTGTTTCGTAATGTTGGTTCTTTCGATACATTTTAAGACGCGAAAGTCAACAAAAGTGCGCATCTTGCCCAGCAGAAAAGACTAGTTACTCTAGTAATCTTATAATAGATACTTTCAAAAATCGTTATACACTCCGTTTCATATTTATAACCCACCTGACAATTTTCAATTATTTTGGACTGAAATAATTGTTTACTCCAGACTTAATGGTAAACTGATTGAGAATCTGTGTAGAATTACATTTCGGTGAGTCATTTCCCGTTAGAGTTATTTTTTACTGCAGTTCTGGAAAATTCGGCATTTTTTCGTGTTTCATACTTATAACCCAGATAAAGCTTCCATCAAAATAAAATGTTTATTAAAACTTATTTCAAAATTAACAAAAGCTTAGTAATTAATAGGATCTCCTTTTGATTTTATCAAATCAAAAATCCGTTTATTCATGGAATTGATCGATTTTTTTTAATAGTTCAGGTTCGAGTTTCCATCATTCATCAAGAATCGCAGCTTTCGATTCCGCCACTGATTCATATTGCCGATTTTCAGCATATACCCGTCTGACAAGAATTCCTCAAATGTTTTCAATGGGGTTCAGGTCAGTCGAACACGCTGGCCAATCCATTATCTTAATGGAATTTGTTTCTATCCATCTCATTGTTTCACGACTGGTATGAATCTTGGCATTATCCTGCTAGAAAGTCCAGTTTTTTTCAGGATATGCTGCCAGAAATGACAGTAAAACTGCCCTCAAGTACTTGGATGTAGTCTCTACTTCTCATACGCGATGAAGTAAATTTAATGTCCAAGCATCCAGATGCAGAAAATGCACCCCACAACACCACGCAACCACCACCAAAATTCCGTTTCAAGAAATACCGGGGCTCCTTTCTCAAATCGCGCCAGTAAGAATTTAATCCATTAGGCCCATCTAAATTCCATTTTTTTTTCATTCGAAAAATAATCTAAAAATAAAATTTTTGGAATTAAACAAAGGGGGAATAAAAAACCCAGTATTTCTTACAGAGGACCAATTTGTAGCCATATTTCTTTCTGCGAATTCCAACCGAGCTTTCTTATGGCGATCTAATAGTCGTGGAGCATTCTTCATTTTAGCTCTTCTGGTGTTATTATCACGTTGTAGTGTTCTCCAAATTGTTGTTTTTGACCACCTTTGTTTGTACAAGAGTTACCATTTCATTACAGCTTATTGTTGAATTATTGGCTGAACGTATAATTTTCCTCTCCTCCCGCGGAGAAAGTTTTCTTTCTCTTCCCGTTCGCTTTGTTTTCCCATACAACTCAGGTTTTTTTAAAAAGTTGTTGATTACACGGCGACTCCGTGCAACGTTTCTTGAAATTTCACTAATGTTCAAACCAACTGCAAAGATTTCCTCCTTTTCAACTTCATTTAATGACGTACGTCGAGGCATTTTAAATGATAAACTTATTACCACACACTCTTGTGAGCAACAGTTGAAAGTATTAAATTACGCGACTAGTAATTCTGCTAATTACGAAGTGGGTTATAAATATGGGGGTTATAAACTCCAGTAAAAAATAACGCCAATGAGAAGTCATTCTCAGAAAAATCATTGCACACCGTTTCTCATTCTTTTTTGTATTAGATTTGTGATGAACAATTATTTTACATGAAAATAATTGAAAATTGTTAGGTGGGTTATAAATATGAAACGCAGTGTATAATCCATAAATACGGTTACATTCCACCAGTTTGTTTTTTGGACAGCTCAAGCCATGCTAGTTGATCCTTTTTCGACGCTTCATAAATAGACAAAGGAAATTACAGCTTTTTCAGTAGATTAGTGTTACCTATTTGCTACTAGGTACCAAGCAACGTTTGTTTAGTATCACTAATTCAAATCATGGTAAAATATGTATTTAGCGCATCCATGTGCTTGTTTTTGCTTGAGTCATCTGCTCAGAATAATTTCTGATACTACTCGCAATATAACTTTTTGTCAAACGATTCTTAAGCTGCAAATACATTTAAGTCTATTGATGTTATTTGTGACTTTCAGTTTTTGATCTAACCCCAATTCGATTTTTCGCACGTAAAATACCATTTGGATTGCTATCTCCGTCTTATTTATTTATTTATATTCATTTACGGACATTGTCCTTTTACAGCCCAGACATTATTTTTAACTTAAGTTATAATAATGAAACACTAAAATTATAACTAAAAACTATAAAAATTAAATAATTGTATACAAGTTGAATTCAACAATTTGAAAGTATAGTCGTAGACAGTTCTTTAAAAAAATGGTAATTCAATATTAAATCCATATATCCAAGTGATCCCACAATGTCTTACTAACTCGCTTAAGCCTTTCTACTGTCGAACTCAGTCTATAATTCGTTTTAATTTGACTTATGGAAATTATTTCGTTACTTCAAGTTGTTCTCATAGGAACTCTTAAAGATAAAGCTTCTAAAATATCGGGTGCATCTAAGTTATTTTTTATCACATTAAATAAAAATAAAGCGTCCGTGAAAAGTTTCCTAGCCTCCAGTGTGGTTACGTTCAGAGTTTACATTATTACGGGGTAGTTACTACTATTTTCAGGTGGAAAGTGCAGCTTATAACCTATGCAGCATAGAAATTTACTTTTTCAATAGATGCAATGTGAGCTTTATAGTATGGACTGCATATCACAGAAGCACAATCTAGTTTGTTTCGAATAAGTGAAAAGTATAAGGTTATCAATGTATTTAAGTTCGGAAACTTCTGTGTATTTCTAATTAGGGGTCTGAGTAATTTGGTCGCTTGTGTCGAAACTTCGTTAATATTATCCGAGAAATTCAAGCTCGTATCATTTCGAACTCGAAGATCCCTTGCTGATTCTATATAATCAAGCGGAACTGTGTTAATAGTATAACAATGGGAAAAATTCCGCTTTGTGCGGTTGAATTTTATATATTGACATTTCCTGACATCTTCTTCTAATCAGTTCTGAATACAATAATCATAGAACCTGTCTACGTTCGTTTGCAAAACGCTTATGTTAGATTGTGAAGCTATTGCTTTGAAGATTTTAAGTTCATCTTCAAATAATAAATACTGGACGTTTGAAAATATATGCGATATATCGTTTAGGAATACCAAAAACAGCAAGGTACCTAAGGGCGAACCTTTTGGTAGTCCAGAAAACGCAAAAATAGGATTTGATTGATGGTTATTAATTTTAATAATTAAAGAGCGATTAAGAATATAATCACTTAGTCAGGACAATAATGTACCATCTACTTTACTGTTTAGTAGTTTCTTTTTTCTGTGTTTTTTATAACACATTTTGCGAATTCCATTTCATTCATTTTATCCTTACAACTAGAAGCTACTTTATTTTACCAGCTTTTTGATTACTAACCTTGTTTGAAATTATAAATGGCACCGACTCATCTGTTTCCAATAATCTAAGCTGTAAGTGGTGTTGAACGTCTGCTGGTAAAGGTGAATATCTATGGAAAGAAACATAAAGCAGTTCTGTAAAAAATAATAGGTATGAACAAAAAGGTCGTAATAGATTAGACTAAGAAATAAACAAATTGGATTTCGCGACCGTTTTTATTTGTTTTATTTATCGGGATATAACTAAGACTTAAAAAACAAATTGAATTTCGCGACCGTTTTTATTTGTTTTATTTATCGGAATATAACTAAGACGTGAAAATTAAAAAAACCTTATCAAAATCGTTTTTAAAATGTTTTTTTCTCAAAAAAAAAATGTGAAAAAATAATAAGTATATCATCTAAATAAACTTTGAAAAAGCAATGCGCACATCAAATCACGTAAATAATACATCTGTCCATTAATACAATTAATATTTAGTTGGATGCCTGCTACAAAACAAACTAATTTTTTTCTCAAAGCACGGTAGAATATTTTTGTTGTCAATTTTAATCGGTCACTTTTCTACATCAGAACAATGTCTACTTTAACTCACGATTTCTTTAGAAAATTAAAAAAAAAATATTTTAATATGCTAAGAATTTGTGAAAAAAAACACTAAATTTTCAATTATAGCTTAAAAATAAATTTTCGCGTCCAAAATAAAATAAAATAAATAAATTCGTGGAAAAAAAAAAAAGGTTTTTTTTTCCACGAAAATTACTGAGCCCACGATTTCTTCACATGTTAAACAAGAAAATGGCGTCTATTGACAAAAAATTTGACGTTTTGTTGAACTTATCAGCAGTAGAGCTAGTCAAAAAGAAGAATGCTATCGAAATGGCTGATTATTTCAATCTTAGACACTGTTCATACGTATAATCTTCGTAAATCAAGAAAGTATCATAACAATTTAAAAGCGATACACCATTACCAAATAAATAAGAATATGATATCAACTTCACACTTTCCAATAATGTTCCACACTTTCGAATAATTACAAAAATACTACTAACAAAGAAAAAAATTACTGCACTTTCACAAAGTCATCTTAATTCCTTAAAATCGCGAACACTTCATTACATAGGTTGTTCCCAAAATGGCGAAAATTTCACTACCTGATAAGTAATTTAAATTTCACTGGAATAAAAATGACAGCTAATCATTCACCCAATTATTCACAAATCATTCACTCTCCTGCTACTCCCAAGTACTCGTGTTGACAAAGTAAATTAAGAATTCTAATCAATCACAGTCATCTTGAATAATTTTTCTTTCACAGTCGTTTTGCGTTAATAGAAAAATTGAATATTTCTCTTTAGCCAATCATTGCTCTGTTCTTCGTGTCAACTGAATGGTATCTGAGATCCATTTCTAAACCAGGTCCTTGGTCCAGGTTCGCAAAGCAAGTGAAACATAGCGATATCCTCTCTTGACAGCTACTTGTGACCAGCTTCTTGAAGTATAGTCTTGAAGTATAGTCCACAGATAGCAATAGTTCTTAGTTAGTGTAAGCTGAAATGCTATGAGCTAATTTTGAAGAAAAAGAAAACAGTATATTCTGCATTGATTCATGTTTTTAGTTACTTCAAGATTATTTTTGGATATATATTCGTTTGTCTCAGCACATGAAATGAGTATCATTTCGATTTAATACCCACTGAGTCAGTTTAGCTTACTTATGTACAGATGATTTGCGAGTATATCAGGAGAAAGTGGCTTGACTTTGGTATTATTCTAGTGAACACTGTTAATTGAGGACAATGTTTGTGTTGTAGAGAAATATTTCTGTTATATGAAGAGAGAAAAGAAACTAACTTATCTCGAAGAGATTACTATCTCAAGAAAAAAACTGAGCAAGAATTTTTCACTACGTTTGCATCAAATAAGGAGCAGTTACAAAGTAAAAAACTTTTAAAAATCAAAAACAATTGACGAAAATTAAAAAAAAAACAGGAGGAAAACTATTATTTTTTTTAACTAAAACACGGCTACTGCAAAAATAAATCGTTCATTTAATATTTGAAACATAGGTTTATTTAAGGCAACTGTATGGCTACTCGTAGCAAACTGGCAAGGATTTGTACCGAAGGTCTCATGCTCCTTCGAGTTTGCTCTCGAGTTTAATCTGTAGTTCTCCGCTCTTGTAGCCGTTTTAACGGGCCATTGCCTTATAGTTCGGCACGCAGAGCGCTTGGGCGTGGAGTTTAAAGATTTTTGACGAAGCTGTAGCTCGGAGGAAGAGAACGGTCTCTTTTGGAGAGCCTTTTCTCTCAGGTCTGACCAATCTATACATTATCTCACCATTATTGTACAGTTCAAATGGTTCCCGGAAAAAGGGTTGTCCCAGTAAAATTTAACCATTTCATCTTTGTGAATATTGCCGTTTGTATATGTGCACTAGATATTTAAGCCAAACCTTCTATATAAAGGACAGAAAATTATATTAGTATTCACTCATCCAAGAGCTTTGTAACTGACAGCAAGAAAAAATACAACACCAAATTATTTTTAAATACGTGAAAGATCCCGAAATCTAGTTTTCAAAGATTGCTAAGGTCTTTAAAACGTCACTTTCAACAGTTAAATATGGTCGTTTCGAATTAAAAGAAGGAAGTTGTTGTTCCTAGGAAAAGAGGGTCAGGTGGAAAATCTGGATGTATAAGCAAGGACTTAGCGAAGAAAATTTTCAGGAAGTTCGACACCGAACCCAGCATTTTGGTTCGAGATATGACAATAGTTGCTGGTATATCGAAACGAAACGTTACAATCTGAAAACATACAGCCTTGGCCAAAAGTTTGAGCCCACCCCAGAAAAGTGACCAAAATCAAAGTGCTTTGATATTGGTTGAAAGAAAATGTCAAATATAAATAGTATACATATTGTTTTATTAAAATAAGTCAATATTTTAATAACTGCAGCGATTCTTTGTGGCATAGTGGAAATTAGGTGTTTGCATTCTTCCGAAGTAATTGATTCCCACTCTTCTTTCAAAGCACAAATTAAACTTGCTTTGGAAGTTATGGGTCAGTCATGGATCCTTCTTTGCAGAATGCTCCATAAATGCTCGATCGGGTTAAGATCTGGAGACTGAGGAGCCCATTCTAACAAATCTACACCATGCTCACGGAACCAGCTCATCGCAACACGAGACTTGTGGCAGGGTGCGTTGTCTTGCTGGAATCGAACATGATCAAGGTTGGTTCTCCCAAAAATCTTGACGGCTGATTCGAAAAGTACATTTTCAAGCATTGAAATGTATTTTGAAGAATCAATTCGACCTTCACACAAACACAAACTTCCAACTCCGCTTGAAGCCATGCAACCCCAAACCATTATGCTGCCTCCTCCGTGTTTCACAGTTGGTACCACACACTGTGGTTAGTACTCTTCACCAATTCGTCGTCGCACAAAGACCGCACCCGGTGTTCCAAAAATCTGCAATAAGTGAAAAGAAACATTTCCTTGAAAATAGCCGATTACATAAAATGCATCTAACCTTGAGCTTATTAGATGCTTTCAGATAAAAGCACACAACATTTTGAGAACTTACTTCAACATTAGATTCGTCTGACCAGATAATATTCGACCAATCTTCTTCTGTGAGATGTTGATGCCTCCGAGCCCAGTCTAGTCGAATTTTCTTATTTGTTTGTGAAAGCCACGGCTTCTTTCTTGCCTTACAGCCTCTCAGCTCTTTTTTGCACAGGCGTCTCCGTACTGTTCTGGATGACAAATTTTTCCCAAACTCGTCGGACAGCTCAGCAGCTAACTTCGCAGATGTTTTTTTCCGACCTCTCAAAGATGCACGCACCATCAAACGGTCCTCCTGTACGGTTGTTATTCTCTTTCAACCGCTCCTTGTTAAATCCTTATGCGAACCGGTTTGCTCAAATCGTCGCATAGTCGAGCGAACCGCTCCGCGCGAACATCCAAGGCGTACGGCAATTTTTCTCGAAGTGAACCCTTCTGCATGTAGCAATTGAATTTGTGCACGCATATCTGAACTTACCTCCTTTGTTTTGGACATTTTCGAGAACAAAGAATTTTAACTCACTAAATGAATCACTGTTGATCGTTTAAACAGCGTACGCAAACTGTAACAGACCAACAAACTGCAAAGGCTTATGTAGGAAAATTTCGGAATTTTCCATTATTACCCATCCCGTGCCTGGGGTTTTCAAGAAACTTTCTAAAATCATTTTATTACAGCTAACAAGTAGCCTCACCGATGAGTAACAGCCGATAAATAACGAACATTTAAGTATTTTTAATCTACAGCCGAAAAATAGGGTGGGCTCAAACTTTTGGCCAAGGCTGTATAAGGTGCAAAAAGTTCTAGATCATTCTGACGAAGTAGCAAGAACGAGAACTTGAAAATTAAAGGATTAACATGTGACGAAATTCGATTGTGTCATTTTAGATGCCAAGACTTATGTCAAAGCGTACTTGAGGCAGATTCCTGGCTATGAATTTTACACTGCTAAAGCAAAGGGTACAGTCAAAGAAGTATTTCAGTCGAAGAAAACCAGTAAATTTCCTAAACAGTAACAGTTTTTTTCATTAATAGGCATAAAGGATCCGTGGTGTTTTGGTCAGACTTAGCATCAAGTCATTATGCTAAGAAAACGCTGAAGTCGTATGAAAGCAACCACGTCACTTTTGTCTAGAAGGAGGCCAACTTACCGAATTGTCCTGAACTTAGACTAATAGAACGATACTGGGCTTAAATGAAACAAGTATTGAAAGAAAGAAATGTAAAAGTTAAAACTTTATCTGATTTTGAAGAAAAAACTAATTTTCGAAGAAATTACTTTTGAGTGACTAAAAAATGTGGAAAAAATTAATATTTTTTCTGTAATGTCATATCAAACATTTCTTACACAAAGCAAATAGACGAGAAACACTGTTTTATGCCTATATATATATATATATATATATATATATATATATATATATATATATATATATATATATATCGTATATACATATATGTATATATATATATATATATATATATTATATGTATATATATATTATGCATATATATATTATATATATATATATATATATATATATATATATTATATATATATTATATATATATATATATATTATATATATATATATATATATATATATATATATATATATATATATATATATATATATATATATATATATATATCCTTCGAATAACCTATCCTTTGAATTTCGTTTTCATCCGAGGATATGATCGAAAGCTTCCGCGATTAAAATTTCCAAAACTCTGAAAATTTAAACATTGGTTTCTTATTTTTATTGTAAATGCTTTGCATCTGAATATATAATGAAAACTATTATCTGTTGGTGCAATATAGATGAAAATGTCTGGTGTTGGCAACTCTGTATTAGCACCACAGTCAAAAAATACCAAATCTGCTTCACGTTAGGTTAAACCCACTCAGTGAAATTCCTTTCGATTGAATGACCGCTGGAGCTTATAGGGGTCAAAAGAATTTTGAAGATATCATCCTCTATACTTTTCAAATCTTCGAAACCTGAATAGTTGTTTTGCATTGTTATTTAAAAATCATTCCCATTTGAAAATTAATGGCAACATCGTTTAGTAAAGATATGTTTGGCAACGAAATTCCTAAGGAGTTTGGTTTGCAATAAGGTCCATTTATTACATGAATTTCGTTTTGATTTCATGACTGGAGTGGAAGTTATAGGGCAAAAACCTTATTTTGCTGAGCAAATTTACAATATTTAGGATTGGAATTGTTTTTGCGTGATGATTAAATTTGAAAAGTATTATTGAACATTTTTTTTGACAAAGTGGTTTCGAAAGTATGCACTGATTCTCATCAGACACCAGCTCACAGTGCATACTTGACTGATGTGACCACTTGCAGTTGGAAATCATTAATTTTTATTTACGTTAGTTATGCCAAATTTTAAAGTCTCCGACTTATATTCATCAACATAATTTACTCATAAAGGCTATTGATTTGTGATCATTGGTTCCCTTCTTGTCTATGAATCAGCATAGACAACGATTATCGTCTCTAAAGCTTATCAAAGCGGATAATAATTGATACGGGAAACTCGATCGTTTTGAGGAATAAGACTCCGAAAGCAGAATCAAAGTGGAATTGTTTTTGCGGGATGACAAAAATCACCATAGCTGGCAACCCTACTCTAATATTTCAACCAAATTTCTACCAAATGTGGCCTACAGTAAGGTCCAAATACTGTGTGAATTGCGTTAAAATGTGATGGCTGAATCGAAAGTTATGGATCAAAAAGCAGTTTTTTTTCAGTAATTTTTCAAGATGGCACCACTGACACTTTTCCAAATCATTTCTATCAGACCTAGTCCTAGTTAATTCCAACATGCTCTCTTCATTTCATCAGCCAAGAGTTCTCTGAGCAGAAGTTTCGAGTGCTGAAAATAGAGATAGTTTGGTGAAGGATTGCCATTCTTGTAAAATACGGAATTTTGAAAATTTGGTGGAAAAAAAATGGTGAGGGTTAAAGTGTATCAATTATTTGAATTTTTTTTCGAAAAGTAAAAATTTTTCAGGAGGGTCGATGATTTGAAAGATTTTCTTTCAAGTGTCTTCTATAGCTACAGGGTTGCCCGTACAGTCCTAAAAACCCATGTGTGGACAGTTTTAGTCAACATAAATACGCTCTTTAAATTTCACGATGATTCAATGTTTCTTTCAAAAGTTATGACAGATCGAAATTTGAAAAAAAAATGCCTTGCCTACTTTTAGGCACTGCGCGCTCACATAGGGTTCATAATTAACAATTTTTATTATGGACAAGCATAAAGCATAATCCATTTTCATTTCCAGTACTTACTTCTAACAAAAATGTACTCTGCATAGATATATAAGGGTACCTGTGGTGCTCATGCTTGAGAGGGTATTCACGCGAACGAGGAATGTTTCATTTTGACTACTGCATTTTGACTTGTTCCGATTCTGCAAAGAGAAATGTCAGCTAAGGGAACTATAGCATCCACATTGACGTTAATATCTTATGCTCCCTACAAGCAAACATTGAAGCAAGCTCTGAATAAAAAAAGTTCTCCAAAAAGAACGGGGCCGTGACGGTCTTTCTGGTAAGAATGGACGGGTCGAAAGAAAAGGATTGTGAATTCAATGCAATTTCTGTAAGGATTGAATCCATAACGAACGTGAGTTTTCCATGGATTTAATATGGAGCCCAGGGGTTTATTTTATCAGTAGCTCTAAAAAGGTGTTAAATTTAATTTTTTCTTCATAAACGTCTGAATCTTTAAAGCTTGTAACAATTTTCAAAATCTCTTTTGCTTAATATATAGCTAATAAGTTTCTTATCAATTTGAGAAATTACTCAAAAAAATGAATTTTTAAAATAACAGCCCAAAGAATATTTTTGTATTTTTTATCAAACAAAGTTTTCACTTACAGCACCTTTTTAATCATTTTCGATTGGATATTTTCGAATATGACGTTTATTTTATTTACATATATTTTTTCAATATTTTCCGTAGATTTAAAATACCAAACGATCGTCTTCCGCCATCACAACAATTGAATGGCAACAGACCGCCACCTCCACCGCCACCACCTGCATCGTTTAATCCATCTAGCCCTGGAATTATTTATCCAACGGCAGCTTACAGTGATCATAGCTTTCTACAAATGACTTTAGGCTATTTAACTCCGTCCGCGGCCGGATACAAAACGGTTGATCCGTATTTTTTATCACAAGGTAAGACCATTAAATTTCGAATTAGCATGTCGATTATTTAGCGATAAACTTTAGTTGAATTCATAGTCAAATTGATTTTTCGAAATATTTGAAGATTTAACTATATTTTCTTCGAGCTCGTGATAATCGCACAGTACTAGGTAGTATTGGCATTTTGCTGATTGAAAAAAATGGAAAATTTAACGTTAAAATTTATGATCAACGCCAGTTTTTTCCTTTCATGAAACATTATTTTCAGTTATTTTGCTAGTATTGAAAATAAAGTACAAATCTCAAAGTTCAAATGTGTCTAACTCATAAACGATATTTTCTCTTAGAATTTAGTAATAGATTGTGTCAATTGAATTTCCATTTTAATTAAATTACAACAAGTGTGGATATTTTCAAGCTCACCCAAACTTTGTCCATAGTATTGTCCTTTAGTACTACCCTGGTAAACACCGAAACTTTATCGGCCAATTTGTTCTGGTCCTTTCAGTAAATTGATAGCTATATATTAGTTATTTATTTTACTATCCTATGTTCTCATTTCCACAGTGAGTTTTATGTTTTCATATCAAAATTCTCAATTTTCTCCAGGTCTTTTTGGTGGTAACCATCTATTTGCGAGTAATGGATGTCCTGTGCCCGAACTGACACTTGGTATCGGAATGGGTGTGAGTGCGTTGCGACATTGTCGACGACGCAAAGCCCGAACAGTTTTCAGTGATCCACAATTAACAGGATTGGAGAAACGTTTCGAGGCACAACGATATCTATCCACGCCGGAACGTGTTGAATTGGCCACGGCACTAGGACTAAGTGAGACACAGGTGAAGACATGGTTTCAAAATCGACGAATGAAACATAAAAAACAGTTGCGGAGACGAGATGCCAATAGTGGTAAGTAATGGTTGATGGATTGGATTGATTATATGATTTTGAAAATATGCACGTCATTAATTATTTTTATGCACGTTATTAGTTACATTAGTTAGTTAGTACTGTAACGTCATTAGCTACAGTTGAAAAATACAAATCGAGAGCTCAATCAAATCAAAGTAAAATTTGAAAATGCCAGAGCCCTTCAGGCCGGACAAGGTTAATACCATTTTCGAAAAAAATTGAGACAGAGAGTGATAAAGAATTATTTATTTTTTACACTTTCAAATGTCATCACTTTTTTCCGACGTGATTGAAGCATTTGCTTGACTTTGGACAAAGAAATTCATCAGAAGTTCGAAAGAGTCTTAAAACCACAATATGGACTTCGATTCATTGATGCGAATTCAATAAATTTTGTAACGATATGATATTCCGAACGAATACATACGATGGTGGTCTGAAAAGTTTCCAACCAAACAAAGATGTAAGACATTTTTACCTTAAATTTATTTTCATATTTCTACATAGTCTACTTGTAAGTCTACTCACTTCTCCCAGTGATACTCTTATCTCTTTAGCTCGTCCAAATAGAGTAGTCTTTCTCTGCAAAATAATTATTGACGAAGGTGATGGCCTTCTCAGTTGACAAAAATTTCTATCCTCCGAGCGCAATTTTCAGATTAGAGAACCAGAAGTCAGTTGAGGTTAGATCTAATGAGTAAGGGGGATGGTCAAGCAGTTCAAACCGTAATTCATCGGTTTTCACCCAGATATCCGCTGAGGGGTGAGACGGCGTGCTGTCTTGATGAAACAGATTCTTTTTTCCGCAACTATGACCGTTTTTCCACAATTTTTGTCTGCATCATCTTGTCAAGTAATGGTGCTTAGTATGCTCCTGTAAAGGTTTTGCTGGTTTGAAGATAGTCGATTAAATCAGTCGCCATTACTTTTTCAACCGAATAATCAGTTTTTGTTTTTCGGAGCCGATTCCCCCTTGCAGTATTTTTGCACTGTTTTGATTGTATTTTTGTTTCGGACGTATAATGGTGTATTCAAGTTTCATCTACAATAACTAATCGGTGCCAAAACTGAAAACGTTTTTGGTTTAACGCGAGTAAACGCGACACCCAACACGCGGACAGCTTTTTTATGCCTAAACCTGGACTCAATATGTAACAAACACGTTCTTTGGACATATTTACAGCCTCTTCGATTTCTCTTACTTTAATTCGAAGGTCGTTTACAACCATTTGGTGAACTTTAGAGATGTTTTTGCCAGTGATTGTAGTTTCTAGACGTCCCGAATGTTCAACGTCTCTCAACCTGGTACGGCCACGTTCAAATTCAGCTGCCGAAAATTTCATGTTGGTAAATGATGGCGCAGAGTCCCTGTACACAGCGTTCAACTCATCTTTAACTTACGTTGGCGTATTACTTTAAAAAAATATTTAATGACAGCTCGATACTAGATTTTTTTCCATTATCACAAAAAGCCTCATATGGACCCACTCAAACGATTGTCAAACAACAACTGCGCGTCCAAAATGACTGAGATTTTGGTTAATACCTGTCAAAAGACGTGCAAACATATTTCTTAGTTTTTATTGACTAGTGCTGCCATCTTCACGTTAAGGTCGAAAACTTCTCAGACCACCTTCGTACAAGTAAACGAATACACCATCGGAAATTGTCATGCTTATATTTGTCTTTGTTACGTTTGTGGATGTCAAGCTATCTTTTTCAATTATTGCGAAAAAAAACTAACGACAAAAAAATAGCTATTACATTAACTGTACATTAAAGTATTCAATAGTAATTTCTTTTAATTATGATTTAGCAATGAAACAAATAGGTTTCTTTTTTTTACAATTAGTGCTCTTCATTTCATTTTATAATTATTTAATACATATTTCACTGATATTTTTGAAAAATAAATAAAATGACAGTAAATATTTCTCTTAAATTTTACAATTTCCGGTTTAGGTGAAATTTGTGATGTATTCTCTACTCAGTATTTCCTCTTACATTGTATAATGGTATGCCATTTTCTGAAATTTGATTTCAAATTGTAACAATCAGAGTTGCCAGCATTGGTGGAAAGAAATTTAAGGAAAGGGAAAAGGAAGGGTTGAGTTTGCAGGAGATAGCGGTACACTATTCGTTTGAACAACTGTGGCTTATAGTCGGCGGGGAAAACTGTTGATGGTAGGCTGTCCCACAATCGTATTATCCTAGATAAGAAAGAATCGTAAAATTCGACGGTACCATGGGCACTGATTGAAAGGGCAAAGGCCGCCAGTCACGAGCAGTCCAAACGGCTTGAGTCCAATTTAGCTTGCCACTCACGATAGAACCTTGGATCCAGTCAGTCCATTCTATTTTCTGTAATTCATTTAGAAAAAAATTCAGGAAAAACTTGAAGAAAAAAATATTTTTAATCTATTAATGGATCCGAAGCATATGGAGGAGTTGTTTGTAATTGTACCTTGCATCTACATAAAATAAGCGAAAGCCAAAAAGGAAGTGGCAAAAAAGATGGCTTGCCAAACGGAAACAAATGAGTCATGTAAATTTGGTAAAAGAACTCAGACTTGAGCCTTCTGATTGGCAAAGTTATTTAAGAATGGATGATACGACATATAACACGTTGCTACAGTTGGTCACCCCATTTATCAAACGAAAGGATACAAACATGAGGCAAACTATCACTCCTCACGAGGGATTGACCGCTACTTTGCGGTACTTAGCAAGCGGTTGCAGCTATGTAGAGCTTAAATTTTCTACGGTAATTTCATAAAAAAAAACAACTTCCAAAACCAAATCGTGGCCACCACTACCTATTATGCTGACTTTTTCGATTAAATAAAATAATCACAGAAACCATCAGATCAGCGTGTGAAGCAAGACTGTCACGTTGTTGGGACTGAGGCTTCGACACACACAACTAGTCCATTTTATGAATTGTCCAAGCTCGGTCTACTATTTCTCCACACACGCTAAAAAATGGCCCGATGGCCTGAGTCCATGGACTTTGGATTGATTGGAAATCCAATTTGGTTCCTTGAGTCCATGAGTCCTTTCGAGTTCTCTCACACACGGTGAGATTTTGGCCTGGTCTCAGGCCATTTAGACTGATGGATTGCTCGTGAATGGGGGCCTTCCACGTTGAGAGGTTCGGTTGTTGACGTGCTCTACAAGGGATAAGACTTGATATTTCGTTAGCGATAAAGAAGAAAAAGGCAGCCGACATGCTCAAGGGATTCAATACGTTAAGTAATGGTTTCATCGCCAATAAGCTTGAAAGCTTTTCGTTTGAATTTGTTTAGTTTCGCTAAAGCAGTGCGACCTGGCCTAGCCCATATATGGGACTTATACTCAAGTCTTGGTCTTACGAGGGTCTTCTAGATGTGCGCTATGTCTGATGGTGTGACGCATTTTTTACCTCTATAAAGAAAATCCAGGCATTTCATGGCATTTTTTGCATTTTGGAAAATGTGGCCGGTCCAGCTGAATTTGTTGGAGATGCTAAATCCTAATAGGTTGAGCTCAGGTGATTCAGAAATATCAACTCCATCAACGGAAATAGTGTGGCTAGCAGGAGGAGGGTAAGGTTTGAGCGGAAGACGACAGACAGCATTGGGTTTTGGACGCATTAAACACAACACAATTTACTGAGTCCCAAGTGGCAATGCTCAATAGGTCCCTGTTTAGCGATGTAAACATGCGATCTCTACTAATAGAAGTAGAGTTTTCACGAGATTCGGCCACTCTGTCAAAAGAGTATGCGAAGTCAATGGTGCTATCTTCGACAAAACTATGAATCGGATTGATAGAGGATGGAAGGAGGTAGTTTATAAAAGGTGGAAAGTTTGTAAAAGAATAGTACATTGCGGAATCCCGGAAATGGTGGTGTGGACACATAATTTGAGTCCATCCAAAACAACTTCAAATAACTTCCGTGACACCCAGAGCGCGACCTGTAAATCATGTTAGTTTCTGCTTTTCTTCAGTGTTTTCTTCTCGTGTGTTTTATTCTTCTCATGTTTTTCATCTACGTTTGACTCATGCTAGTGCCAATTTGCCCTATGGTAGTAAAGTTTAAGCAGAGTTTTTTTCAGTAAAATCATTGATTTCCTTTCAAAATGGGATGAAAAGTTCAATTATAGCAAACATTTTACATGAAAATAACAAGAAAAGCTCATAAAGGACTCAAAATCATGTATTTCTGGGCTCTACAATAGACCACTATTCGGGAAATGTATTTAAGATAACGTGATTTAGATAGTCTTATCCATGTATGTATATCTTTTTTTCTACATATTTTTTCCAAGATTTTCGCACATTTTGGTATGTTTAGTTGCATGTTCAGCAGTGATTTTTCGAGCATGTTTGCATGCATATTTTATGATTTTTTCGTGGATTACTATTCGAGCTCTGATCATCACACAGGTTTTATATTTAACTCTAAATGAATCATTACGTTGACATTAAATTTGTTTTCCAACAATGAAAGCTCTTTAGTACAGTGCAACATATATAAACGTATGCGTTTATATTAAACAAAATTACTTTCTGTCATGCAAATCAGGACACTTCATTTTACGATACCAGATATTTCAGTACGGATACATAACTTCAAACAATACCCATCGAAACTAAACTACAAGCTTCTAGAGACCGTCGTCATCTTCATCATCATCTTTGTCTTGTCTCATACTTTTGGACGAAGAAAAGAGTAATAACTTCCCATCCTTTCTCAAGAAAATTTTCTTAAGAGCGCAATTTAACTTACTACGACCCTTAATTGAATTCCATCATAACTTTACAACTATATTGTCTTGGCCGCGTATTATTTGGATGCAAGACATCGTCTTGTCAGTCACTACTAAAATAATTAAAACGATATACATATAGAACTACGTATGTAGTTGAGAGAGTTATCCTTTGTTTCCAAGTTACTGACGGTCATAAGGACACTTTTGCCCAACCTTTTAACACAATTTTAATTCGTTAGAAAGCATTCGGACTTTTGTCGTGTTTAGAATAATGAAAATGATGAGAGTTCTTAGCCGGAACCAGATTTAACGTGCATGATGGAGTATGACGGTACTGAGTTTATTTGACAAAGATTCATGGGTTAAGGGTGTTAGATGTAACGCTGCCGTATGAAATAGAGCGCAGTTGACCCGTTTAGTTCGGAACAAACTTTTTCAGTAAATTTTGTAACTGATGAAGTGATGAATATTTCATTTTCCTTTTACAGAACCTGTCGACTTTTCTCGCAGCGATACTACCAAAACGAACTCCAATCTAACGTCATCGGCTCCAGCACTGACAACGGCCAATTCGATAACAACGCTTTCATCCGACTCAGACAAATCATATCAGAATTATTCAACAGCATCAGGACAACAGCGTGGAAGTTCTTTTGAACTTTTACGATCACTTTCGGCGGTTTCCGACGATTCGATGATTGCAGGAAATCGAACGCATTCGATAAGTGATCATGAGATGATTAGTGACGAAAACTCGGATGACGATGATGAGAGTGAGGTGGATATTATGGGCGATCCCAAGGAGTACATGACGTAATGATAGATGGTTGGATTTGAGTTGTAAAAGCTGCGAACATTTTCATGAAAAATGTATTAAAATTGTGTGACAAGATCTTCCAAAAGTATTTATTACTCTCTCAACAGATATAAATTGTTTTGCCATAGATTTAATCAATTGTTTATTTATTAGTCTGGATTTCGAGATGGCATATTGTTCTCTCAAAAACCACACAGAAAGTAGTATTCTTCCAGATAAATTATTGTATATAGATACAGAAGTAAAACTAAGTATTTATTTATAATTTAATTTTGAATGACTGTAAACTAGTCACTCAGATAATAAATTTGTATATAGACGTCAGTAAAGATATATGCATTGAAAATATGAGTTAATCTAGTCAGATTTACGTAGTAAGAGTAGTTATGAATTGAAATGTAAAAAATACAAAGTGTATTTATTTTTTTTTTTGCGTTTTATAGAGTTTCAGTGCTCATTTTCAACGAATTTATGATTGTAAAATAATTAAATGAATAAACAGTTTGATCATAAAATAAGACTTGCGATTTAATTGAATAAATCAACTCAATTTTTTTTTTATATTTTAACCATTTTCACTTTTAGTTTCGACTTAGAAAAAAAACTTTACTTCATATATGATCTACACTTAACGACAAAAGTCTACAGATACATCTACTATGAAGAGCTTTTGAATGATTGCGTCAGATTCATTAAGGGAAAGAAACTATTTTCAACTAGTTTTATGAATATGTAATGTTACGAAACGAGCAAAAAACTTTTCATTATTTTACATTTTTTTTCGGACCCTCGAACAAACCTATTCGGCAAAAATCTATATAGCTATATTTGGAGAAGGGGTGGACATTTTACCATTATTTTTCCGTGGTTAAGAGCTTGAAGTCAACAAATACTCATTCTCAGTGTGGAAGTCATATGAATTAGTCATTTTAGTGAATTTAGACAGTTTTTTTGTCCATTACTGTTGAAATCGTTTCGAAGGAAGGAAGGATATCGCCAGAAATAAGGAAACCAATAGAGAAGTATTATTTTGATGGGAAATCACTAAGAAAAATTGAGAATCTAGTTGACAAAAGTCGGACTACAGTCAGGAACAGGATTTTTTATTTCCAAGCCTGCCTCGCACGTAAACAAGAGTGTTTAGCGATAGCATATAGCACGCAAAAGAAAAGGTAAACCCCCGCTTGTCTGCAGCAAAATAATAACTGGTCTCCCGGTACCTTAATCAAGGAGCTCATTCCTAGACTTCGGAAGAGCCTTCGCTCTACGGAGATTTCTATTTGGTAGATTTCCTTCCGCGGAGATTTCGAAACTAAATTTATCAATAAACTTAGCGTGTATTACTAGAATGTTCGTTGTTTAAGGACTAAGCTAAATAACGTTTAATTTTCCTTTTTCTTAGTCTTTTGACCAGATTATTCAACCATAGATATTTACAATGACGAGATCTTAGCTCTTCATGCTGTTTTTCGTCGTAATCGTGATGCAGCTGCGTCAAGGACGATGATGGTGTTTTAGCCGGCATCCAAAAGTTTCTTTAAAGAACACTCTGTCATGACTTTCATCCTTCTTCTTCTGTTGAGTGTATTGTTATTCGTTTAACCCAGTCCTTTATTTCCTAGGTTTTTGCATCGTTACAAAAGGTTCATACTATATACAAGGATTTCAACAAGCCATTTCGCCGGATCAACTTCAGTATATTGGAGAAGAAACTCAAACTGATCGGTATTGATGGGAAAATATTCGAATAGCTTTCCGATTACATTCGTGATAGAAATCTTATAGTAAATTTTGATGGTATTTTTTTCTTACCAAATACCCCCACATTTTGTGGTCCTCAAGGGTCACATTTGGGTCCGCTGCTCTTTCTTTTATTCATAAACGACATAAGTACAGTATTTATATATATATATATATATATATATATATATATATATATATATATATATATATATATATATATATATATATATATATATATATATATATATATATATATATATAGATAGATATATATATATATATATATATATATATATGTATATATATATATATATATATACATAGATAGATATATATAGATAGATATATATAGATAGATATATATATATATATATATATATATATATATATATATATATATATATATATATATATATATATATATATATATATATATATATATATATATATATATATATATATATATATATATCATCAAAAAAATTCAGTGACTATTTCTCGGGAACGCGTAATCCGATTGAGCTGAAACTTTCAGGATTCATTGTATATGCAGAATAGGTCCACCAAATGTCAATTATCTTCAACATTTTGGCGCCGGCGGCCATTTTAGTGATATTTTTAATATACCTATTACCCCGTCCACAAATAATGTTTGCAAAAATAAAGTTAGCGAAATGCATTTCGAACGGATAATGTTTTGGAACTTTTTAACCCCATGTATGCGCTAGGTGCCTACAAAGATATTGGGAAAATTCGAAAATTTTTAAATTGCGAAAACTTTTGACAGAACTATCAAATCATTAAGAAGCTTTCAGGACATATTGGTATTATTAAGTTGTAAATTTGTGCTAATGAGTGTGTTGGTAATAATGTAGCTAGGACAGGGGCTGAAAGTGAAAATCTTCAAATCATTAACTCTCCTGAAAAACTGTCGCTTTTTGGAAATGCTTTGTCTACATAGCCAAAGTAAAACATTTAAAATTTTACAACGGGCAAGAACGTTAATCTTTCCCTAATTTACCTATATTTTTAGCATCAAAAACTTCTGTTCACGGGAACTCACGACCCGATAATTAGATACGGTTGAAAGTTACAGAATATATTGGTCTTAAGTAGGACAATCCGGGCCAATGGTGCCATATTGAAAAATCACTATGAAAAATAACTGCTTTTAGCCCTATACATTCAGACATTCGATTTTCACGAAATTCGCACAGTAGCTGAGCCTTACTTTAAGCGGTTGGAGCTGCCAGCCAGTGGCGGCTCGTCAGGGTGGGCCCGGCCCGCCTGGCCCACCATGACGAGCCGCCACTGAGTCAAAGTAGGGTAGATGGGTAGATATTTCTTGTTGGTATCCGCGTATACCTTATAATAGTGTTTTTGTGTCGAGCGAGCCCAGTGGCGGCCCACCTGGCCCACCCTGGCGAGCCGCCACTGCTGCCAGCTATGGTGATTTTGGCGTCTTAAATTTTGAAAATTCGATCAGGAAAATAAAGCTCTTTGCCCTATAGCTTCCAGTACAGTCATGGAATATTCAGTAGAAATCTAGTTGGAAAAACAATGATAGGGTGGCCAGCTATGGTTGTTTTTGTATTTTTTGACATATATTTAGTAAGCGATTTAATCATAGAATTTTCAAATCGTAGTGATCTTGTAGTGAAAGTAAACATCAAATATTAAGATCTAGAAAATTTGAAAACTTTTGCGAATGATAACCCTAAATTTCTTTGCACCCCTATAACTTCCAATGCAGTGATCGGATCAATACGAAATTCGCAGAACAGGTTGACTTCAACGTGAGGCAGATGTGACTTATTTTTGGCTTTGGCGCAAGCAAAGCGCTGCCAGCACGAGGCGTTTTTGATATTTTCGTGCCAATAAATGCTTGCATTAAGTATTCACATCGCAAACATTAGCAATGAAAATAAGCAAACAATGTTTAAATTTTCTAAGGTCTGGACATTTTTCGGATGGCAACCCCAAACATATTTCTATCGGTGTAATTTTCAATGAAGTTATCGAAATTAAAATAAACTTAGGGTCTATTATTACTTAGAGTGTATTAGTCTTAAGTAGGAAAAGTAGCTAGTGGTAGAACACGCACTCAAAATCTGCACAAATCCTCTACTATTCTTCGAACATTAGTGTTTCTAGCAGTTCTGATGTGCTAGGGTTTTTTCCCCTTTATTTTCAGCTGTTTTGTGCTAGCACAGCGAATACAGCAACCTATGTCAATCTTAGCGAAGCGAACGCACTGCTGTTTTGTACTAGATCGTTGTTTTTGTGGCATAGTTCTATTCTGTTCTGTATCGGAGCAAAAAAACGCACCTAATATATCTCGTCGAGCTGATCTTTTCAATGATGATTTGGCCCGCAATGAAGATATAGTGTGCAATTTTTCGAATGCAAACTTTTAAACACTATTTCAATTGTAGCTTGGATATCATATCATCTTGGAAATAAGGCATAGAAATAAGCAAATTTTAAGGCATTATGATATATTAATAACACTAATATAATGGAACATTGTTCCGTGATTTATTCAATAAATAAATAAAAACCATTGCTCCCTATAATTCTGATTGTTTCTTCGGTTTATTTTCCATGTGATTCGTCTGTTAGTGTTTATGATTGATTTTTATTGAGCACTTCAATGTCCTCGAATTAATTCCCTTTTGCTTCGTTTTTAATATGTGTCGACTTTAATTTGCCAACTCTAGTGTGAAATGCTAACTTTTTTCATACGATCCTCTACTAATAGTTCGTTAATTATCCCTCTTCCCATTTTAGTGTACACTGTCTCAATTGAACACTGTTCTTAGCATAATCAACAAAATTATTGTTCTTTTCGTATCAATACTTTCGTCTCACTATATTACTGTCCAAGCTAATATAATGCTCCACGTGATATTTGACTTGCACCATCTTTCTCTTTCTGTATTAATATCTGTTGACTTTTCGTTGACTAAAATTCTCCCTTGACCTTTACGTTTTGACTACCATAGAGCGGGCTTTGCTAGGATGGCGACTGAAATCAATCAACTAACTGGTTCTGTCTTTGCCGCGGATTAACTGTTGGGGAATTTGCAGTTCGAATTCATAATTTTCTCTCCAGCTTCATTCCGTTTAGTTGTCTTCACAAATTCAATGATGCTTCTTGGTTTCAGCATGATATGGCGTCCACCCTCAAACAAAATTATACAATTTGTGACAAATGTTGAGCTTCGGGCTATCATGTTTACTTCCTCGCACTCTCAAAGCATCGATTAGCTGCCAAATTTGCCGTTAAACAAACTTTGCGTGATAACTTCTAATCCAGAGGAGATTTATGATCTTATTGGAGTATAGTTTTCCTCATTCTTTTCCTAGCAAAATTTGATCACGTCTTATGAATTCCCTCATTCTCCTTTATCATCCTTCTCTTGTCTATTAATTTCAACCTAAGATTCTCCTCGGGCTTCTCTCTGATGCTGAGAACAGATCCATAAGCAAGTCCAATTATCGTCCCATTGTCCACCTTTCTTTCTTTGGTAAAGTATTCGAAACAGTTGTTTAAAATAGGCTATCCTTCATTCCTTATTTGCCCCTTATAAAAGACAGATCTTCCAACTCTTACATCTTAGCCTTCATTAACTTGGCGCTTTCACCTGACTTTTCAATCCTACATATTTCTCGTCGCAGCTGTGTTGTATCTGTGCATTTTTATACCTCTTCCCCATACTGCCCTTCTTTTGCAGTTCCTCAAGCTTCGATTCTAGGCCCTTTGTTACTTCGTTTTCTGTAGAGTCATCGCATTATTTGTGTTAACGTTTAATTATATTATACTAGAATATTGTTATATTGCTTTCTCAATTCACTTTTTTTTTTGTATTTTGAAGAATCTAAATTTTAAAATTTTATTGATTATTTATTAGTTTTTCCTTCTTTTCCTAACTCATACTCTTTTTAGAAATGTTCGAAGAACATTAGTATTAAAATCGATTCGGCCAAAAATTCACATTTCCATATATATATATATATATATATATATATATATATATATATATATATATATATATATATATATATATATATATATATATATATATATATATATATATATATATATATTAAAGTTTCAGCTCAATCGGATGGCGCGTTCCTGAGAAATAGTCACTGAAATTTTTTGATTATATATATATATATATATATATATATATATATATATATATATATATATATATATATATATATATATATATATATATATATACATATATATATATATATATATATATATATATATATATATATATATATATATATATATATATATATATATATATATATATATATAATCAAAAAATTTCAGTGACTATTTCTCAGGAACGCGCCATCCGATTGAGCTGAAACTTTAAAAAATGCATTATTGCATATGCAGAATAGGTCCAGGTCTTACTAAATGTCAATTATCTTTAACTCTTTGGTGCCGGCGGCGATTTTAGTGATATTTTTAATATACCTATTATTCCGTGCACAAATAATTTTTGCAAAAATTAAGGTAACGGAATAAATTTCGATCGTGTTTTAAATGTGAATCGGATAATGTTTTAATGTTTTAAACCCCATAATGTTTTAATGTTTTAAACCCCATGTGTGCGCTAGGTGCCCAAAAAGACAACGAGCAAATTTAAAAATTTTTAAATTGCGATAACTTTTGACACAGTTAATCAATCATTATGAAATTTTCAAAACATATTGATATTATTTAGTTGTAAATTTGTGTAGCTTTTGATGAGCATGTTGTCAACCCTGTAGCTAGGGCAGGTGCTTCAAATCAACCTTCAAATCAACGACTCTCCGAAAAAAATGTCGTTTCTTGGAAAAGAAGCCAATCGTATATAAAACTTATGGTTTATCTACACAGCCAAAGTAAAAAATTTGAAATTTTAAAACGGGTACGCCTATTAGCCCTTTCCCAATTAACCTATATTTTTAGCATCAACAACTTCTGTTCACGGAAACTCACGATCCGATAATCAGCATTAATTGAAATTTACAGAATGTATTGGTCTTAATTAGGACCAGGTCTGATAGAACTGATTTTGAAATGCGGGCAATTTTGTGTCAGTGGTGCCATTTTGAAAAAACATTCAAAATAAGTAACTGCCTTTGGCCCTATAAATTCTGATTCGGTCATTTGATTTTGACGAAATTTACACAGTGAAAAATTCGGTTGGAGCCGCCAGCTATGGTAATTTTAGTGTCTTAAATTTGAAAAACTCCTAAGGAAAATAAAGCTATTTGCCCTATAGCTTCCAGTACAGTCATTAAATCAAAACGAATTTCATATGATATATGGAACTTAATATAGGCATTATTCAGAAGGAATCTAGCAAAAAAACCATTATAGGGTTGCCAGCTATTGTTGGTTTTTTATTTATTTGCAATATCTCTATTAAGCAATTTTGCCGTATAGTTTTCAAACGGTAATGATCTTGTAGTGATAACAAACAACAAATATTAAGTTTCCGAAAATTTGACAACTTTTGCCACTGGTAGCCCTAAATTTCTTTGTACCTCTATAACTTCCAATCATAGACATATAAAGAATGGACACGAAATCACAATGCATGAACCCGTACGTGAGTGAAGCAATTTTACTACACATGCAATTTTACTCTCTGTAAAACAGCTTTCCCCTCAATGCCGCACGCACCACCCCTCAGCGCTGTAGACTCTCTATGTAAACATTCATTTCAATCCATCCAATCTACGGGGTGGTTGGGATAACGGGGAAACTAATACATTGACACAAATTTCCAAATACATCAACTTTTCTGCATGAAATTTATTGTTGTTTTATACAAACACATTGCCACCAGAGGTCGAAAATTGCTTCATTTCTCTCGGCCCATTTCGTATCCATTCTTCTTATATCTATGCTTCCAATGCAATCATCGGATCAAAACGAAATTCGCAGAGTAGGTTGATTTCAATGTGAGGCAGATGTGATATATTTTCTAATTTGATGCTAGCAAAGAGTTGCCAGAGCGAGGGGTTTTTTTGCTATTTTCGTATCAATAAATGCTTACATTAAGCATTCATATCGCGAACATTTACAATGAAAATAAGCTACCAATGTTTAAATTTTCTAAGTTCTAGAAAATTTTGAGTTCCAAGCAATTTTCGTTTTTTGACCCTAAACATCTTTTTATTCCTGTAACTTTTGACGAAATCATCGGATAAAATCGAAATTAACAGAGTTATTTGATTTTGACGTGAGGCAATTGTGGGAGACTTTTAGTTGCAGTGCTGGTAAAGTTTGCAAGCATTAAGCATTTTCTTTGTTTATGTTGTTATGCTGCTTTCAAAGTTTTGCAGTGTTTGGCTTTCCTAAATCTTGAAATTCCTGAAATCCTTTCCACCTTATGAGCTTAAATGCATTGTTAGAATCAAAGTGATTTTTCAATCGAAACAGGTTGAAGCACGTGTGGTAGAATATGTACTCAGAATCTGCACGATTCTTCTACTGTTCATCGAACATTAGTGTTTCTAGCGGTTGAGGTGCGCTAGAGTTTTTGTATTTTGAAGTATCTAAATTTTAAATTTTTATGGATAATTTATTAGTTGTTCCTTCTTTTCCTAGCTCATACTCTTTTTTTTTAATCGATCCTTTTCAATAGGAGATAAATAAATAAATTTGAAGTGAGTAAAGTTTACACTATTTATTTAAAAACATCCAAAAAGATGGTAGAGATTAGGATACTTCTGGGCACTTTTATAAATTTCCATGACCATATTTTAGTAAAAGGACTTTTTGCATAATATTCTAGTTTCACAATGACGTCTAATTGACATTGCATCGATTTCGAAAATGCAAAAGAACAAATGCGAAGGTAAGTAAGATCAGACTGCGCCGTTTACAGGACAAATTGTGAAGTTAATTCATGTAAAATAAAAAGACTACTTATTACCCCTACGTATATATTTATATTTTACAGATCAACCTACAGTACCTACGGATGTATTACCTTTTCATGCTTTTCGACGAAATTTACTTCAATCAATGCACACAATTACATCCTAAAGCGGCAATACGATACTCCTCCTTTACGAAAAACCACTTTCGACCCACTTTGTCCAGATAAAAGGCAAGTCAATCACGGGATCATTATCCCCGTATAATAATATTCATTTACGACAAAGGATATAGTCATATCCACCTAACTTGCACTTGTTAGTCTGAAAAAAGATTCTGTCTTCCTGTTCTCGATGCGATCCAACGAATAAACGAACAAACGCTCTCATACATTCTAGGAATCATTGCGTTTGAAAGTCCTTATGTCATGGTATTGAACATGATGACGACGACAGGATGACAGCAATATGATGCATTACCGGCATCACTCGTCGGATTTATTTATGGTGAATATGATAAAATGCGAATGTAGAAGGAGAACAATAAATGGCAACGGTAACGGAGCGACAATGACTACAATGTCGTCGTTTTATCCTTGGCGTTTAGTCGTCTTTCCTTTGCAGATGCGCTGGAGTGAGTTTTTTTTTGGAGCCGGTGTAAAATTGCATTCGATGAGGGCGTTAAGAGTTTCAAGGAAAATGATGATGTCGTCCAATTACCGAGCGATCATCTTAACGTCACTTAGTCTCGTGTGTATTGTCGTTTTGGGAAAAGATTGGCTTTTGTGTTTTCTATCCTTTACTCGTATTGGGATGTTTAATAGGCTCGATGTGACAATGTGAAAGGAATTCTGATCATCAGTAGCGGATTTTTGAAGAATAATTTCGTTTGAAATAATACTTCAATGCATAATAGAACTTTCTAAAGATACCATAAAAACCCTATGTGCAATAAATCCACGTGTAATTACTAAAAAGACATAAACATCAGACATCCGTCCAGTTAGTGGGGATTACCACAAGAGTTAAAGGATTAATTACTTCAATTTGCCTAATCCTTTGTGATTGGCACACTCCCATCCGTCGTTGGTCGAATTTCACTTCATCTCGTGCTCGTTCCACGAACATACCCACCGCCGCATCGTCTCTTGATACACGAACATTTAACTCAAAAAGTTTCTCATCTGTTGAGCGAACAATACCAAGTTGTCCCGTGATCGACGTCACTGGCAAAGGACTAGAAGACCTAACTGCATGTAATTCAATACATCTTCCCCGGCATATTCGATTATAAAAAGGTTCTATGTAATTTGTTGAAACCTACGCGTGCACTACTGTAGATATCATTTCGACTCGATTCTGACTCTTTGATTTCAGCATTTCGGTAAAAGTAACTGTCAAAGCATAAAATTATTCATTTGTCCTTGGAAATTAAATTTTATCGGTCAAAATGTTGTCTTTATTCGTTGCTAACCTTTTAATAGAGTCCTTGCCCTTTCATTGACAGATTGACGGTATATTATTGGCAATAATAGCACTTAATTCGATAACTTGGAGTCGGTTTCTTCGTACCTCTGTTCGTTTGATGGTAGAGAACTATAGCCGAGAGTTGAGTTATCTTTACACTTCAATCAATGCTCAATTATCCACCCCTTTATCTGATTCAGTCAGTATCGAGGGATGGAATTTAATTATATGAATGATTTTCAGTGGAAAGTGGTAGTTATTGAAGACTGTTAGAAGTGAAACTATGCAATCATTCATAAAACGTTACAAAATGATGTTTTATAGGCAAATTACTTGTACCAATGAATTGCATTCTGAATTGTGACGTTTTTTTCGTGTAACTTTACTGTGCGCAAATTCCAGTGAGATGGATATTTAATATGATTCGTAGAAAGTTAAATCTGAATTGAACTTCATAAACTATAAAGATTTGGTAGTCTTCTTTGACGTATCTTCCCAACAATTTTTCACTCCCACCACTATTTAGTTTTTAGCCCTCCGCTGCTGTATATTTCGCTATTAGAACATCCATCAGAAGTGAAACTTAGTTAAGATTCACCTACCGTCGACGTAATGTTGTCTGGTTTGACGATTTTTACTTAAACTTCCTGTCTTCTACCTTTGCAAATGGAATTTTACGATTCGTGTGTTTTTCATTATACCAATGCACCAACTGTCTAGAAAGCTCTATGAAATTTTATCTCAGTGAAAAATAATGTACACGAAACATGAGTACTAATTGAGTGAGGGAGAGGGGCAGTGCTGCCAGATAGGCGCTGCGGCTTACCCCCAGACAATTCCTATTTATCCCTGAAAACACCCTAAGTAGCCACAGTGACGTCATTTCCGGGAAATTTTTTGACATTCTCAAAAACCAGGTTATTTAAATATAAATTAAGTGTAAGGCTTCCGTCACATGAAGCAAACTTTGTTGAGGTGAGGTGAAACTTTCCCCCACTCATCCTAATCTTTCGGGACTAATTTTTTCCTGGGTGCGTTAAGTTTTCACTCAGGAAAATTTAGTCCCGAAAGGTTTATTATCGACAGAGTCGCGAGAGAGACAGTTAGACAGTACTATAGGCATATTTCATCGGTTAGTTAATTAATAAACGAGCTTGGAGAAACGAATATGACTTATTCCGATATTTTGGGATATCCCCGTGTTAAGTGCAATCAATGCCTCCTAGAAGTACGGGCCGTCAGGCTACGTAATCGTTCTCGCTGTGACGTCATGGCGTTAGGCCATTTTGACATTTCCACGAGGCAGTGCTGGCACACACGGAGATTTCACTTGCGGTTTTATAGCTAAAATATGAATAGAACGTTAGTTTTTTGTGCGTGGATGCGTTGTAGTGCTAATATTTAGTCATAGCTTGCATTTTGTGTCAATCAATTGTATCGAAAGTGAATCGACACAAAACACGACATAACCTAAGAACAACTGATAAGCATTTCGTGGCGAATTTTTCCAATTATACCGCGCGCACCGCATAAATTTGTGTTTTAGCTGTTCACTAGCACTGTTTTGAAGATCTCACTTTATTTTCAGTTCACTCACTTTACCACAACCTTGCAATTAACAATTTCCCGCGGACGTCCCATAAGACTACGTGTGTTTTTCGCGACATTTTGGCCTAATGCTCTGACGTCATCATTCTGCATTACGGGCCGTACTTCTAGGAGGCATTGGTGCAATACACATCAAACAACGATAGAGCGAGAGCGGTTAAATGACCCCATCATGGATTTTACGACAGCGCATTGTAAATAGTACCTACGAAAAAGTGAATCGGTCACTCAGCTGAATAGATAGAGATAGAAGGTACGGCAATTGCGGCCTCTGTAGTCAATCGGTAAGGTAGAAATATCAATTTTGAAACAGAATCACCAATATTCGCTTATTGGAATGATTGAATATTTATATTTTGTATTTTCTTATATCAGAAAAAGATAGACATGACAATCGAAACATCCGTTCCGGAAAAATGCATGATCGAATTTCAGAATGCCCTAAACAAAACCCTGAATATTTTTCCCCCTTTTTGTCCCCTGAAGTTTTTAAAATATCCCTAAATATAGGGTTAAAATCCCTAATATGGCAGCACTGGAGAGGGGGAAATAATATATATTGTTTTTTATAGGCGCAAAATCTATTGTTTATATTTTTACTTATTTAACAATACACGGGCATACGTCCATTTTACAGATTTGGATTTTACAATGTTTTATAAAATCGAAATTAATGAATTAATTTATGACAACACGCTTGAATTTTATAAATATCAAAGAAACAAAATTATCGAAAAGTCGGATACATCTATCATCATCTATCTACATATGGGGCATTTCACGTGAAGCGGACAACGAAAAAAGTCGAGGTTCTGGATTTATATTTTTATTTATTTATTTACTCCAGAATTCATACATAGGATGCTTAACAAGTAAAACATTAAGAGATTAGACAATATCTTTGCTCTATGGTGTAAAATTTAGCTTATGCAGTTTACTGTTTACAGGGTCTGGTTATTTAAAGCTACAAGGAAAATCTGATTAAAACCTTGATTGTATATTTTTGTGTATATATATATATATATATATAGCAAAGGCTACTTACTGCTACTTGTACCTAATGGAACATAAAACTAGGGAGTACTGTTAATTAATGGGTTTCGAATATTTCGGGTGTTGGTTTTAAAGCTGGAAGACTGTAAACTTGCTAGGGAGTCAATGTTGCATACATAGGCTTCTTGGTAGATTCTCCTTGTAGAGTAATAAAATGGTTTATTTCTTATTAATTTTAGGGCTTTATTTTCGCGACTTGTAGCTTATTTTTGTGAGTTTTGGCACATTGTGTCTAAGTAGGAGCTCCATATTGTATTATTGGCTGAAGAGCCACTTTATAAATCATCGTCTTATTTTCTGTGCGATTTATCAGTGGATACAGAGTGCAAATGGCTTTAGATAATTTAGTGCAGGTCTCTTCGATATGGTATCTAAAGGTAAGTTTCTTGTCGAAGACGATTCCTAAGTATCGAACATTGTCCGCCCAAGGGATTTCTTTGCCGAGGAAATCTATATTTCGGCTAGGTAAATGGAGTTTCTTCCTTTTACGAGTGAAGAATATAGCCGTTGTTTGTGACAGATTAATTTTAATTTTCCATCTATAATAGTACTGGTAAAGTTTTCCCAGTTGTTCTTCCAAAGTATCGATGATTGAGCTAGCCTCGGTTGCACTTTTGTAAATACACATTTCATCAGCGAATGTTGCCATATTACAGTTGGGGTTTTGAGGTACATCGGCGGTGAATATATTGAACAAGGTAGGACTTAGGCAGGAGCCCTGGGGGACTCCAGCAGGTATGGAGAGGGCATGGGAGTATTTTTCTCCTACTTTTACGACAA